>CACRXP010000060.1:822834-840648 GCA_902702965.1 Spirometra erinaceieuropaei
AGGCTATAGACATCACATGTAACTTTCGTATTGCTAGGGATGATTAGGGAACTTCGCATCCTGAAGAGACATAAATGCAATGAGTGTATCTGAGGGAGAAGCCGAGCTCGAAGAAATCAGACCTGATCTATTTGTAGCATTGCAAATGTTCTACGGGGTTATCTCTGGATATGAACCAGAGGAAGTTTAGAACAGGGGAAAATCTGATCCGTTATCCAGAGCTGTACCTCACTGCACTTTGTTCTTGCCAGATGAAGGCATACAGACGAACGGGTATCGAAGTATGTCAAAGAATCCATTGATTTTAGCTGTTTTTGCCAATACCATGGGCTTCCACCGCATTCCACACGCGATGTTTGGTAAAACCACTCAGCCAGCTACATTATAAAACGAAGATGGTTATCGCCTTATATTCGAAGTGGGAATTCATCGATGGGCAAGAAACCCTGTTCCTAGTGGTTTCCTTGGATATGTGGAACTGAATGGTCTCTTTTCCTGCTTTTTTGCTCTGGTTTCGAATCTAATGTGTGTTGCAGGTTGTGACTACAGATAAAGAAGGCGGCCTTTCTGAAAAGCCTGTGCACGCTTCCTAGTTACATAATTTTCCCGTAGCAAATTGAGATCTAGATTGGAACTCCTTGGTTCCAAATAAACTGCCCTCGCTTGAAGCATTATCAAAAAGAACATAGTATCGATTCAATCCGCTGGTTCCTTTTTCTCTTGGATCTTTAGCTTTTGTTAAAAAGCCCTCTCGCACTCCATAAAACCTCAAATTGTTTACCCAGCTGGGAAAGGACTTCTAATGGCTTGACCCCCATTTTTATTCGTTCTTCTTTGGCAAGAACCAATTTCTAATCTTACGATTGGACTATAGATGTTAGTTCGAATTAACTAGATGTAGTTTAGGGGATGGTTTAAAACAGTTCACTGCATAAGCATGCGTCGTTGGCTGTTTATTAGGTGTAACTCGGCTTTTGAAAAACTGATCCGATATTACACACTCTTTTTCCTCTTGCCCTAACTTTCAAGACCACTGTAAACTCCACCAACCTCACATTACAATTAATCTAATTTGGCGGCACTTCTCTTTTTTCAAGGACGTTGTTGGTGGCTGTGGCTCTTCTTTCTCCGCTCCGTCCCAGTATCGAAACCCGGTCGGCTCTCGTTCTGCTTTTGCATTTATACACCAACCCAGAATACGCAGACCTCGCGATCCCTTTCCTTTCTCCTCGTTCTTCCTTGCTGACCCACTACTTTCTTCCAATTCTGTGTATTCCCTGCTCCCTCCTCCTGAGCTCAATTCCGTGCGTTAGGTCATCAGCAGCTACACCTCGCCGCCAGTTGCCCGCTGTCTTTGGGTGTTCATGGCCCTGACGTCCAATCCTGTGATATATTTTATGACTGCACACATCAGCTACAGAGTTTCTGTACTCCACTTATAGACGATGGTGACTAATGTTCAACAATTCCCCACCTTTTGCAGTTTTGCCTAATCCGTCCCTTTATAACCCTACCACAATCTCAAAATTTGTACTTCTTGGTTAGATATTTGCATTGCTTCCGACGTTTTGCTGTCTTGAGAATTATAGTTTGCAAACCAACTGACTGAGCACTTGTCTGCGGCGGTATTCGAGTACTTCTTTATGAGAGGAAGAATAGCTTACAGGCCGGCCATAAGTTTTTTTAAACAATTTCGGGTCCTTTTCATTTACACTGGAGCGATGTACGAAAAGGGTGCGCAGAGAGTTAGTAGAAGACCGGAAACGCTTTTTGTTAGCTTTATTTCCTGATGTTTTATAACCATATCCCAATCGAGTAAGACCTGCAGAACGTGCTCAGGAAAGTCACATTGAAGCGAACTGTAAACTACCACTACTGTTGAACCACGGGCTCACATTCTTCGGACTGTGATCCAGAATTCTCACACCACTTTAAAACGGCGCATCCAGTGGATTTGTCGAAGTTCGACGCACCTCAAAGCAAGCGCATGGAGTTCACATCTCAGATCCTCCCAGCCAAGAGTTAGGGCATAGCTCGGTAAAACTAATGATTATGCAAGGCTTGAGTCCATGTCTTAGCGATAGAAAGTCGGGTTCGATGCGCAATGAATATAGTCCGGGCTTGAGTCTTCGGTCTTGCCGGTCTGGAGTTTAAATTAAATACCCGGGCTGGCATGAGTCATCCTGTATTTTATTGTCATATTCTCTGCTCTTTACATCAAATGTGCCTCCATACTCCCTACGAAAACGCTGAATATACGGTGTCGCATTCTGGTCACGTTACGAGTGCCGTCCTCGACTCCAAAATCCTGGTTTTTCACTCCAGCCAATCATATCACTGCAAGAGAAGGTGTTCATTGAGAGGAATTCAGTTTTGATCTGTTGTTTTATCTAGTGACTACCAACGCCTATCTAGACGTCCACGTGAACAGCTCATCATGAACTATGTTGGTCGCGTAGTTCATCAATGCCTATCAGTAGTCGTCCACTAGACTTTGTTCGGCCCTAGCCAGTCACCCCAATTCTCGTTGTTGGCTATCCCGATGACACCAGGGGCAAGTTCAGGTCTTGCTTGTGCGGCCTTGAGGCCTGGACACTGCATCCTCAGTTGGTCCTCGTGCATACTCGCACGTCGCTGTCGGCCGGTTTCTACCAAGTAATTGGTTTATCTCACGGAATGTTAACCGAAATTCTGAAATGTGTCTTCAATTAGACAGGATTACTTAGGTTAGATTGCAGTATTGCTTATCCTGCAGCATAATCCTACGGTATTTCAGTCAGGCCGGGACGTCAACTTGTGAATTAGCCTCTTTACGTCCGTCTGGACAACCAGAATCTGCAAAAAGATGGTTTAAGCAGTATGCAATGCCCAACCGAATTTAATTTTATTTTACAGAAAACAAGCACAAAACTATTCTTGTACTTATTTGGTAGGGAATTACGTTTTCTTCGAATTTTATACCTGGAGAAATGGTTTCTATAGGTCTTGAAGCTTGAAATTATAAGAATGTAAGATCACGAAATGTCCGTTGATATATAATCTTATCAGCAGGTTTATTAAATCGACTCATGAAGCATACAACGTGCTACGTATCCATGGCGAAATCCTGTGAGCACTATATGAACGCCTATTACTAGCAGGGATAAATGAGTGCTTTCCTTACACGGAGGGTATACAGCATGTGCAAGTGCAGGTGCATGTCGAGTTCAAAATTATTCGCGAAATGCGTTTTTAAAAATCAGTGACATCCTTTGTTCAAATAAAACACTTGAGCAAGAGATAATTTTCTCCCAAATAAGTACACAAAACATTTTGCGCATGTTTTCTACAAAAAATATTTCAATTTACAAGGACAATGGAAATCAACTGAAAAAAAAATCATTACAGATGCAGCCATTTTCTACCGAGTGTGGTTTTTGCAGGCGGCCAGAAACAAACTCATTGAAAGCCTGGCATCCTCGAATGGCTTAAATGTCTTGGGATTATACTGCCCGACAGTCAGTATTACAAAACCACTTAAGTAATCCTCACTATTCGAAAACTCATTTCAGGATTTCGAATAAAGTTTCATGAGATCGGCCAACCTCTGTAAATCAGATTCGTTAAATCTATTAAACAATAATCAACTCCCCAAAAAAATAGGGTTTCGGGCTCAGAATTGGTCACCAGGATATAAAGGCCTGCAGGAACCTCCTGTTAGAAGTTATGCGAAGAGTCTAGCTACAGTCACCGAGGCATCTCTCACGTACAGGGTACTCCGCCACGACCTCGGCTTGGCGACATTCCAAAATTGGTTCTTATAATTGTGCTTGGTACGACTGTGATCATGTTTGAGCAAGTAGACCTCGACGGCGTAAAAATTGTACTTAAGCACGCGTGACGATGCGCTGCAGCTGTTATGGACAGTTCAACCTCTTCTCTCTCTCGGCGACGGAGACCGAATACTGAAGCTGCAAGAATCACTTCCATGTCACGACGAATTGTCGGGCCCGGTTCTGTGTTGTCCCCCCCCCTTCGGCGACGCCGGATCGAGGGCAGCAACACTGAACGGACGGTTCACTTGTTACAGGAGAGCGATCATCATGCCGTGTCTACCAGAAGAGTCGCGTAGCCCGCTGTTGTACAGGGTGAAGTTGGAGATGACTCCCGAATTGTTATTTCCCTGGCACCCCCGTCAGGGATTCCGACTTCAGATAGGCAGCAGACACCCACGATGTCCTGATGAAGGCCGAGCGTTGTCAGACTTTGGGTACCAGGGTCCATAAACGTTCGCACATTCCAGAATCCAATACCAAACACCCGTTACCAATTGAGTAGTCCAGTTTTCTAATTATTCGCCCGCACCACTGAACCAGAGTTGCGGAGCTCGTTGGTTCCCGCAGACATCGTAGCATGGGTTGTAGTACTATCGTCGACTTATTTTCATGACGTTTACCGGGGATTTGGAGTACAACAGGGTCTCCAACAGCTGCCCCGGTTGTTTGGCCGAGGTTGTCTCCTCTAGCGCTTTGGCTCAAGAACCTAACCATAAGACAGCGGTGGTAAGCAAGCTTATTTAATGGCGGTTTATTTTCATCATGTCACAGTGCTGTCATTGAGGTTTGCGGCATTCTGCAGTGCAGTCGATGTGCTAGATCTCAACCCTTCGTTCCCCTGTAGAACTGTTACTTCTGGCCTGCGACTACTTATTCCTCAGACCTGAGGGTGTGCTTATTTTGCAGTTAACCCTTGCTGAATGTCATTTTACTATCTGACCCCTGTTGACGTGCCGGGTAGCCAGCAACTAAGCTAACAACTAACCCGTCTTCTTGGCGTCTTCAGCTTCCCCCGACGAATGCTCGCCCATATGTGGGAGTTTTTAATGGCCCCGAAAAAGGACTAGCCTTGTCTCACTTTGTCCCTGGCACGCTGTAGTCTGCTTGCACTCGCTCGCCAGGGCTTTCCTGTGAAACTCCTTACATCGCAGTGGATGGTTGCAGCGATAATTCAGTGTCTGAAGTGAGTTTGCCGGATTCGTGCATACCGTATTTACAAATTTCTTGTCGGGTTGAATGTATGTGCGTTCCTAGAATAGAAACTGGTCCTCGTGTCATTTCTCATGAAGTATATCTACTGGACTGCGGAGTCAACTTTGATTGCATGAACAAGACGACATGGCATACCCTGTCTTTGGCTTTCGAGTGTAACCTCACCAATTGTCTCGTAGACTAATTACCACATCAATGCACTCTTGCTGTTCTCTTTTGTGATTTCATCAAATGGGACTAGTAACTTGAGGCAGTGGATCGCGAGTCTAACGGGATCCTGTTCTATGGGTTAGCTATCGCCCTCTTCATATTTCCCGTCTGGCAGACTGTTGTTCGTCTCAGCTGCGAGCGTTTGAGATATGAACATATAAATACATATGCCATCGAATGCCATCACCTTCACTTGATCCAATTTTAATGCCATTTAGTCAACATAGGGATTATTAGGCTAAACGAACCGCTGCGGGAGCCCGTAGATTAAGAATTTGGTTTCCAAAGCAGTTTGTTTGGTAAACAGATAAGTAAGACGAAAATGCTACTTGAAGCATCGAGCAACAAATTCGCTTCTCTGGACAACCATCTCCCCTTTCATTGCGATTACTGTCATCACTAGTGAAAATCATCACGTCCTTCTTCACAGAATGCACAAGAGGCTGCCGCAGAGGATGTTATTTACAACAATTTTCCAACCACCGAATACTTCCCTCGCACTCCGTGATTTTTCGTGTAGTGTCACTTCAGTCGTCGCAAACGACGATGTCCACCGTGTGCTTCAAAGCATGGTGGGTGCGAGACAGTGACTTGCCCGTGAATTAACTGCTAGTGTTGGCGGACTCGCACAGCATCTGCTGCATTATCTCTTCTCTGTCATCCACCTGGACTCGGTGGCAAAACAGCGTCAGAGAGTATGGAGGCGTAATCGACGGCAGTGGCTGGCAAACATCCAGTCTAGGCAAGCCATACACGACTGGCCCATGCAATACGAACCACTGCATCCGAATGGGTGTCAGTAAAAAGCGGCATTCCGCAGGGCTCAGCCTTGTGTCCTCTCCTCTTCCTCATCTATATAAATGGCTGTCCTGCAGACCTTGAATACGATGGCATCATGTTTGCAGATGATATAAAGATCTGGAAAACAATCAGCTGTGTTGACGACTCGCAGAAACTACAGGAAGACGTTAATAAGCTAGCTGTATGGTCCAGCAAGTGGCTTCTAGCGTTTAACTTATCCAGATGTGTAGTCTTGCGACTAGAATCTGGTCGCAGGCGCTTCCCAAAACACCAGTACACCATAAATGGGGTTCCACTAAAAGAAGTGGGAACGCACAAAGACCTAGGTGTCTGGACATGTTCAAACTTGCTGCCCTCCCAACACTGTCAAAGAGTCGTCCAAAAGGCAACCAGCATCATGCACTAGATTAGGCGTGCCTTCAGAAACTTTCCTCCAGAACTCTTCTCACAGATATTCGGCACGTTCGTCAGACCGCTTTTGGAATACGTAAATGCCATCATGTATGCCTTGGATGAAGAAAAACAGCGATGCCATAGAGCAGGTGCAACGACGGTCCACAAAACTGGTGGACGGTCTCAGGACTCTGTCATACCCAGAAAGACTGATCCAGCTAAACTTGGTCTCCCTCTCCTATAGACGAAGGAGGTGTGACCTGTTATGGGCATTCCGCATCATCCACGGACATGAATGTTCGCTCAAATCTGAAGACTTCTTTGAATTCACAACCATGAGTCAACTGCGCGGTCATCCGTACAAGGGCAAGCGGGCGCGTACACGCCTAGACCATCGGAAGTTTTCCTTCAGTCAGCGTTTTGTTCGACTGTGGAACTCACTCCCAAGTGAAATAGTGACATCTGCATTCAAAAGGCAGCTGGGTCGTTCGATCTTTGATAAACGACGACTCTCAGTGCAGGACTATCTGCGGCCAGCCATAAATTTCATTTCTTGATTTCATCCCTATGTAACACATCCCTAACGGTTAATGAAATATTCCCTCTCAAACTACGCAAATGACTGCACTTTATGCTGATTGTATTTAATTGTACTTAAAATTTCATATGTACGTTGAAAAGACCGCCTGTCGCACCTTTCGCAGCCCCGTCCTGTAAAAACGTTTTCCGTGAACTAATATGTTACTGGCACAATTTTAGTAAAATGTACATGTAACATTGATATTGTATGTACCGTTTTCAATAGAGTCATCAAGGGCATTGCCTATTACCCTAAAATAAACTATACAAACAACAAAGGGGCGGCTCGAATCCCATCTGAATGGGGGCGCCACACCGGACACATCAAAAAGGAGCCAGTGCAGCCTGACTCTTCGTCCCGAGAGGAGGACCGTGTAACCCCATCAGTCGGAATCACCCGAAGGTACGAATTTTAGCGCATCGTAATAGCTTAAAAGCGCACTGAATTGTTTATAGTGAGTGATGCGCTGAAACGACCCTGAGTGCCCAGAGTCGGATTCGCTCTGTTTCCCCCTCCCGTATGCCGGTCAACTGTCCAAGGCTGTCTTTCATCTGGTCCTGAGTTTGGCGCAATAGCTAACAAAGTTGGTGGAGCCCATCCACGTCAGACGCATCAGGTTGCACCATAGAACATGTTCCCTACTGATATGATAGTTGTACATTCTGTGCATGTAGTGGGTGGTGTGGAGGGGCGGAGGTTTGTGTGCGGCATATGGACTGGTAGAGCGAAGACGGTGCGCCTCAAACGAGTTTGAGTGGTAGATGCGCTGCACCAACATGGGGGGCTTGATCGGAGCCTGACAGCCGCCATTGGGAATGCGCACTCATAACAAATTCCAACATTGGATATGTGACAGAAGGCCCAAGCGCGGGCCCACGCCGGGCCAGTTGGAATCCTAGTCGCCCCCTTTTCCTGTCGTGTAGAATTCCGGTACGTGTGCTTGTTTACCAAGGGATGTGGTTGTGTACCAAGCTGCGGGTTTTTGACGTGCCAGCCACCTGCGCCTTTCCTACTGCCGGTCTTCTTGTCTCAGTCATGATGTCGGACTCAAGTGGGGCAGGAGGGGGAGGAAGTGCTGTAGATGCTGCAAAGAGACTAATTCATACGCAAGTCTATGCGCATGCACCCATCTTAATCTCAGACACACGGTGGACGTTGCCGTTCGCCAAGTTTGCACTGTCATGGCGAGATGCGCCTACGGGGTTTGAACTGCGGTGTTTTCCCGTAGATGTTTGTGGAGGCGCATATGGCCGAGTATGCCCGTACGGTGACCAAGTGATGGTGGCTAGTGTGAACAGCTGAGGAATGCGCGGAGGGCGTGAGTGGGTGCTCCTGGCACTGCTTCACCTGTGTCGATACGATAGATTCGCATGTAGCTAGCCAGGTCGATGCGTGATTTGAAGTTGCGATTGCAATGGGAATGGGCTGAGATTGAGTCCGAATTGCTGTTGCAGGTGCCGGTTGTGGTAGTGGGTGCGCTATTTGGCGCGCAGTCATCCGCGAATAATATATCGCGGACGCTGGCCTTGGATACCCTCAAATATGTTCTCGAGTGACAAATGTTGTGCAGTTTTTCGGTGGTCGTTGGTACAACCGCCCTGTATATATTCACTTTCATGTTGAGGTGAAGACGATGGCGATTAACGCCGAGTTCTGCAGGCGGCCGACTGCTTGGCTAACTTTGGAGATCCAGTTGGCCACTTCATCATCGATCCTGACATTCCTATATAGTGTACTCCTTAGGTACGCAAGTTTGTCACTGATATAAATTTGGTTCCTTTGACGTTGATATGGGGTTCATTGCACTCAGCGTCGAACGCCGGCTAGTGTATTATCATGGTCTTCTCCGTGTTGTCGGCCAGTCTGCAATCAGATCAACTAGAGGCAAAGCTATCCACACACCGCTGCGTGCCTACTTCAGTTGTGGTGTTTGGCGAGCAGTCATCCGCGAAAACTAGATCGGGGACTCTGGCCTTTAATACCCTCGAAGATGCGTTCAGGCGAGGACTACTGAGTATTTTCCCATTTGTTTGGTAGCTATTGTCGACCCTTGGTCGCTCTTCACGGTAGGCTTCTACCAGCATAGCGGAGAACGCGCAGCTAAATAGGGTGGGAGCAAGCACGCAGTTTTGTTTCACCCTGTTGATTACCCTGAATGCTTCAGAAGGTGCTCCGTTGTCAGTAACTCAAACGATTGTCTCATCGTGAAGTTGACGCATCGTTTGTATGAAATACTCCGAACATCCAAATCTCAGAAATATTTTGCAGAGTTCACCGCGAGTGGCTGTGCCGAAGATTTTCACTGAATCGACGATAATGGTGTGCAGGTTGGTCAAAAATTTTGGCGCCTTTCCTGGTGTTAACTAGCTGCGATCATGTCAATGGTTCAGCGACTATCGAGAAATCCATGTTAATTTTCTGGGAGAAGCCCCAGCTCCAGGTGCATGTTCAGACGGTTGAGGAAAACGCGGGCGAAGATGCGAGATGCCTCTGTGAGTGTCACGGAGCTGTCAGCTTCCTTTTGTCTTATATATGCGGACGATAGAGGCATCTTTGAAGTCGTCAGGGACTTCCATATCGCCATATTTCCTCGAAGAGTCAAGTCGGCTTGTGCATCAGCGGAGGGCTGTCGTGCTTGCAGACTCCGGCCGAAATTGCATCGGCTACTGACGTTTTGCTCATAGACATCTGGTGTAAAACCTTGCTGGTCCGGCATCGAGGGCGGACGGTCAAGGTTGACTTCGGATTTCACATGCCAGAGACTGTCGATAGCGTAGATGGGCGTGTGCGAACGCTTCTTAGGTGTTCGATCCAGCGGATTTCAGGTTGTAATCGTGACCGCTTGGTTCAAGGCGTTGGCCCTAGCTGCTCGACTCGACATTCCCGCGTCAGCATTTACGAGAGCTTGCGATTCTCATGTTGCCAAGTAAAATAGTTCGGCTCGGCTGTCGGAGCAAGAATGTTTTCATGTCATTATGTCACAATGTGAGCAGAAGAATAGCGCTTGGTCTACTTTTTCGCAGTCTTTCCTGAATTTATGCCCAAAATCCTTGCTTTGCTGCTGTTTTTCGGCGTCCACTGGGTTGTCCGATCTAGCTAAATGGAGACTTCAATTTGCATTGTCACTAAAGACGTGGAGGAAGGAAAGAAGCTTTAAGCGCGTTGTTCTGAGATATTCCGTGCTTTTGTCCTTGCTGCTATCGGCCCCGGCATTCTGTTGGTTCCGCATACCCCTGTTTTGAAATCGCGCCACCATATTTACGGATTCTTTTAATGAGTCTCTCAGATATTGAAACGTATTCCAATGCAAATGACCGACGTCTTCAGAGTAGAGTAAAGTATAGTAATGATTGTTCTGCCTGCCTACGGGCACTTATCAAGGCAGGGGTTTGATGTGCAAATTATCAAGACTCGCGTTTAACGGAAGACAACTTAAGGTTATACTTCTAAGAATTATAAGCTTTACCGGTGGTTCAAAGACTTGGCAGTTATAGGCCTTAGCTTTCCATTTTGTCTTCAGGTCCATTTCTACAGAGATAATGCGAGAACGCTTGAGTTTGTTCGCTTATCACTGGTAGACAATACAGGCTTCTGTGCGGCTGGAAAATCTAAGGCGACGGAGTCACCACTGTTCCAACGAGGACGTCGTGTTCATATTTTTATGGCAAAGCAGACCTACTCTGCATCTATCTCATTTCACACTTTTCGCGCCCGCTTCCTTTTGATGGCATGTCCGGGTTGGAAGAACTGGAAATGGGCGACGGCGTGATGGCCGACAAGACTTAACAGTCCGTCCACAGGCCTGGCACACGATCAGGTCTCTGACCGCATGTAAACAAGTCTTTTATAAAGGGCTCTCGAGGCTCCGATTGAGGCATTACTGGCCGCTAGAGGCTAATAAGGTAGAGATTTTCAATCTGCAGTTTTTTACTTGTGCACAAACATCTTTTTTATGAGTGAGAGTGCTGCAACGACCGCATGAATGATTGAGCATTGATGCATGACCTTCGGTCTAAACGATTTCCAGAATAGGTCATTACCGCGCCCTCGTCGGGACGGTGGTGGAAGTGTAGCATTCCGCTCTCGCGGTCGTCGCGCGACCGTTTACCCATACCGCCTTCGGTCCACCCGACACCTCTCGACAATTCACTGCTTAAGCCGCGCTTGTCTTGTTAATGGCATGGCAAGGGCTCCACACCAATTGACACTGCGCCTTCGCTGATTGGCTGTAAGTGAAAGAGACCCAGGTGCACGCATACAACTCTCGCCGGAACTAATAGCTTCAACGGTTAGGACTCGGCTGAAGAAGACACGTGCTGTCATTGCTTACTGATTATAGCGATCTCCCTCGCTGCAGTAAACGCCACCAAACCTACCCTGTCGACCCTGTCTTTTGACTTGCGACATATCGCCTTGTCGACCCATCGAAATTCGACAAAACGCACTACTGCGACAGTCGAGCTACCTCGTCTGTGTAATGCCATCCACGCCAGAGCATATGCTATTTTCGCAGTGACAGTAGTAAGGGAAAGGATTTTGTATGCTCGCTTTTGCTGTGGGAAGCTAATCTTTTCTTACAACAGATGTCCTTGCAGAAGCGACTAGAAAACTTCGGACGGTACTTTGAATATGGTGGTCTACTTGACAAAAAAAATTTTACTTACCGTAAACCAGAAATGACTGCCCATATAGTTAGCCTATTAAAGCATAATGGACTGAGTCATACGCGAATACCCTGTATAACTTTTTGGCTGCTGGACTGGGAATAGTAATCCTAAATCAGCGCCCAATAGGCAACAGACGTCCATACGGTGACGAAATCGCATAGGTTGATGGGGTGGCTAGGTCTAACTGCCACCTTGCCCTGCTTCCCGATTGGTGGCCGAATCGACCAATGGCGGTGCGGGAATTAGCGGTGCACGAAACACAGGCCAGCCGATGCCATTCGAGTGCCTCACAGCGGTCTGCCGGATGTGCACACGTTCCATTTGCGCCTGTATTCTTTCCCTCCTTTTCTTGGCTGCGACCGAGGGTGCTGGAATCCATGACAATGTCGTCGTGTACTCCTACACATCAAAACTTTCAAGCCCAAAACGCTCGTTGCCTGCAGCTGAAGTCAACGGCTACTTATTAGTGAGGAACCACGTCCTTCATTCGAAACGGAAGCCCTCTGGAGTGTCTGCATCGACGCACAGATATCTTATCCAAATTATTGTCGACCTCAAGGGTACACAGGGGCCCTTGGAGGCTTTGATTTATCGCGCTGAGTCGGGCCTGGTTGAGCGTCTTTATCTCCCCCCTATCGAGACGACCAATTCTTCGGATACACGGCTCAATTTTGTGAAAGCCATTGCTGGACTTTTTAACTACCGCTTTTCTTTTGAACCTGGTGTAGAGTATGACGCTTCCGGTCGGTGTAGTACGTTCTATGCGGAGGTCATTGATCCAGAGAAGGGGCACCTTGATGCAAACGAGACGATCACAATCGACAAACAGAAGTTGCTGTGTGAAATCATTGGGGAACCGCTGGACGCCGGCATCTGGAGTGTATCCTCAATTCTGAAAGAAAGGCGGACAAGTCAAAGTTGGATGCGTTTCTCGTTTGAAAGGAGGACTGGCCTTCTAGTTCAAGTAAAGACTTTTGAAGAGCACAGTTTCTCCTTTGATCTTGATGAGCTGAGCGTTCACACTGTTAGAGGCGAACAGCTTATGGAACGACTGGAGCAACAGAGCCCCCTAAGGAAGGAAATTTTATTGAAGCTTGGTCCAAGAATGCGTCAGTTAAAAACCGCCGGTGTACGAATGGTAAGTTGTTTAACTACCGATTTCCATCAACACGTATAAGTTTTGCTGCCCTATTGGACTCACCTCACCATCTTGCATTTATGACTTTAGGGAGGAGCTGCTTTTAGTTCGACAACAATTATAGAAACGGAGTAGATTTTCATCGGTCGCAGTACGTTCTGACAGTCATTCAGTCCCGTTATTAGCTTAGTGGTGTTCCACTCTTCCTACAGGGTTCAAGAGACTCCGTTTTCACGGAGTTATGCAGTGGCTATTGAAGTTTTTATTTTCTTTTGACATTTAGTTTGCAGCGCTCAATGATCTGTGGCCCTTCGTTTGCATATCGAACATCCGAATTCACTTCTGTGTGCATGGATTTGTCGCTAACATACCGTTTGGATATACGTTTACTCGAAATAGTCAACATGTTCGGCACTAGGGCCTTCAGGATCATGAGCGTTTGCTATGCCATGATAAGTAACCCATGGCCCTTGCAACCTGGTGCACGCTGGCCGTTCTCTGGCACCTTATTTCCCTGCCGGCAGATGCGCTTGTGCTCCCACTGGGTATACAGGTCCTACGCATAGTTGCGCAGTCATCCTCGCCTATCTGTTTTTGTCGTTGCTGATGGTTAAAATCCTGGTCAAGTGTCTGTTGTGGACCAGGGGGTGTGGTGGTACGCCTAGGTGCGGGCCTGGCCACGCCACTCACCTGCACTCTCACCCGCCTCCGGCCTGCTGGACTCTGTCTTGACACCGGGCCCAGGTGGGGGAGGAGGATAGGGTGCCGTAGGTGCAGCGCAATTTCACTCCCACCATAAGCTAATCCACGCAGAAGTCACCGTGGTTGCTCTCATCTTGCGGTGGAGCACACGGTGGACATCGTCGGTTGCGACGGCCGTACTGTCAGTGTGTGCTGCATTCGACGACGATGCTTGTGAAAGGAGACAGAAGGTTGGCAGTATCCGGGTCTCTTAGATGGAACTAGAACATGGAAGTCTTTAGCAATATCACGCAAATTCTCCGCTCGGCTAGACATAGTTTACTTAAGTTGCCTTTACTTGCACCTGTTGAATCTGACGCTCTTGTTGTCAATCGCCTAGAGAACATACTTCAGCAAGGATTTAAATGGAATGGAATTCCATATGCTAGTCACTCCGATTAAAGGAAGGTTGAATGGGTCGTTTATGCGTCCCCACTACCACAGGGGGTATGATTCTCAAGATTTTCTTGCCCCTTATGCCCCTCACAAGCCAAACTTATGCACCCAACTAGACTTGAATCACAGTGGGCAGTAGGTAGTATAGAAAACTGACACCCCGACATACTCAGTTATACTAGACAGGATTGAGACTGAAGGTCACTAGACCTTGAAACTCGGTTGGCTGTTGGCGAAAATTGTTTGACACAAAATACTCCACTAAGGTTTATCAGTCTGAAAAACGCACCGTGACGTCTCTAAGGGCAGTGAAAGCACACTTCTCTTCCACTACCTACTCCTCTTCTTAGCATTCTGATGTTTGGTTCAGTATTCTTCCCTCGAAACTAATATAAAGATGAAGTTTGCCAATCCGCCCTGAATGCAGGCCCGCGGTAGGCATTTTTATATCGATATCCTTTCGCGGACCGACCTTCCATCCATTCGAGTCGCCGGATGAATCACCCAGATCGCAAGTCCCAATAAGCCTAACTACTTCCTATGTCGTCAGGTCATACCCGGGCCCTTTGATTAGCGTGTAAGCAAACGACCCAAACAGCTATTGACAAACGTGTAAATAACCTAAGTGCATGGGAGAGGTAAGTGAGAGTGAGGCCAACACTGGAGACTACATCCGCACAACAAATCGGCGCATTTCCTCACTACACAAAATCTGACCTGCTTGACTCTATTGGGAAACGCTGTGAGTCGTGGCTTGGAAGATTGCCAAGTGACAGTCTGCTACATATAGTGCGGACCTGTCACGCCTGCTCTATAAAGCAGCCCTGTTTCCTTCCATGCTCCTTCCGTCCGGTAAAGATCTTTTTCCCATGTGAACTAGTGTTGTTGGGAGTGCATAGCAATGTTGCCTATATGAAAATAATTTTAACAACCCGTTGTTGTTGTTGTTGTTGTTGTTGTTGTTGTTGTTGTTGTTGTTGTTGTTGTTGTTGTTGTTGTTAGGAAACGACCATTTGAACGAACGTATCCTTTGGGTACTTATTCATAAGGCCATTACGATGACGTAACTATTCAAATTTTGGAACAAGAACTAACATTAATCCTCAGTTAATTACGAATCCCAAGCTGAGGGGAGATAACTACGCTTGTGATGAGATTAAAGTTGGGTCCGACCCCCAATCATGCAATAATGGGTGCTAATAAATATACTGGAGGCTCACTTATTCACGTAGTAGTGGCCAGGATTAAGAAGCACTGAATACTTGTGTTCGTTAACGTCGTTTCCTAGTGAGCTGTTGGTTAATTTAGCGGAAGTCTGAAGGGGCGATCTGTGAATTAGAAATGGAGAAAACTCGGAACTTTAATGTGATCAAGGAGGGAAAGTGTAGTGATGAATCAAACACATATTAACACAGAATACGGGAAATAAGAAACTTGAACGTCTCCAAAGTGTATGCTGCCATGCTGAACCGAGCCACTCTCCCCCCTGAATTTATGTCGGTCCGTTTTAAAATAATACTAATAACAGTGATGAATTTCAGCTTACATGCATTCTCAAAAATACTATAGCGTGGATCCAGTAAACAGTTAAAAAAATTCCCGAATATGCAGCGCAATTTTACTTGGGGTTGTTATAAGGTGAATGTACTGAATCATTAGGATTGTTAATAGAAGCGAACAGGCTAGTTCCCGGTAGCAGTTCAGAAGACGAAAATGTGATCACTGGAACAGGAAATTTATTGGTCATTGCGATTGTTGATGGATTGCGGGCCTGAGAACCATGACTCGAGCAGCTCGCGGCTCACGCGGTTATCACCCCTTGCGAGGATTTTGACCTCTTGCAACTTGAAAATATGACCGGATCCCGTCGAATGAACCGCCACCTGAGAGCTAGAGTCGCCCCACCTCACTGCTGCTGCGTGCTGCAATTCACCTACGGATTAATCTCCCAGTTTCTCCAACGTAGTTGCTTTGTCCGCAACTGCACCAGATTTGGTAAACGACTTCTGATGCTTCCTGCCGTGGCAGTGGGTCTTTCGGCCTCATGACTTGGTGCCTAATGCTTGCTTCCGGCCTGTGTGCAACCCCAACTCCAAGTTGGTCGAAACGTCAGGCCAATAAATTTCCTGTTCCAGTGATCACTTCTTCGTCTTCTGATCATTGGGATTATCCAGCAGGAAAAAACTGAAGCCAGGGAAACGACCGCTGCTAAGAACGAGAATCACAATCCACGAGGATAGCGGGATGTTGCAGGCCCCATTTCTTTTCATAGGATAGCAGTCCCGAATCCGGCAGGTAGTGGAGGGGCGGACAGCTGCTCGCCGACGGCCGGAAAATTTACCCTCTGGAGGGGAGGGGGGCGGACCGCTGAGTCAGCAACGCTCCCCTCGAGATCAGACTAGACAGGAAAGTCAAAGATCACGAATTCCATCATTACAGAAGATTACTTTAGTGGATTGGGCAAACCGGCGTTGCGGCGGTTGCTCCGAATACAGAGAACAGGTGATAATTCTTTTGGTTGGACGGACTTATATGACCTCCCCTAAACGGCACATGGGAATGGGAAAGCCCCGCCCAAGTAATAAAGGTTGACTTTTGCATAATCCTAAAAAGGGAAGAAGTAGGCTGTTGCCTTAATCTTGAACCTTACCCTATCCTAAGCCTTAACTCTGCAGTTAACACTGGTCCCAACCTTGACCCTAAACTTGATCCTGACTTACCGTACCGTTTACTTTAAATCTAGCCTTAAACCTAGTCCTTAACCCAAATCGAACTCTAAGCCTAACCCTAATTTAATTGATAGTTGGCCCAAAGTCACGCGTATTTGAGGTGGTTCCTATCCCCATATCCTGTTTATGGGGCCACATAAGCCAGTCCTAACGTTCTCTTAAGCCAAGGGTAATTTTGCTCTGCCGACGTAGCTACGGTTCCACCACTTGGGCGCATAATCAACAGTTGCCTTCTCTGTGACTCGCAGGGTGAGCCTGTTTGCAGTGTGCTCGACACAAACCTTCTGAACATATGAGTTCCTTATTTTCCTTAGGCTTGGTCTAGTTATTAGAGGTCAGTAGGCCGTATTAGGACTTTGGTGCTGTGAAAATATGCAATCTCCCTTGTTGACTTTTATTAAGCCGAAGTAGAGTCGGTTAGAAAATGATTTTTGAATATGTGCATTTGTGAACAGGATACTCAGTCTTATTGCACGGCTTTGACCTTTGCTTATTGCTTGTACAGTTGACGCACAGAAAAAAGGACCTAAGTGAAATGCCAAGGCGTTCCTCTATATCAGCCGACTAATGTGGTTGCCAGTTCTACCTGCTTTTAATACAGTCTAAGCCGCTTTATTTTTGACTCTACCTATTTAGACATTTTCATACTTGCATGCTCCATGTAGTTTGTATCCCTGAATTCGTTTGTTTTATGACTTGACCAGTCTGTGAAGACACAATGACACCCGAAGGATGGGCAAATAATTGAAACGAAACTACGTAGTACATTCCGTTGATTTTTGCCAAATAAGCCAGAAATGTATGTAATAAGAAAGGCTCCGCCTTTTTTCCTATCTATGATAGCCTGACTGGCGTGGTCTTTGGATGAGTCCTCAAAAACTCCGAACGTTCGCATCCAAGTTCCAGGGGTGCGGTGCAGCTTTTGCCCTTCCATTGGTCTCAGTTCCGCGCTTCTAAAGACCGTTTGTTTACTAAACTAGAAACCAGCCTTTGTTGGTCCAACGCCTAGATTGCTGATGGCCAACTTTAAGCGGTCACGCTGACAAGTTTAACATCTGCTGCCAGTTAAAGCATGGCTGCTATCTGACACGATTGTGCAGTATTTTAGGCCTCAGTGCCAACGTTGCACTCT
>CACRXP010000060.1:840956-868368 GCA_902702965.1 Spirometra erinaceieuropaei
TCCATCATTACAGAAGATTACTTTAGTGGATTGGGCAAACAGGCGTTGCGGCGGTTGCTCCGAATACAGAGAACAGGTGATAATTCTTTTGGTTGGACGGACTTATATGACCTCCCCTAAACGGTACATGGGAATGGGAACGCCCCGCCCAAGTAATAAAGGTTGACTTTCGCATAATCCTAAAAAGGGAAGAAGTAGGCTGTTGCCTTAATCTTGGCCTTTACCCCATCCTAAGCCTTAACTCTGCAGTTAACACTGGTCCCAACCTTGACCCTAAATTTGATCCTGACTTACCGTACCGTTTACTTTAAATCTAGCCTTAAACCTAGTCCTTAACCCAAATGGAACTCTAAGCCTAACCCTAATTTCCTTGATAGTTGGCCCAAAGTCACGCGTATTTGAGGTGGTTCCTATCCCCATGTCCTGTTTATGGGGCCACATAAGCCAGTCCTAACGTTCTCTTAAGCCAAGGGTAATTTTGCTCTGCCGACGTAGCTACGGCGCCACCACTTGGGCGTATAATCAACAGTTGCCTTCTCTGTGACTCGCAGGGTGAGCCTGTTTGCAGTGTGCTCGACACAAACCTTCTGAACATATGAATTCCTTATTTTCCTTAGGCTTGGTCTAGTTATTAGAGGTCAGTAGGCCTTATTAGGACTTTGGTGCTGTGAAGATATAGAATCTCCCTTGTTGACTTTTATTAAGCCGAAGTAGAGTCGGTTAGAAAATGATTTTTGAATATGTGCATTTGTGAACAGGAGTACTCAGTCTTATTACGCGGCTTTGACCTTTGCTTATTGCTTGTACAGTTGACGCACAGAAAAAAGGACCTAAGTGAAATGCCAAGGCGTTCCTCTATATCAGCCGACTAATGTGGTTGCTAGTTCTACCTGCTTTTAATATAGTCTAAGCCACTTTATTTTTGACTCTACCTATTTAGACATTTTCATACTTGCATGCTCCATGTAGTTTGTATCCCTGCATTGGTTTGTTTTATGACTTGACCAGTCTGTGAAGACACAATGACACCCGAAGGATGGGCAAATAATTGACACGAAACTACGTAGTACATTCCGTTGATTTTGGCCAAATAAGCCAGAAATGTATGTTTTAGAGTTGCGAAAATTCCCATTGTAAAATTCAAAAAGCAATTTGGCGAGCATACGTTTGCTTTCGATAAATTCTCTTCAGGCCTGTACATTTATATGGCTATTGAAGTAATGAATGCAAAAGATACGGGCAAATAGATAATTAATCTGTAGCTTGGGTTTGGAGAGAGCTACAGATTAATTATCTATTTGCCCGTATCTTTTGCATTCATTACTTCAATAGCCATATAAATGTACAGGCCTGAAGAGAATTTATCGAAAGCAAACGTATGCTCGCCAAATTGCCTTTAGAAATGTATGTAATAAGAAAGGCTCCGCCTTTTTTCCTATCTATGATAGCCCAACTGGCGTGGTCTTTGGATGAGTCCTCAAAAACTCCGAACGTTCGCATCCTAGTTCCAGGGGTGCGGTGCAGCTTTTGCCCTTCCATTGGTCTCAGTTCCGCGCTTCTAAAGACCGTTTGTTTACTAAACTAGAGACTAGCCCTTGTTGGTCCAACGCCTAGATTGCTGATGGCCAACTTTAAGCGGTCACGCTGACAAGTTTAACATCTGCTGCCAGTTAAAGCATGGCTGCTATCTGACACGATTGTGCAGTATTTTAGGCCTCAGTGCCAACGTTGCACTCTAAAACCATTATGAATCATCGCCACGTAGACACATAGGTGCGAGTATCTGTTTACTGAAGCTTGTTCCGGTGGTCTTGTTTAGCTTACTCGACATCCTGGTTATTTGCCGGTCTGTGCATGTTTACGAATCCTCATACGCTGCTCCGGCAAATCTAAGTTAATCTTCACCAGACAACTTTCAATGGTCGCTGATATCTTATCATATAACCTTGGACTACGGGAATAGGGAATCACCAATAACGAAAGACAGCGCACCTGTTTTCTGCGAGACTTGCAATTCACGTATAACATACAGAAAGTGAAATAAAACTCCTGTATAATCATACCGAACTCTTTCTGGCCTACCACCATTTCAACAGGTGATTATTTTGCGAAAATACAACAAACTTCTGTACTTATAAAAACTTTACCCAACTAAGAGTTTGAATCTGTCTTAAGGCTATCCTCACAATCCAAACGACATATGAGGGATCTACTTCAGGGGACCTGACTGGATGTCATTTTATAAAGCCCAACGAAATGAATTGCGGCAAGCCCTCATCTCATTAACCAAGGTCAAGCTTCATTCTGAAGATGCCACCTTTTGTTGGTGCGATAAGACCTGTTTACGGTCACCCAACTTCGGAAAGTCTGTGGAGTTCCCGACTCGCATGTGCCTTGCTTCCTTAATAAAGTCAATGGCCGTATTCTAGGATTCGGACGACAAGTATTCTGTTGGTGTATTCGTTTGTGCGTGCGCGCAGGGTCTGAACTCGATGAACGAATGTGTGAGGTTTGCATAAAATTCTCATTATCGCCAATTTCTGATGCTCTTTTTGGCTACTTTCAGTGACCCAGCCCATATACAAATGATTCTGACAAAATCCTCATCATTGATGACCAAACAGTTAATTTTCGGGTGGGTGGCTATGTGTTAGTCGAATCCACGGGGACAGCACTAACTCTCCCACCTTCCTCCCACAGACTGCCAAGGACTTTCTCGGGGACCGCTTTAGTGAACACCACCTTGCCCTTGTCGTGCCTCGTCTCTCCGTCTCAGAGGCCTGTGCCCTCCAAAGCAGCGCTTTTCTACCCGAAGCAATAACAAATGAAAAGGTGGCCCTGACCGGCGCAATGCTACAACAACAAGTACAGGCCATACAAGCAGCTATGGACCCGCACATGTTTGCTCGTGTCAACTCCACTCTCGCGGCACTCCAGCTGACCCATTATTTCCGATGCCTGCCTTTCACTGCAGAAACAATAGGCCTCCTATCTTCCACCCTCAGTTTCGTCCCCACCTCACGCAGAGAGGTTCACCGACAGCTGGGCAGTTGGCAAGACCACCTGGTGGACGTAGTCGTTAACTGCGGCACTGAGCTCTGCCTGGAGTTGCTGCGTCAACGACTTGTCAAGGTCACACAGCTGGCGGACTTCGAACGCTTAGGAAGCTCAGCCTCCAGTGATATGCGCGATGTACGAGTCTACTTGCTGCGGAACTTGTGGCCCGCACTGGCACATGTGGCAAACCCGTCAGCGAAAATTTTCAACGAGTTTACCACAATCTGCATTACTACCTTGCCGGCCGCAGTAAAGGCTGTCGAGGCGGGTGACCTTGACACGGAGAACCCCTACAACTGTCTACTTGCGCTCACCAGTATGGCCTCCTCCATTAGGACGCGTTCGGAGGCTACTGCTGACGCCGGTCTAGAGGCCTCAGTCAAGGCAAAAATAATTGAGGTTGTCGAAAGTCTCTTGGATTCTGATGAAGACCCTCGAAAAAAGTCCGAGCTGGCGCGACAGAAATTGGTAGCCGGCCTGACAGCCGCCGAACGACTGGGCACTTCTGTCCTGGCCCGATCCCTTCTTCGTAACATTTTGAACCCGAAGCTGCCCGAAATTTTGCGTTTCGTTGCCTTAAAAACCCTTTCTTCGCTGAAGTTTAATCTGTCAACCGACCGTTCAGCGGTTGCAGAAATTACCACTAGGATGTTTGAATTGTTATACTCAAAGCAGTCCTCTGCTGTTGTCTCTTCCAATGAGGAACAACTTGCATTAAAATTCGGCGCTTTCGCGGTCTTGCTCAACTTGGAGACTCCGATTCCCAGTCTGTCCGAGGTTTTGGCAGAATTTGGTCGACGCAAGCAGTGGTCACTGATGGCAAGTATCAGGACCCTGGTAGACAGTTGGTGTCAGCAGGATCTGCTTTCCGGTGCAGCCTGTCACTGCATCCAGTTTGGTGGTGCTTATCGGCCAGAGGGCAACGGCGACCAGCCCGTGGCACCCTGCCGACCTGGGCTCTCAGCCGGCTGGTCGGGTCTCGCAGGCACCAACTCTTCAGGTGCAGTACATATTATTTCTAACAGCTTGGTGGACCAACGACCCCTATTTCTCTCGGATTATTCGCTTCAGTGGATTACAGGTCCGGCCGGGGATTTTCGTGCCTCCAATCTGGCCATCAATCTGATAGGAGCTGACAGTGAAGCCAAGTTGATGGGCTTCCAAATTTACGCCGACGGTCTGGACAGCCTGATGGGAAATTCTGAGGAAAAAGGGAGTTCAGCATCAAAGCCCTGGCTCTCTGCCGGTTTCTCTTTCCTTCGAGGCGCTATACCCCCACAGCAAATCTTCTCGGGTGGTCTCGTGGACATCATGAGCCTGCTGTACTCTGCGCCTGCCGACCCCACGCCGTTCTTTCGGAGTCTTCGTCTGCCTATGGACGTGCGTCATTACGTACCCCTAGCCTCTGGATGGCTGCTCCGTAACGACATTCTTGGAACAACAGCTCTGGAGTTGTCAGCGGCTCTTAAGACAAGCATGTGGACACAGAGTGGGACGTCGCTGTTAAGAACGAGGGTTGCTGTTGCAATGGAAAATCAGCTACGACTTGTTTTGAATGATCACAATGTTCAGAAGGCCTCAGTCATTACTAATGGGTTCGGCTCTGCGGCACGTCTTGACTTTGTCACGCGCGTAGATCTCGGCGGCCTTCCCGACTCCATCTGCATGTCTTTCCAACGAGCTCGCAGGACTCCAGTGTTGAGGTGGACCGGCGAATATAAAGAGGCCAATGTGCTTGGTAAGAGAGAAGTATTTCGAGCTTTGCCAAGTGCCCGAGAAAGAAGAAATGCGGACTACACATTGACTATTGTGGACTATTTGCCGCCTATTTCGTATTTCTTGGGGCATGAAAATTCTCAAAAGTGCGCAAAGATGGGTGGCACTAATGAATGGCCATCCTGATCCACAAAAACACATCGTGTCTTTGTTTATATTTTTTCATAAGACGGCGATTCTGATTTGAATGTTGAATTTTGTGGGCACACAGAGGCATTCTTCGCTGCTAGACCACTGTGTTACCAAATACCATCTACTCACTTTTATAAGTAAGTGAGTTGTGTGTGTAAACGATGTGGTGCCTGTTAAACACTGATGCGTTTAATTAGAAAGTGGCGACGAGATATTAAACTTCGTAATCGACCTAGTTTCGGTTATATGCAATTCTTACGTTGCGCACACGTTATTCTTGAAAAGTTGTACAAGATTGGGTCCCTATTTGGTTTGAGGACATGTGGCCGCATGCTAAGTCATGTCGGTAAGGTGCTGCATAAAAACCCCATAAAATGGTTCGAACTACCATTAACATGATATGCACCCAGCAATCCACGATAAAACTAATAATGTATTGACGGTGAAAGACGTCGCAGGCGTTAATTGGTCAGTACTCGTGGCTGCCTGCATACTTAGAGGAAATACGACGGACTTATGCCAAAAAATTCTAGTAAGTGGTAGTTACTAGTTAGTACTTGGTCAGCAATGCGCCTGATGAGTTTATTTATTGCCCTGAAAGTACTTTAGCACTCCAGTTGGAGGCGCGCGGAATGCAAGTATTGAATGCGTCGAAGTTCCCAATCGTTATTTCCTGAAGGATCAGCAGTATTAAGGCATATTTCACATTCAACCAATGTATATTAAGTATCAAACTGAGCTAAAGCATCGTGGACAGGTTAAGTAACTAGATACTTTTCTGGGGCACATGGAAGGGTTATTCCTTTCGTGCCAGGTCGGTGGTAAGAGGTTTAGAAGGTATGAAAGATGGCCATTTATTGAGCAACGGAAAAGAATTTGCATTTAATGGATTTTAAAGGCACCAGACTATGAGGAATTCAAGTTGAAATATATCACTGCACTAGAAGTATGAGTCACCATTAGAGAAGATCGCGCCTGGAGTATTTACGAGAAAACTGTCGAGTGCTCCCTGACTCGTTCCTCTTCGGAGTTCTAACTGAAAAATTTGGGTGAATCTAATACGCACAAAGAGTTGCCTTACTTTTTCATTTGTGCAAAATGGCGTCACTAGTGCTCAGTAAATTTTCCGGCATCTCGATCTGCAGCCCGCTGTTTTGTCGGGTTTATTATCGTCAACTCAGTCCTGGTCTGCCACCTCTGCTTGCTTTACTCAGATTTGTTCGACAGTCCTGCCCTCGTGGTCGTGAAGTTTGTAATGACATGGAGAACTGTTATTAACATGCACAGGCCTCCAAATTTCTGACTTTCGCCATTCAGAAACTCAATCCGTCCGACTATCGATAGTAAGTGGGGTCTCCAGGCCCGAATTCCGTCAATCACAGTGAATAAAGGAGATGCGGATTCCTTTGCTAATTTCATGCCAGACATCGGCGACGAACATTTTGACACGTAGAATAGTAATTCTTGAACAAAGTTCTCTGTCATTTTGGGGGTCAATAAGCTTGCTTCAGTTTCAAGGCTGCAATTTAGTAACCCTATACAATACGATGTTTTGGAGGGTATTACAGTTCCGGTATCCAACTACTGTACTATGGGTGGGGCATTAAGAGATTCCGATCGAGTGAGACGTACTGCACAGTAATTCAGATGATGACGGACTCCTCCTAACTTATTTCGCATTCGTTCATTTTTTTTCTGATATCGCTGGATATATCTCCAAAATACTGGATCGTTCACACGTTCCTAGCAGGAAAATGCAGAACAGCAAGCTGTCCGTCCTAAGTCCCTTGAAGATCCAGCGAATGTTCTGGTGACCAAAAGCTTCTGCTTTTTCTTTCAGAAATAGATGAGTAGATCGTGAGGGACGCAACTTATTGTTACTTTTTTTGTTTAACCCTAAAGCTATTATACATCCGTGGCTTAAGAGTCATCAAGGATTCTAGGGTGAAACCAAAAAGCAGTCCCCTTCAATCGGTCCTATAGAAGTCATACGCAGGAAAGTTACTGAGCGATTCGGGGAGGCATACTAATATTCGGCAGAATAGCATTACCGACAAAGACGAGGGTAATGCTATTCTGCCTACATAACCCGCCGCTGTGAGGCTGCTGGCGGGGCTGGAAAGCCCCGAGTGACTTCCATAACGTGATCGGTGAGCGCCCTTCTACCATACCAATATTCGTCGTGCAGCACTTGCAGTATCCGCACTGCCTTCGCCGTGCACGCCTCCGGGTTATATACCGCGTCCGATTTTCCACACAACCAACCATCCGTCACCTTGGAGTTTACACGACCCGGTCTTTTGGCGTTGGTCTATCGATAGACACCCCTCGCCCAGTTACAGCGAAGGACCACGGGTTGAAGTCTTCCCCAACGTCCTGGGATGTTCCCTCACTTCCCTTCGAACTTTGCCTATTTCCACCCTCGTAGGTCTTTCCCTCTTATCGTAAGCTCTGGCATCCTGTATTGTCTTTCAGCTGACAGTGATAAGTGTTATGGTGTTAGTTTTTTATTTGGCCCGGTAAGGAACTTTATCCGGCAACGTTTGTTTCTACCTTGAGACCCTGGTTGTGTGAGCGAGTGGCGTCACTGTCCAACAAAACCGACCGACGAACTATCAATTAACGCTAAAGCTGCTGCGCTCATTCCTCATTCGAGCCCTCTCTCCATCTCATGGCTGACCGACTGAACTGGTGGCGGATACGACTCACGCAGTCCACTATTCCGAAATTTTGGTCGGGAGAACGTCTCGTCGGTACGCAATGCAGTCCGACTCCTCATCCTAGCCCTCCTGAATTCTGAACTAGGACAACTACCGGCCGAAGAGGAGTGACGACCCTGGCATGTGAAGAACATTTTTGGTAGACGTACGGTCTCTCTGCTCTAAAGCATTTGGTCCGGATAAGCACTTAATCCAACTAACCTGAAAGTGCCCTATTTTTGACGCATTAATAGTGGAGACAAATTAGTGATCCACACTGTCTGTGCACATATCGGACACTAAAATCTGCCCCGACTTTTCCATCGCAAGACATTTACTATACTCGAACCGTACACGACAGACATACCCAATGGGTTGTGAATAGTAAAAACTCGGCGGAATGTCTTTCGACCAAATGGGACTCAGCTGCCGGCGAAGCATCATGGATCTATCCTCGGAACGACTTCCCTGAAGTCGGTGGATATGCCAAAGGTCCCTCGACTCTATTGAGAGAGTGATCGCTTTTTTGACCAGCTGGCTCCAGCCTTCACTGCTCCAAACAGTTTGTCAACAAAGCCTTATTTGAATCTTACCAGTGAAGGAATTTCGCGGGTCCTAGAAGGCTGATTTGAGTGCTGCGGCAGTTCCTTCCGATAGTGGCCAGCACACAGCCATCTGTCATTAAGCGCTTCCAAGAAACTAATAATTTAAAGACTTGGTGAGTCAAACCCCGGATTTCTTCGAAATGTACTCAAAGCGGCCCTGTGCAAAATCGTCCATGTCCAAGTGGGCGTGATATCTGCAAGGTGTACCACGTGTCCGCGGCCTAGCTGTGACATCGAGTGCTGTTTGCTCAAACAGTCTGGCTGAAAGAAATAGCCACAGCTGAACGAGGGGATAGCTAAGACGCTAAGAATTGTTAGGACCAAACTAACTGCTTACCAAGTAGAAGTGACCCCCCTACTGCATCGACTGCATGTTTTCGGACGCGGCGGCCGAACACACTTGACTGAACTTTTATACAGTTAGGAATCCTTCCGTGGCTCTCACTCGTATTACTTGCCTAAGCTCTCTTATGCAGTGGGGGGGGGGTAGCAGTTTGAGCCATGGTCACAAAATGACCTGAAGAAATGACTTTCACAGGCGCAATAAGGCATTCAGTCCTCTTCAAAGGAAACTGTACTGACAATATGCAGGGTGCAGCAGCCATGAGGTGCGCAAAGTATAGCTTCAAAGTATTTATTAGATGCACAAGCAAAGACAGATGGAACAAAAAAGATATAAAGACAGTAGCATGAAATGGAAGGCGAGTTGGAATTTAACTCAGAGAAGAAAAACGTCACAGAAGCACGGAAGGTTACGGAGGCTTGACGGACGTGTTCTTGGGATGTTGGATCGAAGACGTTCGATGTTTCTTCAAAAGCCTGGACTTGTGGCTCTTCCTGCGAATAATTGATCAACAAAATATAATATAGTTTAAAGACCGAGAGAAGGTTTCACGACGCAGCAAGATCCTTAAAACAGCACCCTTGAAGGGTGCTCCTTCCGGCTGAGGACGCATTTCCTGGAAATATTGCAAGTGGCGACCAAAAGCATACAAGCTAGGACTGTTAAGAACAATTAACGGGATGGGCAATGAGGACAAGCTGCGAAGAGTCCGGTTGTTGCGCCGCAGAGAGTCAGCAAAAAATCAGAACAAGTATAAAGCAGCGCTATACGTATGCGTGCACAGGTGAGCCAACCCATACCACTTTACGCACCCTGGGAAAATCATTCCCAATCATGGCCCTGAAAATACACCAAACTTTCCGAAAGAATAAAAGATCGAAAAATCTCTCTAACGCTGTAGTAGCCTTTCACACATTGGAAACAAGGACCTCTGCACAGACACGAATCACCAGTGTAAACGACGATGAATAATCTCTAGCAGGTATCTATCACGTCTCTCACTGAACGGCAGAAAACTCTGGCCCTAACAGAGGCGTAGGGATTGTTGAGCATAAATTCGAGACGCGCGGTACCTTGATGAGTTATCCGAGCATGCCGAAAAGGCATTCAACTGGATAAAACAGACGTGCAAACGGTTTCTTATTGCATAGCCGTCTATGGTAACAGCAGTAGAGCCTGACATCGACCCGAGTAATTATGCGGTCCTCAGAAGGGGGGTGCGCTGTGAGAAATGATACAAGTAGTAAGGACTGCTTTTACTACAAGACAAAGAGATCCAAAAACGCATATTTAACTAAAACACACTGGCTCTGTTTGTGAAAATTTTCAGCCGGTGACCTACTAAGATAAAGAAATGGCGGTTAGACGCCCAGAAGACGGTCCAAATACACTGTAACATCCGGTTGTGACTGATTAAGGACTATAAACAGAGGGAAATTGGCTGGACTAAAAGTGGGAGCAATGGTGGAAAGTCGGAAGGGTAAGGCAACAACGTCACGATCGGTTATCGCTTTGCAGCTGTGGTGACTGAATGAAAATACGACATCCGATAGGTCACCCTAAAGACATGGCTAGGGTCCACACGGCATAAAAGATCCGAGGATGACAAGTGTCTCACTCTGTCTCAGCCAAAATCACTGATATTCTCTAGCTCTCTTGCAAAACACTCTATACTCTAGCCGAGATAACCTGCGCCACGGGTGCAGGCCAAGAACTGAGCACGCAGAGGCGAGTTAAAAAGGTCATTTGACTTTTTACCATGCAAAAGAGGGTGGGAATTATTTTGAAAAAACCCGGTTGGGAGGCCGGGAAATTCGAACGGGGGCTGAGGAAGACCGTTAACGAGAAGATTTGCCGAACGTAGCTCTCAAAATAACGACCGAATAAACAGGCATTTTTTCATTTCATAGATGTTTTGGCAGATTTTGAATAACTCACATTGACCCAACTGTGAAAAACTCGGCGCCTCGGTGGGATTCGAACCCACGCATTAAGGGGAAGGATTTCGTACAGCCAACGCTCTAACCACTTGAGTTACGAGGTCCAGCCGGGCGACGCGAGTTTAATCACATTTGGGTCAAGTTACCCGCCCAACCTACTGAAACGTCTGGAATCCACCAAATCTGATACAGTAAGTTGACTGCCAATGCAGGATTTCCCAAGTAATTCATTTGTTGCTGTTTTGCGTTTGGACTGACGCTTATTCATGTTATTCGCTGTGAAAAACGCTGCGAAAAGGGTTATCGCAGCAGTCTTCGACAATTTCAAAGCAAGAGCGTTGTCTTCCAATATGTTGTGTTTTAATCAGCATTCCTCTTGGCACCTGAAAGGCAGGTTTATCGTGTCCTGGAGGCTAAACAACTAACTGAATTACGTCTTTGGGTCAGGTGTGCGAAACTGTGAACGTTAGTCTACTGTGCCATACTTTGTCGAATGAAGCCTCTTCCAATTAAATAGCCGACGATCATGGTTAGTAGCACGGCCAGAAACGCGAGGAAATCACTGATCCTAACTTATAATGTGAAATTCATTGACAGGTCTCATTTGTCTTTAGGAGGAATTAATGCAGGTCACCCGCTACAGCAAAGAGTTCGCCAGCATGCCGGTCAAGATAATACAACTTAGTAATAAAGTAACTAGGTTGGAATTCCTTCAATACCTTAATTAACGTCTCCTGGAATGGGTCCTAGTAGCGATACCATGTCTGCCCAATCGTTTTGTCTGCATGGACGTCGACAGAATTTTAAGCGCGCATAGTAAAATTAATCCAAAATGTGAACTGGGGTGCCAAGTTCACGATTCGTTTCATCAATTAAAGGTTTCTCGTGGCGCACTTTGCCAATATACGTCTTATGAACGCTGACCAAGTCTTTCGAGTGATTTATCAGAAACTGGGGCGTTGTTCGCTGCGATAGCGCATCGTCTTGGCAGTAGGAGCAACCATCGTATCATCTAAGCCAAGTGATCTGGGAGCGAAAAACTTTCGTACAGACGTACAAATCACCATGGCCGAATCCCACGTAGTCCACTGCCTGTGACGTACGTGCCCTGCTCTCGGTCGTCCCACCCCGTTCTAGCTCAGAATTCACCGATCGCAAAACCAACTTCCCCTCGTCTATGATCCTACTTCATCCGGACCCGCCATTACGTGACATTCTGAGTTTAACTGTTTATGTAATTGTAATGATCCGAAGGAGGATTAGTAAAAGGTATCATTTGCCAATTTTTCTACTAAACACATAAGAAAATCATATATCAGCAGGCACCAGAAGATTCAGAAGCTGCATAATTAAATGCAGTAAGTTTAGGAGAAGAAGGAAGCCTGGACTTGAAAGCAAAATCCTACCTGAAACAATTTTCACAAAATTCGTCGTCATCGCAGTCGTGACATATTATTGAAGCATCTTCGGCGCAGAGGCAACAAAATATTACGTCCAATTCGGGTTTTTCGGGATCAACTTGGGAATCGTAGGTGGTTGCTATTCTGGCCTCATCTATAAACTGAAGGAAACGCTTTGTCAAAACAATCTTAAACGAAGTCGAGTGGCTTTCCACCCTACACACAAAATTTAGTTTTCATTTACGATGACTTTAAGGTAACAGTAGTGCAGTCTCAAATTTGGCTTGCAAAAAAGGCGCATGTGGTAGATGGGAGGCCACAAAAAACGGACAGGGCAGGACAGGATATTTGCGGCAGAAGTCACTACTAATATACACAGGGAAGACAGGTCGCCCGTTAGCTTAGCTGCTGGCGGCCCCACGCGTCCACAGGTGGCGGTTAGTGGAACAGACTTCAGCGAACGTTGGCTGCAAAATATCGGACTCAGATAAGCAGTCGCGGACGAGTAGCGACAGTTCTAACACAGGGGGCAGAGGGCTGAGGTCTGGCACACTGAATGCCTTATAAAAAAAGTCGCAAAACCCGACGACAACATTGTCACATGGCGACCGTAAATCGCCAGTAAATAAGTTTGCTTGCCACCGCTGACTTGTTGCTAGGCTAGAAGAGAGCCTCGAAAAAAACAATTCGAGCGGCTGCTGGGGACCCGCCTGTATTCACGATCCCCTGGATACCTCATGAAATATGTCCGACTACAGTATTACGGCCCATGCTACGGCGTCCGCAGGAACCGACGCGCTCCGCAACCCTGGTTTAATGATGCGGGCTAATAGTATGCGAGCCTGACTACACAATCGCGGGCGGACTCTTGGTATTGGATGCTGGAATGTGCGGACGTTGCTGGACCCCAGTACCCAAAATCAGACCACGCGCAACCTTAATCAGTATAAAGTAAAGGTCTGCAGTCTGTCTGAAATTCGACTTCACGGCTCAGGTTCTCCAGAGATAACGATCCCCGGGGTCGAATCACACTTTCCCTTGTACCACAGAAACCCGCGCGACTCTTCTGGTAAACATGGTGTGACTATCACCCTCTCGCAACAAGCGGACCTCGTGCTACTTGCTTGGGAACCAGTCAATGAGCAGATGGCCTACGTGCGACTGAAGGGTCACTTCGTGAACATTTCCATCGTCTCTGTGTACGCACCAACTTCAGCTGCCGAGCAGCGCGATAAAGAGGCGTTTTACTCGCAGTTGCGAGTGTTGGTTGAATGACTCCCTCGCCGCGATCTGCTGATTTTCGCCAGGTATTGGAATCGTTGAACTGGACCCAGCGACTCCACAAACAGTTTTCTTGACCACTTTGGGGTTGGTTCCCGATGTGAAAGTGAAGAGAGATTGTTGAACTTCGCTGATCAGAACCGCCTGCTTGTCACCAACACGTGTTTCCAGCATCGCAATAAACATCTGCTGACCGGGTATTCAAACGACGGTCATACAGCCAGTTAGATTGACTACATACTAGTCAGCTCAAGGATCCGCAGCTGGGTTCATGATAGCAGATCGATGCGCGATGTCGAGACTGGTAACGCCGCAATGGGTCGGACCACGTACTCGGTCGTACACGCTTAAAAGTTCACGTTTCATCCGCGCCAAAAATGCCACATCCTAGACGCCTCAATGTCGCAAAAATCCGGCAAACCGCCACTGCCGAGGACCTTAGCACAGAAATCTGGTCCTGTTTTACGAGCCGAGGCGACAGAAAAAACAGTAATCGGTGGTCGTCATTGAAAACGCCAGTCTATAGGACAAACGAGAAAATCCTTGAACATGCCCAGTCGCGACGCAGTGACTGGATCAGCAGAAGGACCCTGCAGTTGTCTTCTCAGACGGCTCGGGCCGTGTCCCGTAATGATGATTCCTTCCGCCAACTTAGAAAGATGACGGTAAAGTCGGCCAGGGATGGCCGGAAGCAATACTCGGCTGAAATAGTGACATCCATGGAACAGTCCCCGAACGTTGGTGACACTCAAAAACTCTACCAAATTATCCACCAAGTAAGTGGCAAGCCCTCTATTCTGAGCGACTCTGTTAGCGACGTGAATGGCGGTTTCACTGCTGACAACTCGGCCAAAGTCGAGCGCTGACGTAAGCACTTCGAGCACCATCTCAACTTCGATACCCAACCCACCACGCCCTCGTTCTCCTCTGCAACGGCGTCTCTTACTTCTCCAACCTATGCAGTGTCATGGGACCCCTCTTCTTAAGGGGAAGTCGCCGATACCATACGAAAGCCACGCAACAACATGGCACCCAGAGAGGACGGCATACCTGCCGAAATCTACAACTCTTGTATCGATGCCTTAGCGCCCTGGCTGCATGATTTGATTGAACAAGCGTGGAGGAACGAGGTTGCTCCTGATGACTGGGGCTCAGGCATCCTTGTACCTACCCTCAATAAGGGAGATAAGACAAGATGCGAGAACTGCCGCGGCACAAGCTGCGAAAATCTTCGCATTTGTCTTTCACAAGCGATTCTAGACTGTGCGTGACTCTAGGACGAGGTCTAACCACGCCGGATTTCGTGCTGGACGGGGATGTACGAACCAGGTATTCACACTTAGGCACATTCTCGAATTCCGTCATAGCTACTAACAACCGACGGCCGTCTGCTTTGTTGACTTTGCCGCCGCGATCGATTCCATTCATCGTGAGTCCTTATGGCGGATAATGGCACTAGATGAGGTACCGCCAAAAATCATCGTCATGATCCAGGACTATTATCGCTTCACCACTGCGCGAGTCCTGGTCCTCGGCAATCTTTCCCAATCGTTTGGTATTCGGCCTGGCGTTCAACAGGGTTTTATCCTGTCGCCCATTCTGTTTAACTACGCTATTGACTGGATTCTGGGAGGGCCCTACACGAGGGTGACGATGTTGAGTTTGGACCCGGACACGGATTGACTGATCTTGTCTATGCCGATGATATTGTCATACTCGCTTCAGGTTTTGGTGATCCGCAGTCTATGGTGTCACGGGTGAACGGGATCTCTAAATCGGTCGGTTTATCCATAAATGCTGGGAAGACTAAAGTGTTTTCAAGCTACATCCCTGACCAGGGGAAGGCACCTCTCAGGATTGATGGCTGATGGTTTTAAATACCTAGGGGCGGGTGTGCTGCCGAATGGAAAGAGTAAGGAGGACATCGTCTCCCGAATTGATGTTGCCCGCCCGGTTTCCTCAAGGCTTAGAAAATGCCTATGGATCCGACGCGACCTAAGATCCGCGTGTACCGTGCATCTGTCCGGTCTGTCCTTCTCTACGGTTGTGAATGCTGGGCTTTGCGCGTGGAGGACGAGCGAAAACTGGAGGTATTTGACCACCACTGCCTGAGGACCATCCCTCGAGCGAAGTTCACCGACTTCGTTTCAAATGAGACAGTGCGCACTCGCTGCGACAACATCGCAAGGATAACTCAGGCCATCCAAGAAAGAAGACTGAGATGGTTTGGGCATGTTCTTCGTCGTCCACCTCATGAGCTCATTGTTAGTGCCCTCGATCCGGCACCGTTACTCCATCGGAGGCGTCGAAGAGGTCAATCCGCAGCCTAGCTCGACACAGTTTGTCAAGACATGGAAGTGGTTCTTGAACCTTTGGTATTCGGTCTCCGTTGTTAGCGAAGAGAACGGGTTGAACTGTCCAGATCTGCTGTCGCGGATCGTCACGCGTGGAGAGGTACCGTTCGAGACATCATTGAGGCCGGCTATATCAGACATGGTCGCAGTCGTACCAAATACAAGTAAGTACCATCACACTCGAGAAGGTTAAGGCTACGCAAAGTGAAACACTTATTTACTGTCTACAGAAAGAAGGGGTCTGATTGGTGACCTTGCGGCGGCTTGAATGGCTGGTGGACGTGGAGCGCTACAAGCATCAGGTCAAGCCTCGGTTAGCAGAGCAAGAGGGGAGACATCAGAAGGAGGTTATTGGGTAAAGAATTCTGAGTTGCTGTCTCGGGCAGCAGTAGCCGCTGGCAAACGCAGGGCACGTGCTTACGGTGGCACCTCATGTCTAAGATAGTTATCATGTGGTGTCAACCGCTTTTATTAGTTTGCGGAAGTAAGTCCAAGTGTCCTGAGTCCATTTGTTTTGTGTTGTATCACCCAAGGGGTGATGTGTCCAGTAGTCTGCGTTGCATTGGCAGGGCGTTGTGGGCAGAGGCTCACGTTGCAGTTGTATGGTCACTCCAGGTTCGTTGACGGGGTTGGATGGGCGCCGAACAGCTTTACACAGATAAACCGTCGGCAATTGCCCCGTACAAACGTGTGGCATAAGAGACTCCATTTGAGCATGTTAGCGTGGGTATGGCAACGGTGGTAATAAGCCCTCATGAGTAATGCGCTTACAGTCCAACTAAAGGCATCAGTGAATTCGATGGGTACTTCTACTTCGCGTCATCTCGGCACCCAGCTCTCATCTTTGGCTCCATGACGCCGTTCTCACCAAAGCAGCCACACCTCTATAACAGTCCTTAACCAGTCAGATAGAGGGTGTCTGGTGTGTGCGTGTGTGTGTGTGTGTGTCAACACACCCGAAAAACACCGAACAAAGCCCCATCCTTCCGCACCAAACCCAAACAAAAAGTCCTACGGTGAGGGCGGTATGCAATGCCATGGGCAGCTCGGGATAATTCGGGTCGTTTTCCCGCAAAAAATGATCGAGACCAATAGTGGAATTCGGCAGTCCAGGATGACTAAGTTGCCCTACTTAGGGGTTGTATTGCTTTGATCCCCTGGCGCGGAAGGGGCAAAAAATCTGTCCTGGACGCAAAATATGCGGCAGACAACAACCACCCTGTCCAATCTCCGTGCGTCCTCAAGGGCTGACATTGTGACACGGGTCACTCCGACGTCAAAAATCCATTCGAGCCCATCCACAAGGGTAAATGAAAACGTACAGCCCGACTCGAGTCTAAAAACCTTCGCCGGGAGAGGTTTCCAGCCGCGCCATCGATTTGTCCTCAGAGCGCTTGGCAAACTAGCGGTACACTGATATGTCTGTCGACTGATTTGCCGTGTGGATTTCACGCCTCCTGCAGCTGGCATAAAAACTGATCATCTGATTGGCCCGGGGCCGTCACGCAGGCATAAAAAACAAAGCTATGACCTGCCGAGGATGAATGAGCAGACAACGACACTGTCTTTTCGCCCGACATCAAGATCGTGTTCACGCTTCCCTTGTCGACTTATCCGCCAGGTTCACGAGTACAGCTGGTATTCCTCTTACCCAAGTGTGAAAAACTCACCGGCCTTGGTGGGATTCGAACTTACGACAGCAAGTACAAAGCTCGTATACAGCCAGCGCTCTAACCGCCTAAGCTACGAGACCCTGACCGGGGGCCATGAGTTCAATCACGCCTATAAATAGTTGGGATTATCGCGAATGCACTTGGCCTGGTAAAGAACGCCAGATTTTGGCTGGTTGGAGGTGAGTCTTTTCGATTAATGAGATGTTGGGGAATTGCCCCATCAAGCCCGTCTGTCACCTCCATCCGGAGTTGATTGACTCATTTAGCAAGTTTTCTGGATACACCAGCAACAAATAATACCTCGCGCCAGTATTTCGATCTAGGCTTCCTTCTTGCGTTTCCCTTGTTGGCTTTCGTCAATGTTTCAAGACAAAACTTTTGAGATATTTGTTGGTTTGAAAGGGCTTTCATACGAATTGTACTTCAGTCTTCTAGTCATCCGGCTCGTTATAACGCGCTTCAGCACGGCAGTAGAGCGTTCTTCGGCAGCTGCGTTTGCGTGAAAGGGAATGATTGCCGTAAAGGCTCAAAGTAAAGGATATTAGTCGCCTACCTTTAAATGGCTGCCCAAATTTTACCAATACCTCTTCTATAGACTATCCCGTCTAGAGACGGCAACTGACCGTGCTTTTCCTGCCCCACTGCTAAATGGATGTCTTGAAGGATTAAATCCAGATGTTTAATGAAGTCTCCGACCACTTACCGTTCCCTTATGACCATTCTCCAACAGCTCATAAACCCAAAAGACCTACCGCTATTCAGTCAGAATATGGCCTCGTTTATCAGACTGGAAGTACTGGCAACAATACCAATGCCAATAGTTTGTGAAACCGGTAGCTAAGTCAACACAGGTAAACGTTAACATGAGCTTGTTGTCGGGCATGGCTTGACTGCGTGACGGTTCTAGGTCAATGAGATGGCCGGATTTCACGCCAAATGCATGAAACGCGGCATCCACACGACGACTCAGTCGACATCCATATCAATTTGCCGAGGGTCCGCCGAGCATCCCAAGAAGAGATCCATAACGCAGCTGAAGATGGCTCTCGGCAAATGTATTCGAACTTTAACGGAACTGTAAGTTTCTGTTTTCTCTCTGAGAATGGGCTCGAGGGAGTTTATGACGTCGAAAGGAAGCCATTTTCAATTCAGAACTCGCATGAAATGAACTGTCGGATGGAATTTATGTGCTTCTCGACCTGAAAAACGAAGAGGCGGCTTGCCGGAAGCATAGAGTTCTACTATTGGACTTTTGAGGTGGCGACACCAACCCGTCGTCAGAAGATATACAACATGATGTGGAATTATCCCACTAGGGCGTAAGGCGGCGGAGAAGATTCCCTTATGAAACGCACACACTCGAGGGGTGGAGGGAGGGCAGGGAATCAGGATGAGGAGTGAGGATTATTGGGGTGGAAGAGAGAACGGTGGCTCAGTGAGAATCCAGGCTAGCAACCGTTTACTTAAGGTGGACGCAGAGTCAGTCAGCCATGTACTCAGACCTTCGTACTGAGCGTTCAAATCAATATAATGATTGAGACTGCCCGTGTTGGAGTAACATGCCTCCAGAAATTTCTGCGCATACTTTGTGCTGGCCATGGTGCTCACTTCAGTATTCTCCCAGCTTAAGTAGTGGCCATCTTTAAATACGTACGCAGACGAGTCAAAAGGTCTGAAAGCGTGTGCTACGCAAGTATCAGCAAACCATCGCCCCTCGTAGCCTGGTATGCGCTGGCAGTTCCCCGACACCTGGTTCTCTGCCGGTAGATAAACTTGCGTTCCCGCTGGGTAACCAAGTGGTGGGCACGGCTGCCCAGTCATCCTCGCTCTTCTGACCCCGGCTGGGGTGTTGTCGTTGTTATTGGTGAAAAGTCCTGGTCAAGTGTATGTTGTGGACCAGGGGGTGTGGCGGCACGCCAAGGTGTGAGTCGGCCGTGCCAACCATCCGCGCTCTCCGCCTCCCTCTTTCTTGATTCTGTCTTGACACCGAGTCCAGGTGGGGAATGGGGAAGAGAGTGCGGTAAATGCTGTGCAAGTCAACACTCACCATAAACTCATTCACGCGCAAGTCACCATGTCTGCTGCGCCTTGCTGTGTAGCACACGGTGGACATAGTCGAAATCGATCGTCGAACTGTCACGCAGACGAGTGATTGTGTTGACATATAGGCAGCTTGTGTTCGCTGATACGAGGCCCTATGAATCGCTATGCCTAGCCAATGCAGACGCAGGAACAAGTAACAGATGGGATGCAGTAAATGGTACTAGTCCTCTGGGAATTAGTTCGCACACAACTTTCTCCGCAGCTTAGGATGATCCCGACATCAGAGCCTCTTCTATAGACAGGCTTTCAATGATCACATCTAGCAACAAGAGGTTGTTTTCGGATGATTCACCGCGAGTGAATTTTATAGACAGGACATTATTCAGGTCACTATGAAGGTACCCACATTCTCGGTTCTCTGTGATAACGAATGTGCTATCCGGTTGGCGAGTAGATTTCCAAGACATACTGTCTTGAAATGTCAAAAGGGTTGCCCTGTAGGTGCTCAGCTACATAGTTAATTACCAAGTCATGCTATATCTAGAAAAACACAGTGTACCACGTCAAATGACGGAAATAATTCATCGAAACCTATGTTAATGCGTCGAATCCTTTTCGAGAAAACGCGAGACTTGCCAGTGCTGCAGTATGATTAATTAGTTGGGTAGTAGTACAACCACTTGGCAAGATTTTAAGTTAGTGAACTGACGATTGAGACTTATCATCAGTGGTGCATCTGCGATAGGGAGATCAATGAGGGTCACAGACTTAGAATCACCGGAACCCATAATTTTCAGTCGAGAAAACCTGTTCAACTCTGCCTTGACAGTTGCAACCTGTTCTTTCGTTTGGCCTCGGCGAGTGGGATACGGAAATAAATGCAAAGACGAGGAGGGCTGGGGTGGCTATGTCTGTCCTAATATTTGAAGTCAGTCAGCTATACCAAGCCCCGGGTCTCCGCAACCGGGGTTTCGAATCCAAATTCTTCGGTCACTGAGCGTTTAAAAGTTCAAAGCTCCGCCACTGAGCCACGGGCCTGTTCTAGAGGTTGCGATGGGAGATATTAACTATCGCTTGAGGGTCACTCATCGATCACGTTACGTAACATGCTTGATTTGTTGCGCCTCTGAGCAATACAGCCAACTTTGGCACGTCTTCTTGAAGTTAACGGGACCAAAAACAACGAAACATGAAGAAATGCCAAATTCGGCACGACACTCGGATTTAGCAGGTTATATTACAGGGTCCCGGTCGTTGAATATGAAGGCGCAGAGGTTAAGAAAAATGCATACGCATCCACAGAAATGTCCGCGTTTCCAAAAGAGCCTTTGACGTAAAAATGCAGAGTGCGTAAACTCTGAACGGCCTGCCAGCACTGTTTTAAAACGACAACGTTGACCCTTGGCATTTGCGAAAGGAATGAATTTCACCATTTAATATGGTCGCGGTGATAGGAAGTGATGGCAGTTTGACCATACATAACTAACACAAAATGCAGAGCGCGTGTATCCAAAAAATATGATTTCTTGACTACTCGTGCAATTTACCTTCGAAACAAGTTTATTAACTTGCTCTTCTTCAGTTTCCGGTGGTTTAGACGATGAGCTCTGCTCGGGGAGTTTGCCGTAAGAAAAGCTCTTCAAGGCGTCCAGACGTGCCTGTAACTCTTCATCTGACGGAAGAGGTCCCTTTCCCGAAGTAGAAGAATGAACGTCAAATTAAAATGCGAGTAGAGATGGCGAGTAGAGATAGAAAGACACTTACTTTGCCGGAATCAAGAAGAGCGTCCGCACGCTTTGCGAGGCTGTCGACTAAAAAAACAAATTTGTAAAGGGTTATCGATACGGACTTGCGACAGAAGGTGGCCGCTTGATACCATAGGTGACAAAGCCGGCTTATCAAATGGTCACTTAAAAACCGCAAAATCCAAAACAGTTAGGCGTTTCTGTTGGCTATTTTACAATACACGTACTTCAATGCCGACGGAAACTCGGGACTGCATAAAAAACGCGGGCACGACTTGGAGAAAAGTATGCAGGAGAAAACCCGTGGAAAGACGAAAGTAGCTTCACTAGACAGTCTTGCACTCGAACCAACATCATTGTCCTAGGGCCCCTCCCGCAGTCAATGTTTAGTCGACACACCTTCTATCAGGAAAGAACAGTCTTATTGCGCTCCTCATTTGGGTGTCCCGATGTCTCTTTCGCCTTCTATATCAGACCCCATGAACAACATCAGCGGAAAACTGCTGACTAGCACAGACCGCCCCTGTACTTCATCTGCCAGACCGTGTTAACTCGTGCCTTCGCAGTTTCGAGGGACCTCGGCTACCACTTCAAGACTAACGACAAAAGGCAGTGCCCTGACAGCCATATGTAGACAACAGAGCTACCGCAAATGGGAAAAAGCGATAGGCAGGACCTATCGAGTTCAAAATGCGTTACCTTCCACACGGCCAGTATTGCTCTGGTGTCTTGTGGCAGTGGGAGCAGCATTACGTTTTTCAAGGGCTTCCATGCGTCTGTGAATGTCACTAGAAATATGAAGCTTACTTCAGGAAGTTGGCAGGAGGCTCCAATTCACTGGCATCCAGAAACGGTTTGTGACTTGAAAGTTTCATCTGGTTAACCAGCTTACTTTACGATTCGATCGAAGCATGGATAGCAAACTTGGACAGATTTACTTCCCTCATCAGGGAGGGTGACACGACGCGAAAGGCATTTTCTGCAAAAAGAGAGTTGACAACCAGCGCAGCTCAGCTAAAATGAACAAATTAAAAATAAAATTCGTCGACTTACTTCCGGAGAAAGTTTGGTGAAACGTTTTGCGCACTGGACACAAGACATGAATTACTTCGTGCTGGCCGAGGTAACTGAGGAGAGAAATTTTTCAGTTTTTTGAATAATGAGATGTCCTTCTGTAAGTACTCACACAGCAATGGAGCGTAAAACAAAAATCGGCAGTGTTTTGCTACAAACCCATTGAAGGAATGGTTAATAGGCGAAGACAGCAAAAAGTGTGTTTGGCAATGCAACGAAACTAACATGAAACAGAGTGTAAAGCAAGGGTTAAGATATAGAGGTTGAGCCAAGACGACAGATGAAAAAATTAGTAAAATTACGGCGAGATGCGTATTTCGCCTAGGCCTGAATGAACGCACTGAAGCCTGTATAATAGCATGCAAAGGTACCAACTAATTTATTTTTGTACATTCTGGACACGAAGGAAATACATCGATATGCGCAAAGCTAAGATAAGTAAGTGTCGTTGTCTGGCGAACATCGCAGTAGGTAAAAGTGCACAAGGGGTAGATGCGCGTACATTAAACCAACAAAGGCGGATATTACAGTGAATGTGGTAAAAGAGAACGGAGAAAATAATACTGAAAGAAGTGCAGATCTTACTGTGAAAAAGTTTAGCTAAAAATGAATGATTCCTACGAGAAAATGGCACCTGAGGGCAGTTGGAAATTCCTTGTCAGCCATGCAGTCATATCAGTTGCTTTCCCAGAGTACGGTTCCAAAAGACGCTGCGCTGGAGATACACTGGACCAGCGGGGACAGGATTGGTATGACAATGTCTTCCTATCGGAAAAGGATGACTGAGGGAGAGGGGAGTCCAGCAGATGCTGCGCAAGTTTGCCTCACTATAGACTAATTCAAGAGCAAGTCACCGTCCCTCATCCGCTCAGCGGGACACATGGTGGACGTTGTCGGTTGAGACGGTCGGACGGTCTTCCTAGGGTGGAACCTTCTCCGTGTCTTGAGCATTACCAGCCTACACATGTCAGTTTGAACCATCATTAACGCTAACAAACCGTCGGTGGAAAAGCCTTTCTCATCTTGCATCTTAGGTTAGCCAGTAAACAGAATCCCAATAACACAGGCCAGCCTTAGAAAACGCTAGGATATAAAAGATTCCGCATCGACCATGTCCCACAAACAAGACGAGTAAACTTGCTGTTGCATACAACTGTCGACTTTGTTCAGTGGACTCCATTTTCATGTTAGTGTAATTGCATTCGACACTAAGTGGTGTTAAACAAATCTTTTTTATGTGTTCAGTTTCACTTTAGAGCGCTTTAGTTGCCTCCAAGTACACTTACAGTGTCGATTATGCAGGTCGGCAGGTGGACACCCATGAACAGTTAGGATGCCTCCCAAACAGCAAATATAAAGGGGCCACACCTGAGCCTCAAGTCGTTAATTCCAAGCACCGATGATACGCAACGCGAATGCGCCCGCCTAATTCAAGAGCTCACACGTGGCTAGTAAACTTTTGAAGTGGCTGTGTTTCTACTGGATGAAAATGTCGGGGTCTAATTCACATATTCGTTACTTATTTGGCAAGTCTCGGAGGCATTCACAAGTAACCGGCGTTGCTAGCAAGATTTGAACTGGCAAGGCAGACTAAGTTGCTTGCTACTGTACTTCTCCCAAATGTAAGCGCCGATAACGAGGCCGATTAAGAGTATTAAGAATACAGCCGATCAGAAACGGAGTATCAAGTTAGCTCGGAGGGGAACTCGAGGCATCTCGGAATTAGCCCTATCGATAACCCGGAAGTACTGCTTCAATGACGAGAGTTTAGTAAAAGCTGATACTAACTACAACCCAGGACATCACGCGGACTAGTTTCATCTTTTTTATTGGTGGTTGGTTTACGTACCAGTTCGAACCGGGTCATGTAGAAAAACCCCTCCCTGCCCCCACACAGCATTTAAACATCAAGAGAACGGCAGTCGCTTGAAACTACCTGAGGTGGGCAATTTATGTACACAAAAAACAGCAACATGAGACGACATATAATGCGAAATCATTATGAATGCGTATGCGAAAAACGTTTACCGCTACTCCATAACCGCGAAATTGCTTTAGGACAAAAAGGCGTTTAACTAAGGAGGAATTTGAAACAGAGGTAAGGGAATACGGCTTCGACTGCTTCGACTTCCAAATCATGAAACAGGACTCTCCTCTTTGGAAACCATGTCAACTAGCGGTTATTGTCAGACTTATTATAGCGGGTCAAATAAGTTCACGATGGACGTTCCTCTCTGATTCAGTCTTGTTAACTAGAACAGTAAGCAATCCATTGAATCCATGAAGAAGCAAGCCGTTCTAGGGCAAAATAATCAAGTGGATAAAAACGGGTTAGGTGCAAGTAGGTTGTACTCCCCACTCTATGTAGTTCGACTTCGTATATTCTCCATCCTTTTACGCAATCGGCGCCGGCACTTCAATGCGACGCCTTCTGCAGTATTCAATTAGTTTTCTAAGGTACACGTAGTGTTTTACCACAAGCCCATTCCCAATTACCTACTCCCACTTTAGGGTGTCATTTCCCGCTGTGGCACGGCACTGCGCGTGAGATCTCGGCCTGACGTCTGGTTTTTGTTACCTCTTAGTGCCGACCGTTGTTTGTCTTTTTTCACTGTTTTTACGCATACTCGAATGAGTATATCGACGCCGCCTAGACCGCGAGGTCTACGTAATTTTGCGACAAATGGACGAACATGTGATATATTGTCTCCCACCTCTGACAGCCCACCTCCAGATGCGGAATTGTCTCCTTACGATGACACGTTTGTCCGCGCTGGACTCATATGACGCATTAGATTCCGAGCACTCTCCTTCTACTCAACACCAGAATGCGAGCCACTTGTACATTAATTGTTGTGTAAGTGAGCAGTGAGCTCACAAACTCCGCAAAATCAGTTGAACAGCCTTCTGCAGGTCACGAAGCTGCTCTCGCCGAACTTGCCCTCGGGCGCACGAAAAGTGTTGGGTGGAATAGGCAGTACTGCGCCGACAATGAAAACGGAGAGCACTTTCATCTATGACAGTCAAGTTAGCTGAATCATGGGTCACCTACCCGTTTTACGCAAATTCGAGGTGAAGTAACTGCCCCCTAGGGGGCAGTAGGGCCAATGGGGATTTCTTCCCCAACGCAGATGACTGTCATTCCATAAGTTTTTCGTGTCTACTAGACTACGTTACAGGAAAGACCCGTTCGTTTCTGCTACACAGTTTCCCTCATTTACCCATCGAAAGTTAACTTTCAAGGTAATTACCTTGCAAGGTAACTTCCATAGAAGAATGTGACGTATTTATAGGAAACCATCACAGGCATTGCAGAAGATACTGCGTAGAGGGAGTGTAAAGCGATTGACGCGACATATCCAGTCAATGGGATAACATGGTCATGACGGAACATCTAAGCGCTCCACTACGACCAACGGGTGGGTCGTTTACATACCAAAACAAAGCTGCGCTCATACACTCTCGGGCACCACTAGTTAAAATCCCTTTTAAATTGGACTTTTTCTATTACCTACCGAAGAAAGACGAGTAAGCAATACGTCTTTATACCTCTATGCAGTATATACTGCATCTCCGCCCCTTTCCAATAATCACAGATAATATCCTATATAGCGGCTAGGATTCCAGCCCGCTAAAAGTTAGGAGGTAGTTCACAGTTTTTACAGTTTTTCACTAAAACTGGGGCCCGTAACCTTCCGAATATACCAAGACCTTTCTAAATACATTTGCGCAGTTACAGTGTCCTACCTAACTAGGAGTCCTAGTTATGGTCATTTCATATGGTCATTCATATATGTCCATTATTATATATAATTATGGGCATAACGAAGGAAAATCCGTTTGGGCTACGGAGGGTGGTACGACTGAATGGTTCTCTAACATCGATTAAAGCCTACGGCATTTCAAATGTCTGGATAACACAGAAGGCTTTATAAGTGGACAGAATGGGCCAGCCGAAAAAGGGAGACTGCAAACTGTAACAACCGGAGATGTAACCAGTGAACCGACCTTTGTTGTTTTAATTAACACTCATGTAATACCCAGCTTATCCTCGTCCTGTAGGGGCTTCAGATCGCCGGTGCCTTCGTAGTCCTTCGCTGGACGACCAACTGAGAAGGGCTCGTCAATGGATTGATTCCGTGTCCCAGACGACATGATAACAAGTAATCCAGCAACAATCGTCAGCAGGAGTGATACAAGGAACCGTTTATTGTAATCGAATAATTGTAACACGGAGAAAGGGAGTTACAGGGGTGTGGCAGACTCCTTGATTGCGTTAGTCAATGGATGTCTCTCTGACAGAATAATTCGGTGCAGTATCTGGCTGCACAAGGGGGAGTGTAGAGCTGGAGGCTGCTACAGGGGTTGGGATCCGGTTCTCGCCAGTCGATTCTGAAACTTAGAAGAAAAAAACAGGGACCTTCGTAAAACAACAAAAGGACGGATCAGTTCAATTCTGTCATACCACACTTCCCCCCCTTTAGGAGGGAGCCCTGTCCGCAGGGTCCCGAAGGATAGCTGGTAAAGAGTCCTGTATGGTTATTTCATTGGAGGGTTCTGGCACTAGGTGATCGGGAAGAATGGGTAGATTCTCTTCTGATGCGAGGGGTAATCGGCCTCTGAAGGGTTTTAACTTGTCAAAATGCGCAGTAATGAAAGGACTATTGGGCATGGCGGCGTCTTGTATGATGTATGTGGTGGGTGAGATAACGCGAAGAACGCGGAAGGGGCCTTCCCACGGATGGAAGAACTTTGCGGATACGCCGACGGGTGGCACAGGTCGGAAACGTAAGACAAGATCGTCGGGTTGATACGGGGTACCCGCAATTTTCGCATCGAAGTTTTCTTTTTGTCGTTGGTAGGCTGAACCTAAGTGTTCGCGGGCCAAATTATTCGTAATTCGCAGTAGTTCCTGAAGCTCTAGTACGTAGGAGCCGGTAGTGAAAGGCTCTAACTCCACGTTAGGTAAGTGAGAATCAATAGGGAGTCGGAAATTCCGTTCGGTAACCATAAAAAAAGGTGAGTATCCCGTGGAGGAATGAACTGCTGCACGATAAGCCATCAAGGCGTAAGGTAACCTGGCGTCCCAGTTGAAAGGTCGGTGATGTTCGGCGAACGCTTTTAAAAGGTTTATAAGAGTTCGATTGGTGCGTTCAACTTGTCCGTTGCCTTCCGGATGTGCTGGGGTTGTTCGTGTCTTATGAATGTGTAATTGATCACAAACGTCTTGTACTAGTTTACTTTCAAAATTGGCCCCACAATCTGAGTGCAGGGAGAGGGGGGCACCAAA
>CACRXP010000060.1:871526-906979 GCA_902702965.1 Spirometra erinaceieuropaei
TTGTCTGTGGATTATCACATGCACAGACCTGCCGATTGTAGGATGGGTTGTAACCGCCGCGTTTGGGATATTGTGGCCGGTTGAAGGGGCCGGATCGGTTCTGGTTACCGGTGTCATATCGCCGCCAGTTTTGTGCTTGGGAGTTCCTGAAGGATGGTTGGGGGGAGAGTTCATTATGTGGAATCTTAGCATATATGTTGACGCGGTCAATGGCTTCCTTTAAGTCGCGGGGCGGTTGTAGGAGGAGTGAACGCCGTAGTTCTGGAGGTTCTATATACTTAATAAAGTGATACAGTACGGCATCGCTGCAATCCGTTTGGGAGATGGAGGGGTATGCCGATTTGCACAGTCGGTATAACTCGTCCGCAAACTCGTTGGCGGTTTCTCCAATTCGCCGTCGTCGTGAATACAATTGGTTCAGTGCCTCGGTTTTTGACATCGTGGGTTTAAGGAGTTTCTCCAACTCCTGACATAGGTTGCTAATCGGAGTCTCGGCGGACAATCCGGCATCCAACGCCCTGTCTAACTGGTTGGGAGTCAGGCACTGTAAAATTGCCATGCTCTGTTTGTCGGTGGGGACTACACCAACACGAAATTGCGAGCGGCGGAGCCAGGCTGAAAAATCCTCTTTCTCGTCAAAAGCTGTTAATTTCAAGGGGAGATTGGAATAAGAAGGGGGGTTGACACAATAGTGAGGAGTGGAAGTCGGAAGCACCGCTGCCGCCAATGTAATACCCAGCTTATCCTCGTCCTGTAGGGGCTTCAGATCGCCGGTGCCTTCGTAGTCCTTCGCTGGACGACCAACTGAGAAGGGCTCGTCAATGGATTGATTCCGTGTCCCAGACGACATGATAACAAGTAATCCAGCAACAATCGTCAGCAGGAGTGATACAAGGAACCGTTTATTGTAATCGAATAATTGTAACACGGAGAAAGGGAGTTACAGGGGTGTGGCAGACTCCTTGATTGCGTTAGTCAATGGATGTCTCTCTGACAGAATAATTCGGTGCAGTATCTGGCTGCACAAGGGGGAGTGTAGAGCTGGAGGCTGCTACAGGGGTTGGGATCCGGTTCTCGCCAGTCGATTCTGAAACTTAGAAGAAAAAAACAGGGACCTTCGTAAAACAACAAAAGGACGGATCAGTTCAATTCTGTCATACCACAATATGGCATCCTTCCGTCTTTTAACGGGAACTTCATCTTCAAGGTCGCGTGCAGACGAGTAACTCTTGTAGCGACCGAGGACTTCAAGGGAGCGCATACCAAATTAAGGAAACGCTGAGAGGAGATCCTGGCTGAGGTAGACCTGAACAGAACTGTTAGCATCTCTCGAAACTCATTAACACGCGGAATACGAAAGTACGCCATGTATGGGATATAGTGTAATAGAACGTCATGGATATGGAGAATGTGTATACCAAACGTTAATGTACACGTGGAATGAGGATCTGTGAAAAGATGACCTGTATGGATGGGTAGGTGACCCTGACATACTAGCTAAACAGCCGGTGGGGATGCAGCGCTGTAGGCAACTGTAGGGAGCGGCCGAGGGGAGACCTGACTTTGATTGAGAAAGAGACGAGAGCGAGAGTGCGTTGCAGGAGGAGGGTGTCGGCGGTAGCGAGAGGAAGAGACACCGACAGTCTTCACCAGCACACAGTTACACCATCTGCATCCCAGGTCCGCGCAAAAAGTGTTACAACACTCAAACAATCCTGTTCGTGCCAAGGGTCGTTGCATCCTGACGACCCCCCCCCCCCCCACGATAAGTCGTCCCGTTCTTCTTTTCGTTTTACCGCGAATCACCTTGTATTAGTTTTCCACTTTCTAAACTCGGCAATAGACTTATGTTTTTCATTACTTGTCCTGCCTCATTCGATGTCTCGTGTGCCTGTTCCAATCGATCTTGCTCGTATTGAGATATAAAGGCTTCTAGACAGGATTTTCCAGTTAACTGGTCCGTCTGAGTTCAAGCTGCCGTCTTCCCCTTCCATCATTACTCGTGATCCGACGTTGCTCCAACGCTCGGTCGGTACAACTATGTTAGCGGGTACCTCACCCACCGAGCCCGACTGAGCACAACGACATTTACTGCGCTCCAACTGGGACTATTTTGACGTAGATACCACTTCACAGTTACCGTCTCTGAGGTGGCCGCTGGAACTGTACGTACCAAATTTCTTTCTGCGTATCTGGAAAATTTTATTGCGTGGAAATTTATCAGAAGTCTCCCTTTAAGCGGAATTTGTTTTTCATCAACATCCAGCGGACAGAATAAGATAATACATCTCTCAGGTCAATTGTTTGATACAGACTCTGGTCCAAAGGGGCTCTAATGATGACAGCCGCTTGAATAATACCGGAACATAAGACTAAAAACAATCAAATTTATGAAAAACTGTATCATTGATAAGCATAGAACAGATAATGCTATTCTTTCTTTCCTCCCTTTATCTTTTCCATCAGCTATGCCACCCGGCAATCAATATCCCTTTAGGAGCTAATAATAACATCTCTTTCGATAAAACCCTGCAAATTAGTTGTGTGTACGCCTATATTAAGGCCATATAACACAGATATATACAAATATATTAGATCATAATTTAGTATAATTCAGTATATATGGGGGGATATAGGCAGAGCCTTTAAAAGGCCTATTAACAGATAAACATATGTAAAAAAACATGCAGATATTTACAAAGCGACGAAAAAGTCACAGTATTAAAGGCTTTCAGGATAGGCAAAATTAAAGACTCAAAACAAGATCCAGACCGACCGAGACCGTTAAAATTGTCTTTGAGAATGACGAACAAGCGCAGCTACTTTTGAGCAGGAAGGCTGCGCTTAAACACGCCCATACATCAGTTTTTTTTCAGCGGGACTTTTCACCCGCCGAGCGAAAAAAGTGGAGGGGGCTCGAATTGAAAGTCCTCAGGCTGTCGAGTCTGGGCGAGACAAATCTCAGAATAGTGGACGGAAAAATTATACGCGTCCAGAGGCCATTCCTCTGGAGAAAGCCCATAACTGTAACAGCTTAGGAGTGATGGAAAGCAGTTCATCCCGATCAGCTCCGACCGGCTTTTGCATTCAATCCCAAGAAATGGATAGACGCCAGTATGCCGGAGTTGCTCGTGCCAAATTGAGATTTTTGTATACCAATGCTCAAAGTCTCGTTTTGAAAATCGACGAACTCAAAGCGATAGTACCGGAACGAATCCCCGACGTCATCACCATGACGGAAACTTGGCTTAATGCCGAAATCATGGATGCTGTGATTTTGATACCGGGTTACCAGCTGTTTCGTAGAGACCGTCAAAATAGGCAGGGCGGAGGGGTAGTCGTATATGTAAGGGAAGGAATTTCAGCAGTTGAAAGAGCCCACACCCTCTCCTTTGAATATGAATCCGTCTGGATAAAGATAAAGAAGAGCAATGCACAAAATCTAGAATTTCTGGCGATTTGCAGACCACCAAACCTTCTGAGTGCAGGTGATGAGTCGCTCCTTGATTTAGTCAAAGACGTAGCTAGCCACCAAGAGGTACTTATTGCTGGGGATTTCAATGCTCCTGCAATAGAGTGGGAAACTATGGCAGTTAACGGTGGACCAGCCTCTTTCAGCAGTAGGCTACTGGACCTCACACTCGATCTCCCTCTGGCGCAACATGTGAAGGTACCAACAAGATTTTGAGAGAATCAGAGAGCAAATTGTCTAGACCTAGTTTTCACTAAAGACTTCTCTAATATCGACGAAGTGTATTCCAATGCACCTCTCGGGAAAAGTGACCATACCACGCTATTATGGGATTACTCGCTCTTCTCTAAACGCCAGAAGAGAACAGAGGGCCAACCTTATATATGGAAGGCAGATTTTAATACGATGAAGAACGAATTGCTGTCCGTGAACTGGGACCAAATATTCAGGGGAGATCCGGAGGACGACTAGAGAGAATTTAAGACGATTTCACTCGATCTGATTAGGCGCTGTTGTCCACCTAAAGTACAAAAAACAACTTGTCGACCTGCTTGGTTAACTAGGGACCTAAATAGGCAGCTATGGAAGAAAAGCAAAAGATGGAAAATATTCAGGGAAACTGCGTCACCAGCGCATTCCGAAGAATTTCGTCGTCAACGAAATGCCGTCAAAAAATGTATCCGTCAGGCACGGAAGGAGTATGAATCCAAAATTATACGACAGGCTGAACAGAAACCAAAGATTTTATTTCACTATCTTAACAGCAGACTGAAAAATAAGGACCCGGTCGCGGTGCTGAAGGATGGTAATGGTGTAGAGATCACTGAGAACAGCGAGAAAGCCGAACACTTAGGACAGTATTTTGCCTCGGTTTTTACTAGAGAAACAGAGTTTCGCAGTCGCAGTGCTAACAATGCTGTTGAGACTGCTGATCGCGTGCTTGACTCCATACTGTTCCCGACAGCTGTCGTGGAAAGGGAGCTGAAAAATCTCAAGGAAGCAAAGTCCTCGGGTCCGGACAATATACCGGCCAAATTCTTGAAGGAACTGGCGAATGAACTTTCCAAACCACTGGCGCACATCTTCCGCTCGTCATTCGAATTAGGGAGGTTGCCATCGGAATGGAAGACAGCAAATATCTTTCCGATATACAAGGGCGGGGCTCGCACTAATGCTAACAATTACCGGCCTGTTAGTCTCACCTGCATCTGCTGTAAAATAATGGAGGCCAAAGTTAAGAAGCAACTATGGAGTTCCTGGAGCAGGACCATTTAATCTCAGACCCGCAGCCCGGCTTCAGACGGAACCGCTCGTGTCTTTCCAGTTTATTGCTCTCGACGGAGCAGTGGACTCGCGCACTGGACGAGGATGGGAGGGTTGGTGTCATATACACAGACTTTAAGAAGGCGTTCGACAGCGTCCCACACAAACGCCTAATCTACAAACTTTCTGAAATTGGGATAAGAGGAACGCTGCTGACATGGATTACAGATTTTCTTACCGGGAGATCGCAAACCGTGTGCATTGAGGCCTCAAGGTCAACTCCTACTCCCGTTCTAAGTGGTGTACCCCAGGGCTCCGTCTTAGGGCCGTTGCTATTCCTGGTTTACATTAACGACTGCGTCGACGACCTGGGATGCAGCGCCATCATGTTTGCTGACGATGTTAAGCTGTGGAGACCCATCAGATCTGATGCAGACAGGTACGCGCTTCAAGACAGTCTCAACCGCCTAAACAGTTGGTCAGCTCGCTGGCTCCTCAATTTTAATGTGGACATATGTGTGGTCCTGAGACTCCGCACCAGACGGACCGGTAAGGAGGACGATTCCTTTCAATACGTCCTTGGTGGTCAGCCCCTATCAAATGTTGTGGAACAGAAAGACCTGGGCGTCCTAATGACCTCCTCGCTGAAACCATCTTCACAGTGTCAAAGGGCAGCCAAAAGTGCGATAAGGGTGTTATTTGCGCTGAGGCGAGGATTTGCGCAGGTCGAAAAGGAGCTGTTCGGAAAAACCTATGGGACATTCGTCCGGTCTCACTTAGAATATGCAGTTCAGGCCTGGCGACCGTGGTTGAAGAAAGATTATCAACGACTGGAAAGAGTACAGGCGATTGCTACGAAGACGGTCAAGAATCTTCATCATTTGCCTTACGAAACCAGGCTGACCGAACAAAATCTGTTTCCTCTAAATTACAGGCAACTTCGCGGCGATCTCATTCAAACCTACAGGATTGTCAGAAGCCGTGAGTGTGCCCTAGACTTTGATGAATTCTTTGAATTGGCCCGGACTGACCGTCTGCGTGGTCATCCGTTCAAACTGCAAAGGAAGCGGGCTCATTCGGACGTCCGACGGAACGCCTTCTCTCGCAGGGTCATCGGGGCATGGAATGGACTCCCTGATGCCGTCGTTCTTTCCGAAAGTGTCAAATCCTTTAAGTGCAGACTAGACGCTCATTTGTTGGGAACCTACTGTACATATAATAATGATTGTTTTAGCGGCGGCAGTTTGCGCCTACCTCACACTTACCGCTAACTTCTTAACTTTTCGCATTTGCTGATGTAATTGATGACTTTATTTCTGTTTATCGATATGAATAGGGAGCTCAAGGGCGAAAGCCTCATTCCCTTAATAAACTGACTTAAACTGACTTGACTAAAGCAGTAATTCCAGTCATTGATATCGAGAATGCGCTCCATCGGCGGTCTTGTCAAAGCCTTCTATATTCGCCATATACTAGTAGTCTGGTCGCATCTCCCTTCCCCCATGTTCGGATGGACTCGGTTGAATGAAACTGACCGCATCTGGGTTCCTATCGGCTTGAGACTGGTTTTCAATTTCGGCACTTATTTTTCTTATTCAAGGCGATACAGGCCAGTCCTGACCGACCCGCCTACGTACCATTTTATGAAATCCGTTACACAATGCCATATACAGCTGACATCTATTTCGGCCATGTTGATGTCGGGCTTTATTCCATTTTGTACCGCCACATGCAGGCCAGTCCTCCCTTTTTTTCTGATGCTATTTTTCTGAGGGGTATTTTTTTTTCTCCTTGTAAATTACTACAATCATTTTTAAATCTTGCTTTGGAGTTTTTTTTTCACCCCTAGTTTTTTTTTTCATTTTCATTTTGCTTAACGGACTTCTAATCTCAAAAACTATGCATTGCACTTTGTGCAGATTTTGCCTACATCGTCTAAAATTTGCATGTAAATTTATTTTTACTTGCTTTGATGGGACCCCGACGGGTCTTTAATAAAATAATTGAATTGAATTGAATTGAATTGAGTAAACGTTTGACCATCAGAAATATATTTATCTATTATTCGTTTGAACGTCTCGATGACTTCCGCTAAGATAACGAAGTTGGGCAATTTGTTCATCAAAATCTTGACATGCATTCTCTGCAAAGTTATGGAAAAAACCATAAAGAGTAAACTGATGCAATTCCTGGAATTTCACGGCCTGCTATCGAAATCCCAACATGGGTTCCGAAAAGGAAGATCCTGCACGACAAACTTGCTGCTATCTCTCCAGAGCTGGATCCGAGCTCTCGACGGGAGGCCCACGGTCCACATCGACTTCCAGAAAGCGTTCGACACTGTGCCACACCAGAGGATCTTACATAAAATTTAAAAAATAGGGATCAGTGGAAACTTCCTTAAATGTATTGAAAACTTCCTTTTGGGTCGACAGCAGGTTGTCTGCATCGGTCGGGGAAAATCAGACCCTGCTATGGTCGAGAGTGGTGTCCCACAGGGTTCAGTACTGGGACCCATTTTGTTCCTTATCTACGTGGACGATGCTGCAAGAGCTTTAGACTGCGAAGTAGCAATTTTTGCCGATGACATGAAGATATGGTGTGTAATTCGGGGTCCTGCCGACGAAGATAGACTGCAGATGAACCTGAATCGGTTGGAGGAGCGGTCAAACCGTTGGCTCCTGCGGTTCAACGTTGCTAAATGTAGCATACTTCGCCTAGGCAACACAACCAGATCCACCAGCACAAGAAACTACTTTCTGGGAGGTGCAGCCTTAAAAAAAGGTCGAAGCCCAAAAGGACCTAGGTGTGCTGACGACCAGTTCCTAAAGTAATCCGCCCACTGCTCGAGAGTGGCAAAAAAAGCAATGTCCATACTGTACGCCATCAAGCGTGCGTTTATGGACATTGACGAAGATGTGTTCTCAAAGACATTCGGAACATTCGTCCGACCGCATTTGGAGTACGGCATACAAGGCTGGAGACCATGGGCGGTTGAGGATCAAAACTGCCTCGAAAGAGTCCAGAGGAGAGCAACGAAGATGGTTATGGGTCAAAGCTCCTTTCCTTATGCAACCCGCCTAGTAAATCTAAACCTCTTTCCTTTGAGTTACAGGCAACTTCGCGGGGATCTCTTGCAAGCCTTCCGCATTTTTAAGGGGTTGGATTGCAGTTTGGCCTTCGAGGACTTTTTTGAATTTGCTACAAAAACCAACCTCCTAGGACACCCGCTATAACTGCGCACTCAGCAGGCAAGGCTGGATGTGCGGAAGTTCTCCTTCTCTGTTCGAGTGGTCAAAACATGGAATGCCCTTCCCGCAGATGTTGTGATGTCACCATCTATACAAAGGTTTAGAAAGAATTTGGACATATTTATGTTCCGAAATGACCAAGAGCGGTGAGAATTAGAGCTCACCCCCTGTAAATAGTTATCTTTTTGTCCTATCAGTATGGGCGTGTTTGAACTGTTTCAGTGCAGAACATATATCTGTATACCACACATTTTTACGTTGCAAATAGGGTACTCAAAGGCTTACACCTATTTCCCTCAATAAACTGAACCGAACTGAACTAAGCTAACGGACTACGGAGTCGATGCCCGCGCAAATATCGGCCTAGGAAAACAAAGTCGTTGACACCCAGGAAAATTGAGATTTATTCAGGGCCTTCGATATTCTCAAAACGACTGAGTCGCTCATATTTTTCCTCTGCAGCGGCGGTTTATGACCATTTCGTTTTGTATATTTGCCATACTCCATCGAATATAGTTGTAGTTGCCAGTTTGAATCACGAAAGCTAATATATACTTACGAAAACACGAATTTAATGGACACAGAGCAACTTTTTGGTAGTTCCACGATCAGGACCGGCATTATGCATGAAGTAATGTCTATTGACATGGCCTTGCCTCCCAGGATTTGCACTCGCTCTCTTTATAGTTGCAACCAGGAGCCCGCAAAGCGCGCTAAAAGCGTAATCATAGCAAAGCCTGTTAGTTACGAGGACGAGCCGTGAACTGGGTGCTCCTATATTCTGCTGAAAGTCCAAAAACTGGAAAAAGAGCTGGCTGCTTTAAGGTAACTCGTGAACGCGAACGATGGTGGGCAGAATGCGGTTAACAGTGCTAGACTTAGCAAGACTAAGGGAAAGATCAAAGGTCCAAAACAGCCAAAGAACAAAGATTGTGGAAAACCTCAGTGCAAGGAAGCCGATACCCTGGACGATTGGAAAATAGCAACGGAGTTTCCTGTTTTTATAGAAGACAACCGAAGCGAACAATCAACTTCTCTCAGTCATTCCGCGTGTTCAGTAGAAACCTCGGTTGGAAGTGAGGAAAGAAGCTCGTGACAAGGAGGAAAGGGTAAGCACCACAACAAGCGTATAAAACCCCAGACGATGCCGGTAGATCTCTTGAGACCTTCAGCTGACAAGGCGGCCGGAAACAGAACAAATGAACCCATGGATCGTCATCACAGCGTAGTTGTCCAGGGCCTATCGGAGTCGAATGCTCCTACCCCGAAGGAGAGGATTTCCGCTGACCCCGATATGCTTCAACACCTACTGAACAAGATGCGTGATTCAAATGAAAAGGTAACCATTTGCACAGCCTTCAGGATCGGAAAGAAGGTGAGCGAGCAATCGGAAGCTGTGCGGCCACGACCTCTGAAAATTGTTTTAGGCAGTAAAGAGGAGGCTAGCTTACTTCTGTCCAGGAAAAGCAGACTCCGAGACTCTCAAAGTCAGTTTTTTTTACAGCCGGACTATTCTCCAGCGGAACGTCTGGAACGCCGCGATTTAGTGATGGAGCTGAAGAGGAGACTTGTAGCAGGAGAGAGCAACTTGGCTACTTTCAGGCAACGAGTGATACGGAGGAATGCTATGTTGCTTTGAAACCAGTCAGTCATCATGATGGCGGTAGCAACATAATATTGGCAAGCTCGAGACAAACCGAACGAAGTACTGTCGAATGTTGCAAAATTAAATTCTTTTGCACCAATGCTCAGAGTCTGTTTTCCAAGCTTGTCGAACTCAGAATACAGGTAGCCGATACTCCTCCTGATGTTATAGCAATAACAGAAACGGGGCTGTCAGAGAACGTAGGTGATTGCGAGGTAGCACTAACAGGATACCAATTGTTTAAGAGAGATAGGAGAGGTCGTCGGGGCGTAGGGGTTGCCATGTATGTCAAGGGCAACTTAATAGTGTGTGAGAGGACCGACAAGATTTCTGACGACACAGAGGCAATTTGGCTGACTATAAAGTCACGGGGGTCTCAGTCCCTCGAAGTTGTAACTGTCTACCGGCCCCCTTAGTCGGATCCCGACCCAGATACTTGTCTACTGGAGAGCATAAAACATATCGTCAGTCGACCAGACGTTGTAATGCACCCTGCATTCTCTGGAGCGATATGCATGCGAAGTGCTCGAAGAATGCCTTCGATTACCATCTACTAAAGACAACCCTAGAAGCTCTTCTCACGCAACGTGCCCTATTTCCAACTAGAGCACGTGGAGGGCAACAGGCCATTTGTCTGGACCTCGTCTTTACCAAAGATCCTGACAATATAGACGAGGTGTACTAGCTACACCCACTCGGTCGGAGTGATCATGCAGTACTTTTATGGGAGTACGAGCTATATTCTGAACGGTATACAAAAGACGATAACAGGCCGAATATATGGAGAGGGGACTTTTGCCAAATGAGAGCGGAGGCATCACAAATAGACTGGGATATTCTCTTCTCCGGAAATGTTAACGGGGACTTGAATTTATTCAAGGATCGGTTGCTGCATCTAATGAAGTTCAGTTCAGTTCAGTTCAGTTTATTTGAGGGAAATATAGGTGTTAAACCTTTGAACTCCCTATTTGTTACAAGGAGGCGAACAATTAAAAAAAAAAATTTGAAAATTGAAACATCAAACGGCTACAGAGTTTCTTCAGATTGGCAACGTTTTGTAAGCCAGACAGATAAACGAATTGTTCCAAAAGTTAAAAACATTAACGTTACTAAATGTGCTGTACAGTAGTCTGTCTAGGGATAGTTGGTGCTATCTCAGTTTCGGAGGGAGACGAATTGAATGCCAACACACATTTAACAGACATGGGACAATATTAAAAACAAACGTTACTGAAATATAGGAAGTAATATAACAACATTACTAAACTGTTCGAACGAAATGCTAGACAATCTGTCAGGTGGCATTGTGACGATTGGTGGCAATCTGGTCCAAGTTGCGCTTAAAAGCCTCGACGGAGGTGGACATGACGACACCTGCAGGCAGAGCATTCCAGGCCTCGATCACTCTGTTTGAAAAGAAGAACTTCCGAGTGTCCAGCTTGGCGCCAGTTACTCGTAGTTTAAGTGGATGACCTCGGAGGTTCGTTGTGGTCGCTAACTCAAAGAAATCAGTAGGTACGAGACAGCAGTCCTGGCCGCGCAGTATACGGAAGAGCCACTGTCCCTTACCAAAGCCTAGTACATTCAACCGCCCTCAGTGGCTAACTCGAAAATTCAAATGGGAGATCTGCAAGAAAGGAAGGTTGTGTAAGAAATTTCGCGAGAACAACAACATTGCAGCGTTTACAGCATATAAATTTCAATGAAATAGTGTGAAAAGCCTGATTTTCAAGAGGCGAATGGATTTCGATGGTAATTTGCTTCGCCGAGCCGTTTAAAATCCGAAATTGCTCCATAACTATTTACGGAAGAGCACCCGTAACAGGAATCCCATTCCTGTCATGAGGAATGATGACTATTCGGAGATATCGGACAGTACAAATAAAGCCGACCATTTTTACTCAATCTTTACAATCCGATTTCACTAGAGAAGCAAACTTTATTCCCACTTGTTCCGAGAACATAGGAGATCCCACTAACGAAGATATCGTGTTTCGAGAAGCAACGATTTTGGAAGAACTAAAAAGCTAGAAGGAATGTAAATCTCCCGGTCCGGACGAGATCACAGCAAAGCTGCTACTCGAGCTTGCCCGAGAGCTGGCCAAATCACTATCCTTTCTGTGCCAGGAATCGTTTGATGCTGGAATCCTCCCCACAGACTGGAAGACGGCCCACATTACACCCCTTTACAAAAGCGGTAGTCGTGCTCTTACAACGAACTACAGACCCGTCAGTCTGACATCAGTCTGCTGCAAAGTGATGGAGAAAATCATCATCACAATCTCTCGTCCAATGCACAATATGGTTTCCGTAGGGGGAGATCATGTGTAACGAACTGGCTATGTACAATGCAAAGTTGGACAATAGCACTGGACGCCAAACATACTGTGCATGTGGACTATATTGGTTTCCGGAAGGCGTTCGACAGTGTCCCGCACCAGCGCCTTTTTCACAAGTTGAGAATTATGGGCATCAGCGGCAAACTTCTCAAATGGATCGAGAACTTCCTCGTCGGCCGCTCCCAAATTGTCTGCGTTGAAAGACAGCAATCAATGTGGACATTCATAGAGAGTGGAGTCCCACAAGGCTCAGTGCTCGGACCAACCCTCTTTCTCTTATTCATCAATGATTGTGTAGATGGGTTGGACTGTGATAGTGCCATGTTTACGGATGACATAAAAATCTAGAAAGTCATCCAGAATGCTGCCGATGAGACCAACTTCTAAGAAAATCTTTGTCGATTGGACGAGTGTTCCCGCAGATGACTCTTGTCCTTCAATTTGAACAAATGTACCATACCGTGTCTCGGAAATCAGACCCTTAGTGCGCGGCAATACCATCTGAACGGAATACCACTTCGAGATGCAGAAACGCAGAAAGATCTCGGAGTCTGGGTTGTAGACAGCCTAAAGCCTTCTACACAATGTTGTAGACGGCCAAGGCCGCAACTTCAATGCTATATGCCATCAAGCGGGCATTCGTAGTTTTCGATGAAGAGTGCTTCTCCAAAGTCTTCGGCACGTTTGTAAGGCCCCATCTCGAATATGCAATTCAGGCCTGGATACCATGGACGCATCAGGATTACAATTTGCTCGAATGGGTGCAGAGGCGAGCAACGAAATTAACGAGAGGTCAAAGTGCACTGCCATACGAGATCCGCTTAACTAACCTTAATCTATATCCTCTGAGTTATAGGCATTTGCGCGAGACTTGATACAAACTGTCCGTATCGTGCGTGGCTTGGACTGCGCCCTTCGGTGCGATGACTTTTTCCAACTTGCCACAACAACAAACCTCCGAGGACATCCCTTGAAGCTACGTGTGCCCCAGGGTAGATTGAATGTGAGAAAATATTTCTTCTTCAACCGTGCCGTTGAACCGTGGAATAACCTGCACGAGACGGTTGTTATATCTAAATCTGTGGCGACATTTAAATGTCGGCTTGACAGACACGCTGCAGCAACTAGCGGACTATGTGACTTTTTAGCCATGAGACCAGTGACATATGTGAATCATTGTCTGCATTCTCTTTATGCTGTAATTTTTTCACATTTTGCTTATTTATAGATTTTTATGTACAAATAGGGGGTTCAAAGGCGTAAGCCTATTGCCCCCAAACGCACTGACTGACTGATATCCCCCCCCCCCGATGTCCCCACTCTCCAGCACCCAATTTCTAACCGTACGATTGATTACGCTTGCACCGTCAGTCCCAGCCCATTACTATCTCCGGAACCGTACAACCCAGGCAGCGATGTACGTGACTAGATTCGCGGATTAAATGTATGTCTACTAAAAGCCACATCGTCCATCGCATCTGATATTTATCACTATTTCTTTCCGTCCCCGTGCTTTAGCGTGTTTTCGAGGCCGGGATCAACATAACGCCGTCGTTCGACGTAGAGCGTAGAAGGGTTTTACAGATGTTTGACACGTCGACCTCCACAGGACTGGTCGCCGAGCGGTTCGCCACGTTAAAATAGACTTGAAATCAGTCAGTCGACTAGTTTGGGAACGAGCTCTTCCAACTAGCCTCATTGACATTTCCCAAACTCCCCCCCCCTCACCGGACGGCGGCAAGCCTGATCATTTGTCGTTCCACAATGATAATAATAATCATAATAATAATAAGAGAATTTAATGCCAGTTAACAGGCCTTGTCAGGCAAAGCCTAAACACAAATCAAGCCAGTAGTGAAAAAAGATTCCTGACAAAAAATAAAGATGATGGTGTTTTTCTATAGCTTAGAGGGTTCAGGAGAAAAAAACTGCTGCTCATGAAATGACGACAGGCAAGAAAGGGGGGGGGGTAACACTGCTTAGGATATTTTCAGCCGCCAATTCTTTTCGTGAAGTAGGGACTGGACCAAACATTAGCACTGAAGAACGGATGTCGCTTTTGTCTAGAGAAATTGTTCCTGGTGAGACCGGCCATGGGACCAGAGACCACGAGCGCCATAGTTACGGTATATTCGATCGGTGGATTCAGCGCCCGAAATTTGTGGGAGTTTTTCTGAATGCAGAAAGCCAGTAATAGTTATCTTAGACTAAGGATAATTTTGTAAAGCGTTCACATTCCTATGTAAATTATTCCAAATAGCAATTGTGACCACAGAAAAGAACCGATGATATTTAACGGTACTTGCCAGAGGAAGAAATAAAAAGACCTCACGGTAACTGTTACGTCGGGGGTGGACAAGATGACTTAAAGTAGTGAGCAGGTTAAAGGTAAGATTATATAAAATCTTGAATAGTAAAAATAATTCCCTTTTAATCTACGAAACCACAAAGGATCAAGGCCTGTAAGCTGGAAACGTTCTGGGTACGACAAATGTCGGTGTTCCGGGTTTAAAACTCTCTTGACAAAAAATGTTGGACGGAATCTATTTTCTTTCCTTCAGCAGCATGCATGAGGCTAAATATAGACGAACAGTATTCCAGGCCAGGTCTAACGTACATGCCATAAAGGCGCATTTTAGTATCGCTGGTTCTAAAGTTTTGGATGATAAACCCGGTCGTTCTACGTGCTTTGGAGACTATCAGGGCGCAGTGTTCCGAAAGACTAAGATTCTTGGAATATGTGCCAGTCAAGGATTTGAGATCAACTTGAACCACGCACAATAAGTTCGTTTCGTTTAATGTCAGCAGTCAGGGAGCTGTGAGGAATAGTTTATTCTGTACATAGGTCAGGTTGCCGTAGGTCGGTTGTTTACTTGCACCAGAGATAGGCGTCAGTTTCCGAAGAACGTCAGTCGCGGTGTGTTGTTTACGCGGAAGTGATTGTCTGGGTCAGCAGAAGGGGATGACTGTCTGAGTGTTGGTCGTGTGATTGGACAAATTATGGGAGGAATGGAAGGCGCATACTCACAAGGCCCAATGGGTATCAAGTCAGAGCGTCCGATGTGTGTGAGGTGATACTATTTTGTGAGGGCAGCCGGGAGTCACTGGAGTTGGACCGGAGGTTTCCCAGTTCTAGCCGGCGAGGGCGGTCGCGTGTCAGCGGCCTGTCAGTGCTTGTCGTGGCCATCGACCGACAAAACGGAGACGGAGAAAAGGTGGCCTGTAGCGGCTGCCACAAGTATAATACACCCAGATCTTTAATAACCCTATATACATTTATGCCGTGACCTTCAATATTTAGTTGAGGTTGATGGTCGTCGCCAACCACCATAACTGGACTCCGTGACTTCAACGCTACTGATATCCTCCCACCCCAACCCACTACCAGTTGCATCGCTGCGATACAACAGTGTCGACTGTGTACTGCATATCACAATGAACTTTGAACGATCCCAGTCCCCATATCGGTGACTGTTCGTTCCGAAGTCCGACTGCCCAACTGGGAGACCCCTCTACCCGTTTTCCCGACACAACCCCGGCTATGAATACTGTGTGGCATTTGGCCTCGAGGCTAGACATTGTCGCCACAATCCCTCTCGTATGTTTTCTTCTGGAGACTATTTCTCTTTGTGAACCATCGTACGCCCCGACTCTTACGATTAACTTTACACTCGACAACCAGTAATTGTTCGTCTTAGTCGAAACTGGCGTCAATGCTTCCCTCATCAATGTCCGTAGTTTATACAGCCGCTACCGACGCCCCATCATTTACGGACCGCTAACGGTATTAGTATCCCTATTTCCGATAAAATTACCCTTCAGCTTGTTATTAACTATTCCAGTCTGACTTTTAACATCTTTGAAACCGCAGTTAGCCTTTGGCCCGTCGCGCTCGGACTTGATTAACTCCCAGACCATGCCTGTGCAATTTATATTCGGCGTAAAAGCTTAGTGTTAGGTTCTATAGTCACCCCTACCTTAGTATCAGCCCCTCCCCAGATGTTCTCGATTTCACTTATAATGCCTTCCTTTCGGCCGCCGTCCTAAAACCTACCCATTTGAACGACAGTCTTCCCTCCCATCCAACAGTCGGCCCCGTCTCCCATAAGCAGCAAAGTGATCTCGCCTCTTTTCCCGACCTGTATACGTGGCCCACGACTACTGTCGGTCGTAAACGACTGGTGCAATATACCATCGACACGGGGAAACCAGACCTATTAAGCAACCCTGGCGTATTCCCGTTCGTCAGTCAGTCAGTCATTCAGTGTATTTGAGGGAAATAGGCTTACGCCTTTGAACTCCCTATTTCGTTACTGTGATGAAGTCACAGTGTTTTCTTTTCTTCACTTTTCTCGTCACGCTCTTTCTCACCTTTTGGAATTTTTGCTGAACTCTGAAATATTTAATAAAGGCTTGATATTCGTTCAGACTCTCACAGAAACATGTCAAGACATCAAACAATATACAAATTCCGGGATAAACTTATCTTGAACAATGGCCTCGGATGTTTACTGACCTAACAGCGCGACCTTCACACTTGGTTTTGCCACGCGCAATCTGCCCTTTGCATGGTGGTCGGCCTCTCAATCGCCGAGGGTTTGGTTCGACGGCTGAGATTACTCCACACGTCTTTTGCTGGTCTCGCCTCCCTTGGTTTGTAAGCATTACTTGAGGTTGATGCGTGCATTTTGTTCTGTATAGCCAGCATGGATAAGCGCACGAGCCCGAAATGGGTTCAACCTCAACCAAAGGTGAAAGCTAAGTTACCGCCCCTGAAGTTGTTTAACAGTCTTTCAAACAATAAGGTTTGTTTCCCCTTTTGCCACTCAGTGTATTCCAGGATGCATTTATTCCAATGGACGGAACTAACGTAACTTGGTACTGTTGTGGACCAACCGTTTATGACTCAGCTCATATGGGCCATGCAAGGTTAACTTCCTCAATCAGTCTTAAAACTTTTCAATAGATCTTACATTTCTTTTGACATTCTTCGGCGAGTCCTTTCGGACTATTTTGGGTTTAAGATTAATTACGTAATGAATATCACAGATATTGACGACAAGGTATTCTGTTTCCGTTTAAAGCCCATCTTTTCCAGATAATTAGGAAGGCTCGGCAAAATTACCTTGTTGGGAAGTACTTTAAAGAGGCGTCATCTATTCCCAAAGTAAAAGAGGACATTCGGAATTCAATCAAGGTACTTTGGATGTTATTATATGAGTAGTTCTCATCGCATACGCTCAGTTGACTGCGTGTATCAATTAATGCTGTGCCGCAAATATTACTGGCATATTACAGAGTTTCTTTTGACTCTAAGACTGTCGTGTTAATTCCTTACGGAAGGGCTGAGATTTGCTGCAACCTGTGCTTATACTTGTATCTGCAGCTCCTGGAAACCAAATCAAAAGTTCACCCCGAACCAGATCAACGGGCCTACCTAAGACGTGAGGTAGATAGGATTCGTCGGCTTCTTACTGCCCGTACCTCCCTCACCGGCCTTCTGACAGGTGCTCAAGACGCTTTGGCTGACTATTTGGACAGCAATTATGGATCCACTATCTCAGATAACAAAATTTTCGAGGCGCTGCCGCGAGCAATTGAGGAAGAATTTCTCTCAGATATGCGAGCCTTGAATGTATGTCGTCTGTTTGGCCTTCTTTGCTGGACTTTGAGTTCTTAATCACTGCCTTATCCGTCTTACCCAACCTAATTGTGTTTTCATTCATCCAGACTCCATGCTTGAGAGATCTTTTAAGTCCCAAGTAGAGTACCATGACAGGACTTGCTAGCTAAACAACAATAGTTAACATCGATATGGACTTAGCTCCGCTCGAAAGTAAAGTTCCCATGTAGGTCTCATCGGGCCGCTTTTTTTCTGCCACGCGAGTGCCGGTCAGTGAGACTCTGGAGATGTGCCTTAAATAATAACCAATGCCTGAAATCTGCATGCCGGAGTTCATCTGATCCTGTTAGTACTGTTTCGAAGTTGTCTGTTACGTGGTCGCTTGCCCGACTGATTCACAATTGCCACTGAATCTGCGGCCTAAGGTCATGGCCCGAGTTTTCTCATAACCGCATCCAGCATCAGAACGGACGCTAGTTAGCCGAGTCTAAAGCATCACAAATTATGAACAACAAGGAGTTAACTTACAGGAGCGAGTGTGCGTGAGTACCGTTAGATTGGTCACAGTGCCATCCAGCAACCGGACCAACTGTAACCTCCCTGGGGAAAACTGGTCGCACTACAGGACTGAGGGAAAACACAAATTGTTTTTTTCTACAATACTCGTATGATGACATAGTCTCCCCGCGTCCTGTTCTGTGAGCAATTTCAGCAAGTACGACCACACGTCGGTGGAGATCATCTGTCATCCGGGGAGTACGTCAGGTATAGGCGTGGTTGATCTCCTGCTTATTGAATTATCTAAGGGACGACGAAATACTCTTATTCCGTCTTATAGAGGCAATGACTCGGTTGCTTATTTCTTGAACAGGTCATGAGCAGATCAAGAAATTTTTCATCATTCCTAACCGATCAGATTTGTCGCAAACTTATGTCTGTTGCCGGTGCGAAGTCTGGGCCTCCATACCGTCAGGTTCACCTAAGTGGAGCTTGATGCCACGTCTATGGGTTAAACCGAATAAGTTTGCTGCATTGAGCGCCAAGCCAACCCGCAACATCCAGGGTACGCTGTTATTGATGGAAGTCGCTAATTATATTTGGCACGTTGCCTTTCAGACACCATGGATTTTGTAATGGATGTGTAGAGTTTTGACATGACCGAAACCATGACGGTACCTACACAGGAAGTCTCGGGGTACCACACCAAATAAGACTTTTTGCATAAGTTTAATGCACTTTTATTTTAATAAGACGAGCTTATTTTATTATTTATCCCGAAAACAGAAATGGTCTGTGTTATCAAGAAAAGACCCACCAGCGACTCACAAAGAACTACTTAACATCATTAGTCTCGCGGATATGCTGAATTTTCCAAAAATGGGTTGATGCATCCTTATTTTTTCGCACAGTTTCAGGTCGCAAATTTGTTTCTTTAGGTGAAAGTTGACTCAAAAACTGGCTGATTCGATTGTTTCGGCACTTGCTATTGCCGTGGCCGTGCCCACTCTACCTGTTACCCAATCTTCATCATGTAGTTCCCCTACACGCGTAATGATCTGTGGCCTGAGATCAGATGCCCCCATCCGCTTTGTTCTCCTGTGGCAAAGATCGAATACCAAAGCCCCATCTCGGTTTCTTAACCAGCTGCGTCGAGCCAGGTTTTAAATCAACATCTTCGTCCCCTCCGTTAAGATAGTGACGTCTATTTTGGGGTAGCAGTACTGAGGTCATGGGGCGGCCGACAAAACCCGTGCAAAACTCTGGCCGTCTTTCTTGTGTCTCAAAAATTATCCCTTCGACACTGTCGTGTCGAATGCGGACTCTTCTCTAGGAGGAAAGTCTGTATACTTCATTGTGCAGATGATTAGGGTGATGGCCCAGGCAAAATGCAGGGCCGCGTGTCAGCCTTCTGGACCTCTGGATTGCGAGCGTCTGCTATGCCATGATCAGCAAACCATGACCCTCGCGGCCTGGTGTGAGCCGGCGGTTATCGGGCACCTGATTCCTACGCCGGTAGCTACGCTTGCGCTCTCGCTGGTATACAGGTGCGCATAGTTGCCGGTCGTCCTCGTCTTTCTGTTGTTTTCGTTGTGGGTTAAAACCATGGCCACGCGTCTGTTGTGGATCGAGGGGTGTGGAGTGGTACGCCTGTGCGGGTCCGGCCGTGCCATCCACCTGCACCCTCTCCCGCCTCCGGTCTACTTGACTGTCTTGACACCGGGCCCAGGTGGGGAGGACGGGAAAGTCCGGTAGATGCTGCTCAAGTCTACTCTTACTCTAAACGAATCCACACCGAAGTCACCGTGCCTGCTTCACCATGCTATGGAGCACACAGCGGACATTGTTGTTTGCGACGGTCGATTTGTTCGTCGTTTACGTTTACCTGCTTATTCGTGCTACCTTTCTGGGCTTGAGGTGCACCGTTGGCTAACTGATATCGTTAGACTGAACACCATGAATACCACCGTTTATGACTGTCTACGCCATTCATGAGGACTTCCGTAAATGGCGAATGACATTTGCTGTTGGTTAGTTTTGCTCTGCGCTGCCATCCTTGGAGGGGGGGGGGGGGAATTGATCTCAGTCTTCCATTATGTTCGTTAACTGCAGCCACCACATGGTCAGTTCGTAAACCTGTTATTTTTTAATACTAGCATATCAGATTTCACAGCTTATTCTCATTTCGGCAACTCTGATCTAACCTGTATCTTTTGTAGGTGTTAGACGCGACGAAATTGACCCGCGTTAGTGAATACATAGAGCCAATCATCAAGTTTATACAGAAGATCATCGACAACAAGTTTGCGTAAGTACTAATTCCTCATTCTTCTTTATCTTAGTTTGCGCGTTTTTTGCACTAATTATTCTTTCAAGTGTTTCTTCGTATTCCCCGACGCTGATCTGGTGTTTTCACGAGCTCTCGTTTAGTTTTCTTGTCCCGTCCATCCCGGTCCGTCAAAACGCAGTCGTTGACCCTCCATAAATATTTTCGGTCACTAGTTGCCGCCTGTTGTATAACTTGCGCTCAGCTAAAGTGCGTCAGGGCTATGTAAAGACCCCTTAAATTTCAAGCTTTATAATTATATTGGAAAGTCATTCATAAGGGAAAACTAACCCCTAAAAGTCTGACCACGCTTCTTGCTCATTCCAAAGAGGGGTCTGTTTTTATTTGTGCGATATTCACTGGAGTCTAGTCTGAATGACTGGGTCTGCCTCTCTATGAGTCACGTATTGCGTCCGCTAGTGTTGGATACTGAAACAGCCTTCAAAGGACACTAACGGCTAGGTAAGATGCTCTCGGGTCTGACGAATAGGCATACGGGAGCATGCAACGCCAGTACCTTCTGTGACTGGGAGCCGGTCCCAGCTATAGAGCGTTGGCTGTACTAAAGCCTCCCCTTGCTGACCTTGGTTCGACTCCCTCCAAGGCGCCGAGTTTTTCACAGTTGAGTCCAAAGGAATTATTCGAAAATATTTGGATAGGTCTGAGCTACATGCTCAGGCGGATAGTACGCTATGGCTAGTGACTTCCACTTACGGCCTGTAATGCCTCCATAGTTTAAGGCTTAGGGAGAATCTCGTTAGCATACCCGTAGTTATTGTATATTTTGAATTCTAACCTCATGCACTTTTAAACTGTGTTACATATGGCACGTTTGCATCACTCGTCGGTCTGATTGGTCGCTCGCGAATACACCGCTCTGAAACTGGTGAACCAGCACCCAAAACCCCAAAATACACCCGTCGCATCCGCCCCACCTGCCCACAGTGGCCCCCACATTCCACCATCGCGTGAGCCTTTCGGTCGTCTGAGCATGCACAAATGTCTTGGGTGAAAGACCGCCTTCCAACCCCATCACCGCACATTGTCCCACCGGCACACGCACCCCTTGACCACACATGAACCCATTCCACACCACACGCCTCCCTTGTCACATCGTACCACGTCTCGACAACATGCATGTGACCGGCTTCACCATCGCCAGTACGGCGGTTAGAACACCACATGCGAGAGCAAGCACATTTCACGTGAATGGAAAGAATGCTGTTGGTGTTTGCTGGTACATGAAGTGGTGACCAGGTGTGGCACACACAGACGGGCTTTCAAGCTCTGTCCGCCATCACCAACTGGTTGATGGACTCGGACAGTCTACAGGTGCATGGGAGAAGGAGAGTGACGCCGACACTGGGGAATCCACCCCAACGGTACTAAAATAAATCTGACTTGCTTGAATCTATCGCGGTATGCTAAGAGTCATGGCTTGGGAAGTTGCCAACTAATGGGCTAACTCGTTCGTCCCGGGAGTGTTTTGGAGTGAGTGGAGGACCGAGAGTCAAGCCCACTGGTTTGTCCTTAGTGTGATCTATAATGTCATCTCACTAGTATGAGATCTGAGCCACCCTTACAATGGCTTCGTGCATGTAACGGTGACTAGGTGGTGTGTGGCAAGCGCAGAGTTGCTGCTTAGCTCTGTCAGTCTTTGCATCCGCGTCCACCTGCGGGTGTCTTGGCATTGTCATACTATCGAGAAGGGGGGTTAGGGAGGAGAGTATGTGGCAACTTCTGCACAACACTGCCTCAAGAAAATCTCATCGACGTGCAGGCCACCGTCCTGCACCCCCACGCCATGGAGCACACGATGGACGTCCTCCACGACTGCCACATCGAGTTAAGCCGGAGAGTAGGTCTTGGCATCCTAAGCTACGCCCTGAGGCAACCAGGCAATCTTGGTTTAGGCGACTCCTGAACATTCGAATCGGACCTTGGACACCATTAATGTAAACCACTGTGTATACTGAAAGTCGTGACATCCTAAAGTTGACAAACTAGGTAATGCAACATTATTTCAACGTGTTCACGATTGAGTTCCCGTGTAAGCAATTCTACATCCTAGGTAAAACATATCCTGAATTTTATGCAGTCGGTCAGAAACATGCCAGATGTTGCCTTGATGTTGTTTGATCTCTCCTTTTTCAGTTATGTTGTTGAATCTGGATCTGTTTACTTCGACACAAAGCGGTTTGCTGACACAGAAGGTCACTTTTATGCCAAGCTGATGCCTTCCGCTTATGGGGATGCTGATAAGCTTGCCTCTGGAGAGGGAGACCTTTCTACGGGCTCTGAAAAGCGAACCTTCAGCGACTTTGCCCTATGGAAGGCCTCAAAACCGGGTGAACCATCTTGGCCTAGCCCATGGGGTAAAGGCAGACCCGGCTGGCACATTGAATGTTCCGTAATGGCCAGCGACACTCTCGGTGACACCATCGATATCCATACCGGCGGCTTTGACCTTAAATTTCCTCATCATGACAACGAACTGGCACAGTCGGAGGTACTCGTGGACTTTTATTTTCACCTTTGTCATTTAACCTCTTTTCGGTGCTGCACATCGGATCGCTTCTTTGTCTTATTCCACATTGCCGTCCCCTTCATTTTTTCTGTCTTATCATCATAATGATCACTTCCACCGTTCGCTACCGGTAAAGACGCTGATTTCCATAATTAAGCCTGCTCCTCCTTCCTATCACTCATTTTTTGCTTTAGATCGCGCCGAGGTAGTCAGTTTTCTTTTGTGATGTTTATTTGTCCATTTTTGTTGCCATTTATACATAAGCCAGACTACCTACTCCACGTTCCTCAATACAAAATCTTCATGCGTCACAAGTGCGATTAATTTTTTACGCTACCTCCTCTAACTATGTTTTCTTATTGCTTTAGGCTTATTTCGGCCACTCCCACTGGGTTAATTACTTCCTACATGCTGGACACTTGACGATCAGCGGCTGCAAGATGTCGAAGTCTCTGAAAAATTTTGTGACAATTCGAAAAGCCCTGGAAAAGCACTCATCACGGCAACTACGATTCGCTTTCCTGTTGCATAGTTGGCGGGATACCCTCGACTACAGTGCGGACACCATGAGCCAGGCCCTCGCCTTCGATAAGACTGTCACCGTAAGCGTCTGATTCCACATATCATGATCTGTGGAAGGCCACATTTTTTCTTCGGTGCTCCTCCAGACAGACAGTAGGAGTTCCCTAACAGCAGGAAAGGTATTTGATCGGGAAAACTCGGCTTCATGCAGATGCGCATCTCGAAGACGGAGATACGATCGTTGGGACAAGAGCTTTGTTAGCCTGACGTTTCGGATTCTCACTCGAATCCATCATCAGTGACAGAGTCAGATAAGGGTGGTGGATTGCCCAGGTATTGCAGCATTTATAGAATGTGGTTGCTAGGCCGCTACATGCCTGTCGCAGCTGGCAGCTCCCGAGCGCATCACAGCTCGACTGGCCAGGTGTTGAAGCACGCAACTACCGTGCAGTTTCCATGCGCTTGTTTGCCGGTCAAGATTATTGATTCCCACATTCATCGCACGCAGTCGAGTTGCTGACGGTCGGATTTCGTCATCCGTGTGGACTGTTAGGCAATTTGGCTCGCCGATATTGACACCAGGAACGGTGGTCATACGCACGCTGTCCTCGCGGCTAACTACTTTGCAGCGCCGAATATGGAGCGGGGAGGTCGTTGTGCTTGCTGATTGACTGAGGACCGGGAAGCCATGACTTGAGCAGTTGGCGGCTCACGCGGTTGTCACCTCTAGCAGGAATTTCTGCTTCGTCAATTTTGAATGGGTGGTTAGGTCCCGTCTAGTGAGCCGCGACTTGAGAGCTGACGTCTTTCCTCCTCACCGCTGCTGCGTGCTCGGCCACACGCGTTCGCAGTAGTCTTCCGGTTTCGCCGACATAGTTGCTTTGCCCACAGCTGCACCAGACACGCCAAACGGCACCAGATGTTTCTTGCTGTGGCAATGGGTCTTTCGGCCTCATGATCTGGCGCCTTATGGTTGCCTCCGGTCTGTGTGCTACTCCGATTCCCAAGGGCGGCTGACGGCTTCTGAGTTCGGGAGAGCTCGCCAAAATTAGGGACCGGCTGGATTTCGTCTCTCGTCTCGTTTGCGCGGGCACTGGTTAAGGAAGTAGCGCGGGTAGCCACTGGCTTTGAATACTCGTCGAAGGTATTGTAATTCAGCAACATTGTCTTCCGGTTCACTGTAGTTTGTCTCCACACGCTGGTATAGTATCCTTACGCAACTGCGTTTGTAACTGATTGGGTGGTTGCTGTTGTAGCTCAGTACCTGCACTGCAGTAAACAGGAAGACAAGGTTGCTGAATTACACCTAAGCAATTTACTACCCTTATCTGACTCTGTCTCTGATGATGGATTCGAGTGAGGATCCGAAACGTCAGGCTAATAAAGCTCTTGTTCCAGCGATCCTGTCTCCTTCGCGACTACTTCCTGGAACTCGCCTCTTCGCTTCTGTTAGTTGCGCATCTGTCAGGAGTCTGTTACGAGAAAACCTAGGTGTCTGACAGTTCCCCTTACCTTGCTGTGCCAACACGTCTGGGCGCCTTTGATTTGTCGGACGAGTGATATTCGCAAACGATAGCGGGTCTTGGTTTTCCCCGTAAATTGCCATTTTGTTATTAGCTCTGATTTAACTTACGATTAATGAACTACCATTAAGTTTATATCTGATATGGGGTTCTTTACCTTTCGAAATACCCTCATCTTTCTCAATCCATAAATACGAGGCAAAAAGGATATATAACTTAATAGAATATGAATTTTCACACCCCCCAAGCACTTTGACACAAGACCGTCTCTGACACGACAATAGTGCTAAAAGGGGTTTAGCATGTGGGACCTTGACAGCCTTACCGAAAGCTCATTGGCCACTCTGCCTCCAGCTCAGTTACCAGGCCCTTTACCGAAAATATGCACGCAAAATTTTCTTTATGACCTCACGCGGATTTCTATTCGCTACTATTGGCTAATGCTGGTCTGAAGAGAATTGTTAAACGGGTCATCGATCGCATCCAAGCTGAGGGTAGGAACAGTCAAATGGTACGAAATATGTATACTAAGAACGGCGGGATCGACACATCGGAAAATGTTAAATAATACAAAAGGGGATGAGATTTACAGCAGGAGGGATAATCCGTCTGGATGAGGGGGTGATACGAACATGCCAGCTAGATAACCAGTGGGCAATGCAGGGCTGTCGGCAACTGCGGTGGGGCCGTGGAGAATGCTCGATCCACTCTTCTCCACTGAAAGAGGCCCGATTTGAAAGATCAAGGACCACTTTAATGTCTTCATAGACCTTGTCGAGCCAGGTTTTGAGCAGAATCCGTGGCCATCTCACGTTTGGCAGCAATGTTTACTTAATGCAACGTTAAAGTCACGGGCCGGACGACCCAGAACAACCCTTACCATTCAGACGTCTTCCTATGTTGACACGGGATATCCGCGCCGTGTTATTGCAATGAGTTTGGGCTTTCACATTATAGATATAACTTGATTACTTTACACAGAGGTTCGCCGTCATGAAACAGTGTCTGAAAAAGTATATTTTTGTACGTCGTCACCAAGGTCCCACATTCACTACTGTGGCGGAGAATCGGCCTGTTGGGTGTTCAGTACACTGGACCCTTATGATCATTAAGATATCACTGCTGGTCCACAGAATTGGCCACTCCTGGTCGGGCATGCAGTTCGAGAGTGCATTGGTTTTGGCAGCGTAGATGGATGAACTAGCAAATTTAGCGTCCTTCGTTCACCCATGACACTTATATTTTGTGATCATAGTTTCATACTAGCAATACAGTATCATCAGCATAGTCAAGGCGGGTGATCCTGCGTCTTGGTGCAGGTCCGACATCGTCCACAACACTTAAGAATCCACTGAATGAGTTAGTTAAGTAAAGGGGGCGGCGGACGTGGACATGGGCAACGGCGATGTTAATAAAGTACCATTTAAGTCCTACGTATGCGATCTGGTCGTTGTTTGGCCCCCACACAGACAGGACTTGACTCAGCCGTGCTTAGTGGGTGGTCGCAACACTATGTTGCCAGAGGGTCCGTACTAGCTGCGAGTTCTTGGTTTTCCAGAACCCGAGTCTGGGATTAGGACGTCGGACAGGTTACAGATACACTGCATGAGCTATAGCTGTGCATTCTTGCACTTAGGCTACCAGAATCCAGGGACGTTTGCATATTCCTGCATCCCGTACCAAGGGTCCACTACTCTGTAAGTGGTCCAGCTCTCCTATTACTCACTGTTCTCAATAGATCCAAATTGCGGTGTATTTCGTTTTTCCGGAAAGCCGTAGCTTGGATGAAGGTACCACGTCCAAGCGATTGTTTTATCAGGTCCCCTTAAGAATTTGTGGTGTAGACGGATCTGCAACAGTCGCCAGGTTTTTTAAAGCCGGTTCTTCTAATGCTTTGGCCTGTTGGAACCTAAGTGTAAAACAGAGACATACTTACTCTTTGTTCACAATCGTCGTGCTGTCACAAAGCCTTAGAGTACCCCTTGAGAATGTCGGCCCGTCATATCATGGCGCTGATAATACTGGTCAACGACTAGTTATTCGCCAGAGTAGGAACACTGATTTCGTAGCCAGTCTCTACCGAAGATCATTCCTCGCTCTGCCATCCATGGACCTGCTGGGCAGCCTGAAACCAGGTTGTCAGAGGTTGCTCTTTTCAGACCTTTAATGTTGCCAGTTAGACAATATACTATAAATCTTCCTGCTTGGACTTATGGGTCGGAACCCACCGTATTTTGAATGTTGATTCACCTTCAGACACCAGTTAGCCCTAGCTGCTGATATATGTTTCTTCTCATGGCAGTTCAAAGACTTGGAATTTTAGAACTTATCCTCGCATGACCTCGACCCGTTCTTTCTCCCTCAGGACTTCCTTTTCAACGTCACCCACGCCGTCCGCCTGATGTCCAACGAGAAATCTGTCAACGGACCCTTGCCCGCTGCTGATGACCTTTCTAAAGCCCTTGTCAGTGCTGAGAAAGAGATCTACGACGCCCTATGTGGTTAGGAATGAGCTTTTTGTTTGCACGCATCTCTTACGCTTTTTAAACGTAATTTACATGCCGCTGTTGCACATGCTCTGACAATCGTTCCACAACTGCGCGAGTTCTCATCCATAAAGACATCTCTCAGCCGTCCAATACCCGATCTGGTGTTGGACAAGTGTGCTACCTGTCGCCCAGTCTGTTCAACGGCGCCATCGACTGGATTCTCAAAAGGGCCCCATACGGTTTTGACGGTGCGCAGTTTGAACCAGGACGCCGGCTGACTGATCTAGACTACGCTGACAATATCGCCCTGTTACCCATGGGCGAATGAAGTCGCTACTTCTGTCGGTTTACCCACAAATGCTGGAAAGACAAAATTGTTTTCAAACCGCATCCCTGACCGGGAAAAAAGGTACCCCTCGGTATTAACGACTGCCCATTCGAAGAATTAGACAGTTCCAATTACCTCGAGGCGGGGTTGTTGTCGAATGGATAGAGCACGGACGACATCGTTTCCGAACCGATATTTCTCAGGATTTTCACAACCTTTAAAAAGCGTTTACGGACCCGACTCGGCATCTCCATGGCTGCGAAAATCCGCGTGTACCGTGCGTACGTCCGGCCCGTCCTACAACACGATGGTGAATGATGGGTTGTGCGCGTAGATGAGCTAAAAGTGGAACTATCTGATCATCGCTGCTTGAAGACAATCCTTCGAGTGAAGTACACCGACTTCATCTCAAATGAGACAGTTCGCGCTCGCTGCGACAACATCGTAAGGATAGTCCAGGCCATCCTGGAAAGGTGACTGAGGTGGTTTGGGCATGTTCTCCGTCGTCCACCTCACAAACTCAGTGTTGCTGTCCTCGATCCGTCGCCATTGTCCACCCGCAGGCGTCGAAGAGGAGGTAAACCCAAGACCTGACTCGTTACGGTTAGTCGAGACATGGGAGCGGTTTTTAGACCTTCGGTATTCTGCCCCTGTCACCGGAGAAGAAAATGAGTAGACCTTTCTAGGTCCACTGTCCCGAATCTTCACGCGTGGAGAGATACAATACGTGGCATCATCGAAGCTGGCTTCATCAGGCATTATCACAGCCGCACAAAGTACATGCTCTGACGAATAAGAACTTCAGCTCCCATCCCAGCAATTTCATTCAAACAGTCCTTAGGGGCTCAAGTGTGCGTTCTTCAGTTTTTGTAAACTCTTCCGGTAGGGAGTAAATTCATAAGAAACTCCCATCATTACCCATTCTGGCGTGAGCACAGTTTATGCACGTTAAGTTCGGTATTAAGACCGTCCCGACGAATACTCTACTATAACCCTCCTGACAAGTTTCATCGCATGCTTTCTGCATGAGTGTTGTGCTAATAGTTGGCATGTATATGCGTCAGGCTTAATAGGTTTACGCATAGTCCGGCCCCGGCCGTGCTACGCGGGACGTCGAAATTCCCGTTTAATTTCCGGATACTTATTTCACCTTCCTGCATGGCAGCCGGTCGACTCGATGGACATCAATTGCACCTGGCACCACTATCACCCATTCTGTGATTGTCGTCCAACGGTCTGTCCGTGCTTATAATTTTACTAACGCAGATAAACTCCACAAACCTGGGGGAGGATACGAAAGTCGGCGTAATCTCTTCATATGCTGACTTTATCCGATGCGTCGACTTTGCATACTTTTCTTTCAGTCGCTTCTTCTCACAGTCCTTTTTGCCGACTGCCTGAGGTCACTGGTCTTGAAGAAGGGTTAATGACACGAGGTATCCTCCCCAGTGACACCTAGTGCATAATGTGGCTTTAAAATTCGGTGTAATGTTCCTCCTCGTTTTTGCTTTGATAATTCATTATTAACCACTTAGTGCGCATTCTCTCCCTATCTCACGTCCCCACCAAATTACAGTTCATTCGTTGGCCTGTGCGTTTAGCAGTTAACTCTGGAATATTCGTACTCCTCCTTTTCCAGACTCGCACAAGTATCCGTTTATTGTACACTAATTCATTACTAAGTTCTACCTCCTACCTAACAAATGCATCGTACTATCAGGCAGCACTTCGTTAAGCTCTCGTATACGACTCTACTCTTCTATTTTCAAGTGAGGTTATGAAGTGGAGTGTGTGCGTTCTGCCCCTAGATCGGGGCCCGACAAAAGTTATTGGGAATGCGCCCCATACCAAATCCAACATTGGGCGTGTGGTGTCAGGCCCAGTTGGAGGTCCACGCCGCGCCAGTTAGGGTCTGAGTCGCTCCCCTCTTTTGTGTGAAATCCTGAGTCAGTGTGTGTTGTGAACCAGGGGTGTAGTGGTACTGCTAAGTGCGTATTTTCGCGTGCCAGCCACCGCCTCCGGTCATCTTTACTCTATTGACACCGCACTCAAGTGGAGAGTGCGGTAGACGCCGCGCAGGTATACCACAGCCATAAGAGAAACCAAACGCAAGTCATCGTCACTGCTTTCACCCTGTTGTGGAGCACACGGTGAACCTTCTGGGTCACGACAGTCGAGTTGCCATACATAATCCAAGTGTGTTTGTGTGTAGGTAGATGGAAAGTGGGGCTGTGCTGCCATGCTGGGCATTTCTATGTATCCACAAACTGCCGAGCAAATAAATAGGGTGTCTGAATGTCCTGGCACAATATGGACTAGTAAGTTTTTTATGAAGTGTTGGTTGGGGCTCAGGGCACTGTAATAGGTCCACGGGTGACCGCCCAGGCCAACGTATGTTTGAAATTTGCGGTCGCACTATGATCAGATTGACACAACCTAGATTGCTGTTAGCGATAGATGGCGGTGGTGGTGTTGATAGACTATGTGGGGGGTTAGTTGCTGGTGTTGACATTGGGCCAAGCTTGAAGGTTTCCAGCATGATCAACGCCGGCCTTGGATACGCGTTGACAGTGACGGTTAGCTCGTCACGGGCTTATCACTGTAAACGAACCTTTGAAGTGTTGGTTTGTGTTGACTGCATTTTTTTCTTAGGACCGAACATTCCACTTTTCTGTAGTCTAAAGCCTTCATCAGTAAAATTATTGCATAGGCCATTTCGTAGGTTTTATTTTGGTGCCCCCTCGAGGTGTACCGGACTTCCTAAATAAATCCAGGCAAAATGTTTTTCGCACATGCCCATTCCATTTTGCCTCAGTCGTAATTTTTGAAACCCACTGCTGCAGTCATCACTTTGGGTAATTTGTACACGCCTTTTGGGCAGATTTATTCCTTTATTTTTGTGTTATATCGTTTTACTTCATTTCAAACTTATAAGCCGCTTGTACCGGAGTCCGTAGGCTGCGCAGTGGACCTCCAAATCTATTTTTGATGACGATATTCTGCTACCAATAATTTGCCCGGTCCCTTTTTAGTAAAATGTTTGACTACATGCCCCGTTTTTTGATCACAGTTTTTCTTCGAAAGTGGTTCAGAAGTATGTTTGCCGAATAATATTTGGAGGCTGTATTGCAGTTAACTTACCTCAAATCACCCAAACATTCTGCGCAGCATTGTTCTTAATAGAACTATTTTCAAACATCATATATCGTTGAAAGAGTCCTTGAAAATACAGCAAGTGGCAGTCGAAAAAGTACGCAAGTTTTCATGCGGTTACTCCCCTGTAAACAGTCATTTCAAGGCCTGTTTATGATTATTGACTACATCTTCAAAGCGTAAAACGCTTTTACGAGGTTCGTGTGAGCGTGGTTTAAATTGACAGTATCAAAAGACAAAACAGGGGGCAAAACGCGTTTACTAACTTTTATCTCTGTTTGTCTCAGTGCTGGTTAGATGTGGAGCTCTTAGGTTTCGGGAGAGACCTAGCCCTCACCTTCAGTTAATGCTCTTTTACTCCTGACAGTTGATCTGAATCTTTCTTCTTTTCCAGACTCTGTTGATACTCGACGGGTCATGCATGTTTTGCGCGAGCTGATCGGAGCTTTCAATCAAACCGACTGCGCTTCCCCCCTCGTTGCTTCCTCGCCCCATTTGATTTCGAGAGTTCATCAGGCATACTGTCTAGCTGCTTTCATCCTTCGCTTGTTACGCATCTTTGGCGCTGTGGACAGGACGGCTGTAAGTCAAGTTTGGCCGGATGATCCTTTACATCTCACTAACGGTGGTGCTTCTCCCGTGTCAACTCATGACCTAAAGGAGAGGTCTGTCAAGCCGATTTGGATCTCCATGGAGGCGCCTAAGTTCACAAAACTGGCCCTTACACTCCGTGGTGCCTTGGAGTCATGCAAGGTTCTTTCGGATGAAGTTCGAGCCTCCGCAAATAATCAAAAATGTAATTCACCTTCTTATGACCCTACTCTTCTCTGAGTGGTTTGGATTTACTTAAAGAGCCAGATGTGGGAGATCTAGCAAACGGATATTTTCTTAGGAACTTGATTGGCAGAGGCTAAGAAGTACACACCCCCTAAAGTGACCTTCCGGTCGAGCTTTTTCTACTGTTTATACAGAGATGACACGGGAGGAAGGGGGGGGGGGGGGTCACCAACAGCTGCCTTACTGCAAACTTACATTCATTAGACGAGTCGCTTTGTTCTACGCTTTCTCGTAATGGAAAGCCTTAGGCCAAGAAGTCCACGAAGACGGTCGTGGGCCAATTGTATTGGCCGAGTCTAAAAGACTGACTATATTGTCCTTCCATGAGAAGTACGGTTTGTTCATGTTTGCATTTTCTAACTTATTCCCATGTTTTCTCAGCTGCTCTGTGCTTGTTGAGTTTTAAACTAAGAAAGAAAATCCAAAAAGTCATGATTTGTGAGTGTACCAACCCCTAAGGCGTTCGTTCGTCCACATATCCGTAATTCTCAAGCGGTTGTGGGAAACCCTTCTCCGGTGGGCCATTTCAACTATCCCCCTTTTCCAAGTAACTGGTCTTCTACAGTATTTTAGGCTAAACCACTCTTGTGAATCTCACCACTACGTTATTCTGTGCGGCAATCAAGGACCTAACGGTCAATCATGTGGACAAGTACTGACAGATTGCAGTCGATTGGAAATGTTGCTGACGATTTTTTATGCTGCACCCAAATAAACCACTGCTATTAGTAGGGTGGAAGGGCGCAGTAGCCGTCATTTCTATTTGGCGTTGCGGATCTTTTGGGTCATCTGTCCGTTATCGAAGACAGAAAGTACGATAGTCGCCAAATTATATGGCTGGCACGAATTGACAAGTTTTTTAGGGTTTGGCGGCAAGTGTATGCCAATGGTGGTGGCCTGACTGCGCGCCTTAACACTGGCATCGGAGTTGGCTTGGCGTAGCCTCGTAGGCATCACTCAGTCCTCTTTTCATTTCTAACGTGTGTGCTCCGAATCCTTATGGTAACCGGCACATTTGAGTCTCTCTGTTTGACTCTCCTCGTCCAGACACTACCTCTAGTTTTTGCGTCCCGGCAGGAGGTGGGACCGTCAGCTCCTATGGAGTCCTCCGAGAATCGTCTAATGTCAGAAGGAACTTTACGTTGAAGACCCACAGCAAAAATGCTTGTTATCACCTCTGCCTGTTAATTTACCACAAGACTGTTCTCTTCCAGGAACTTAACGCTGCATCCAAGGGTATACGTCTTTAACATGTAAAGTCTGGTCATGTCCATAGGCAACATGACACCAATTATGTGACCTTTATTAAGGAAGGTTTAAAGAGCCTGTCAAGCACGTCACTGGACAGGTCTTTTTATATAATCCCGTGGATGAGGTTAAATTTGTGAGTGATTGTCGCAGATTGACTCCTAATGCCGGTCTTGGGTCTTGCCAAGAATGCCGAACTCTGTCATGTTCAAACTTCCATATTGACCGTCAAAGTTCTCGTTTTTCTCATTTCGTACCCAAAATGCTTGGTTTTTCAAATCGAATTTCAACTTATTAGTGTAGTTTCATCATGACTGCCATCAAAGGCTGATTAGACTTAAAAGCTGTTTTTAGTGAAGAGAGTGGTAGTTTAGTAACGTCAGGCATGGTCGCTGCCCTATGCAACCTTTACGACAGTGATCTTAAAGTTGGTCGCTGACCTTGATTAAATCTGCACCCTAAATTCTTCGCTAAGACATGCCTTTTTCGAAATCTACTCGTCAGGCCTCCTGTATGGCCATCATTCATACTCCCTGTTTTGTTTTGAATTGCTCGTCTTTCGTTTCCCATTGTTTGAAGTACTTACTAGAGAAATGACCACTGTGAGTGCAAAGTGCGTTCATTTACTTTTACCTCCCCATATCCCTTGTGGCAGGTACATAAAGAACTAATGGATGCCGACAAAGTCTTATCTAGGATGTTTGGCTTTTTTTCCAGTCCTCAAACAACCACGGTCTTAATGTGTGTTTCGGAAGGGTTATGGCTTAATCAGTGGGTTTGAATGCCCCTCTCTCCTACTTTTATCTAAAAAGATGGGCTTTTCACTGACCATCGTTCCTTGAAGGGACGAAAAAACTGAGCCCTGTCTCTGAAAGGCCAATCCTTTTTGCCTCCTGAGCTACGGATACGTCTTACATCAAGACCCGACTGCACTTGGCTCTTCTGTTTCCAGGATTGATTGTTTTCAAAGTGAATTACCAATGTCTTTACACGGACTGAGGTTAGAATTTCATTCTATTCTTACCTCACAGCATGAAATAGTGAACAGGAAATGTCGCAAGTCGTTTATCGATTCGAATAGCCGATGCAACTTGTCAAAAGTCATTGACTACGCAGTTAGATCGATTTTTCGTCGTGCATATGCGCAGATATCGGACGTCTGTGTCTGGAAATATGACGTTTTTGTTATTAGATGATTTTGTACTTGTCGTCAGTTCGATCGAATCTTTTTCGCCAACGCTTGTAGGTGCTACTTAATGCTATTTTTACTCCTTTTCTAGTGAATGAAGTTTTGGAAATACTGGATTCTTTTGAAAAGACGATTGCCGACGGCTGGGGCCTTCATACACAGAATTTGCCTTCTGCCCATGGTAAAATTTGTTCATCTGTGTCACTGCTTGTTGCCCACCCAGTTCCCCCTTGTCCGTTTGTGGGTTTAAGTGGCGAACGGTCAGAGGAAGCCAACCGTGTTTAGTGGTACTTTCGGAGTCTGGATATGTCCCCAATAATGGCTGGAACAATTTTAGGAAGAGTCACAGCTAGAATCTGAGGCACAGATAGACGGTATATTACGAGTCTCCACACAGTCGATACTCAGACCTATTTAAGACGTCCGCCTTGGCAACAATGGGTGGGGAGTTTCGCAGGCGTCTGTTTTGTTCGAACTCTCCTAAGTAATGGCTATTCCTCGGGAGTTAATCCTTATGTTAGTGCAGTCGGTAAATCATAGGGCTACTGACAGATAACCGTATTAATTTGCCTTCAAAACGGCTTTATTGAACTGTACTGAATGCCTCGCTGCCTTACATGGTTACGCGCCTAACAGACTGCTGTCACGCGGCGTGATTCTTTGTGACAGATATATTGTTCCTTCCCACTAAAAGGCGTTCCCACGGTCTGTTTCACCTATGGCTTCTTGCCCTTCGCGTTCGTCGGTAAGGCTAAACCACCACTACGTCGCTGTCGGCTTAATCCGCTGCTTCATAATTTGCAGTTGGTTGTAGGCAATTGAAATGGGGAAAATATTCATCACATGAAGCATACTTGCTTGACTTTCTGCAGTTCTCGTGCAATCTGGAAATCACACCATCCGATTGTCATTGTTTATGCGCAAGTAACAGAATAGCAGCAAAGACGGAATAGCATTGACCATCGTAAATGCTTAGAGAGCACAGCAAAGTATTTTTTTATTCCTTCTGAACGATCTACACACACCTAAGGACATCTGTTAAATCCTCAACGCTCAGTCTTTGTGTGGATGTATGATTTTAACGATTCCAACTTGCGTCGAAAGTTTGTCGCCGTTTTTTCCTGTTCTGCGCTATTTGTGCAGGAGTTTCCCCCTCCGACGCCCTTGTGGTCTGCCAAGTCTTTAGTTTCAGCCTTTGGAATGTGCTAGGAATAAAAAAA
>CACRXP010000060.1:911021-927646 GCA_902702965.1 Spirometra erinaceieuropaei
ATACATCGCAGTGCATGGCTTCAAGTAACCCTCAGCCTTTTAGATGGGCAAACTCCGACGATGCGAGTTTTGTCCCATGCGAAAGTGTGCCCAGCATCGAGAGTGAGCATGGTTATTTGAGACAGGTAGTCTCGCCTCTTAACTGCCAGTTGATGTTCGTGGATGCGTGTGGAGGAAACTTTTCCCGTTTGCCCACATTACTCGTGTCTGACGACGACGACACGTCGAAAATTTACTCAATAAAATGTTCTCCTTTTCCCAAAGAACGTATTTGCTTTCGAAAAAATATATATACTGTCGACCTCCAGTATTCGTTGGAGTTAAAAACCACAGCTGCGGCTGATGGTGTTCAGACTGGGAAATCTTCCTTTACACGCATACACGAACATCAGCTGTCAGTAGGGAGGCGAGACCACTAGTCCCAAAACATTTTCGGTAAAACCGTGAATGAATCTGCGAGAAGTGCCCTTAAGTATCTTCCTTTGTTAAGTTGTGATTCCATCCTTCTGAACATTTCCCTCAGGGTTTCGCCGATATGAAAATTGAATCTCAGCATGTTAGAGCGTCCTCATTTTAGAACCTGTTCTTGAACCGTGGAGCGACCAATTACTTACTCAACTCTGCATTAGAGCAAAAAAATTAACCGTAAGGAAGTAGTGAATGAGGACTGCGGTCTGTGATCGAAATGTATATCGGTCAAGACAATTTTCAGACGATATACAAAGGCCAGTAAAGCGGAGATTCAGGTGTCTTGTGAGACATAGCTCACTTAAAAGTACCCCAGAGGTATGTAAGTTACAAATCCAAAAGCTCGTTATAGTAATAAGTTACTTTAGGGTAAGGTGATAGCATACTAACAGCACAGGTACTAGCCAAAAGCCCTTACACGCGTGTTTCGCCGATATTCTGCCGCTGCGTGACGCAGCTGCGAGGGGTTTGGCTCGTCAGTAGGTCCCCCAGAATTCCCCGTCTGCTTTCTGGTAGGTACTCCAATTTAGAAATTGTCGCATTTTAATCTCCTCAGAAATTATCTACGAACTTGGAGTAGATCAGCTTATTGACGGTCTATAGGCACAGACCGGCCCAAATACTGAGACATAAAATTCTCGGCCTGTGCCTACAGCCCTTGAATAAACTGATCTAATCCAAGTTTGTAGATAATTTCTGAGGAGATTAAAAAGCGACAAGTAATAGGTTAGTTCGAGGAATGGTCAAATAATAGATCTTTTGCTAGGCTTGGAGAGTACTGAAGAGCGAAATCCGCCAGTACAAAGGTGATATTTTGCAAATACCTTCTCTTCTATTGTCTTTCTTTGATTTACGAGAATTAATGCATATGTTTTGACAGCTCGTTGACTGACTATTAAAATTCTCTTCGCCTTAATCATAGTAATTCGGTATGTTTAGTGAGTTCTTCCCACTTTCGGCTCTCGTTTGCATTTCGATTGACGTGTAAATCTCGGCTGAATCTTGGACCTAGTCCCTCATTACTGCGTTGCGAGAAAATGTCCGCTGGAGCATGATTTTTGTCGCCGAATTTGTCAGCTAATTCTAGATCATCCATACACAGATATAGGTGAACGGACTAACCAGCTTCTGAAAGGTCCGATACGGCGTCTACCGAAAGATGAGACAATTGTTCCGCACTCCTTGTATCTGACTGTGAAGAAACTTCTTTCAAGGAGAGAGCGCAACTTCCAGATACTTCCTTTGTAGGACGTATCACGAAACTCACAGAGGATTAACGACTTTCTGGTGACCAAGGAACCTCAGAAATTTATAAGCTATCTTCATCAACAGAAAACATGCTTAAACTACCAGCGGTATACGCACTGTGATCTCCCAATCATCAAAAATCACTTTTTGACTCCCGAAATAGTAAATATTTTGAGTGAACCAGCAATATCCCTATCAAACAAGCATGCAGTTCGAAGAATGAGGTTCAACTTACGTCAGCGTTATATTTAAGCTTTAAATATCCTACTGAGGTTTTTGACATTGTGCATGGTAGTGGAACATTGGGAGAGAAAAAATAGGTGGCAGCTTTCTACTAAGGTGATAATGTGCGGAAGGACGCCTCATACTTGGCTTTCACTTAGTGTAATAAAACGGAAGGCATATAACACGAAGCCGGTTCATCGTGCAACACCTTAATTGCATGCAGTTGGCAAAATGCATTTATTTACACAGCTAGACTAGAGCAGTGTTTTCGCCTGGCAGCCACTCTAGATTACTAAGGACTCTGGTTACTTGGAATCTGTCTGAAGTCCAAAGTCGTGGTGACCACATTTCGACCTCCTCATAGTCGTGGGAAATTAGACACGATCAGAGAAGTGGTACCTTCCTCAATCAGATAGTGGGATTACATCTATCGATCAAAATAATAACTAGGCGAATAAGCAGGGGCCCTGGAAGCCAGTATCAGTAAAACAAACTGATAGCGCAGGGAAGCATGTCAAGATACATACTGCCAGTTGAATCTTAATTTCCAGGACAGGGATGGGACAAGTGCTGCTGGATGCTAGAAGTTATCAACTCAAGGGTGTCAACAGAACCACAAATCTCTTACTAACTTTATCGGAAACGCGATTAAGTGCCAGAAATCTCATCGTATTTTACAGGTATACAAAAATAAATGGCAAGACTAGTGAAATATTAGGTTCCCAAAACATTCTTTTTTTTCATCATTTGCACACACAGCAGACGCGCTGTAGTTCACAGCAACTAAAGGCCAACGAACGGGGTCGTTAAAAAGGCATTATAAAAATGGTTCGAACGCTTTTGTGGGCGAGCTTTGTAAAGGACTATTCAATCCCTACCTCTGAGAGCTTAACTGCCACATTTTCAGAGACGATACCATCCAAGAGACTTGTGACTCTTAGCACCAGGATTTGGAAAGAAAAAACTTTACTTCAGAAGTTTAGTGTAGTATTACTGACGATATTTCGAAATGTCATAACCATTCTTATTCACGCCCTTGCATTACAGCATCTCATAAGTTAAATTACAGGCGTGAAAAATAATTAGACCCGAACAGCATCAATAAAAACTAGACTTCTTATCAGCCATGCTGAGAATACGGATTGTTAGGTGAAATAATTTCAATCGCGATAAGGGAATGTGCTATGAGGGCTTGGCTCAGTAGATGGATAGAAGGGACTGAATTACCCAATAATTTAATGCAAAAATTGTTTTGAGTAGCAAAGCTGGATTGGGGCGCAAAAACTTTCATTGGAGGACCTCGATAGGTCGAATGGAGGAGACTACTGCACCCACTGAATGCTTTATCAATTTTGGCTGTTTAGAATTTCTTAATGGAAGTCGTTCGATAATTATTCCAGACTTCTGATTCAATTATCGGGTTGGAGAATTTCGCCGACAGAAGCGAGCAGGCGAGTTTCAGGAAGAAATTTAGAAGAAGGAGAAGAAGGAGAAGTGATCACTAAAGTCTGTTCCAGTGAACGCATCTTATTCTTTCTTGGAGAATTTTGCCGATCTCCGTGCGTTGTAAAGTTGCAAGGCCACTGCCAGATTACTTTCGACTCGCTCCCTTAGTCAGTATTCTTTGTTTTTTTTCCATTGGTTATCTTCTGTATTCGAAATCTGGGACTTTGAGTTCACGTGATGTTTCAGCGCGTCGTAGTTATAAGGACTTAGTCTGTATATCACAATGTGCTGGGCGCCAGAGATCCCTGAGCCAATTTCATTCAGTGACACCGGATCCACTCCGACACCCGCCTTGCTTGCATTTCTCCTGTGGCAGCACTCACGACAGGTACACGAAAGTTTTACGATGAATTCCGCCACTATAGTTTTTGATGGTGATCGTCAGTAGTTGGGTCCGTTCTTAAAGTGCTCTCATCACATATCCTTTCGGTTTAAGTTGCTTGCATGTTAGGGTCGTCTCACTTTTATTTGCACCTTCGCCAGACCATAGTAGGTTTACTGTTCGATTAAGTGATAACGCCACCGCCCCTATGTTTCTCATCGCGTCTCCTGAATGAAAGAGGTTGCTCATTGAATGTCGATTTTGCCGTAGTCGTCAGTGGAAAGCTAACCGCCAATGGATATCTTCGTTATGCAATCTGAGAATAGTAAGTGTGTCGGTTATCGCCTCTTTCTCCTTTTCTGAGTAAGACGGTGTCCTGAATAATATATAGAAATTACAACAATTCTTACTCGTAATGCCTTATCGTTACGACAAGTATATTCTATGTGCAAAAACATCGGAATCACGGAGGACTAGCCAAACTAGATAAGGCAGAAATTGAAAATTCAAACATAGGAAAAATTGAAACGTCAATTTGGCAAACAGGTGTTTTCGGTAACTCATCATCAGGCCAAAAGAGTAACACAGACATTGAAAATATGCGAAGTTTACAGGGTTTATAACTGACTCGGGGGCTATTAACAATCATCGTTTCCACGCCACCCGCATGGCGAGGTCGGCGTGTTATGTTCACTGGGTCAAGTGGGAAGGGGGAGGGTGACATAGGCTGTGAGTGATGTTCGTAAGTCGGGTACATTGAGCACATATCACTGTCATCAGGAGGTTTGGGCGGCGTGCAATCATCATCTGGGGCCGACGTTGGCCACGGAAGACAGAGCGCCTGCGTCAGTGTCTTCTTAAAACATAGCACTGGATTGGCTAGCCGTATGGCCACGGCCTCGGCTGTACTTAGCACCCGTTGGGACAACGGTGATCATTTGCATGCAAAAATTGTATCCTGCAAAAAATGACTACTTAAGTGGCATACATTTTCCTCATTGATTTTCGATGCCCTCATTAATTCAACTATATTTCATGGAAAACAGGCATAAAAATATCCATTCTTTTGCCCATTCGGCAGAAAATTACGTCTTCTTTCAATTTTACAATCGAAGGAAGAGTAGAATTCGGTTTTAAAAAAGTTTTTAACTGTGAGATTTTTAAATGCCGTGAAATGGCTGTTCATAAAACTTCACATCTCTGTATTTACTAATGTCGCTTGTACAGTTTAAAATATGGCACAAGCCAACCGACAATTTTATGAACCCCTGTGTGGTCTTCTCTTAATAACACAGACAAAAGTATGATTTTCCGTAAACGGAAAATATAAAGCTTATAGTTTGAAAGTCCTGAATGTAAGTGCAACGACAGGTCGGGTTCAAAATTATTCGGGAAGTGAAAAAGTTTTGAAAACCAAATCATACCCTTCCTTCGGTCCTAAGATTGGACGAAGACGTACTTGTCTACCGAATGAACAAAAGAATGAATATTTTTATGCATGTTTTTTATGAAATATAATTGAATTTATAAGCGAATCGAAAATGATTGAGGAAAATTTATGCCACTTAAGTAGTCATTTTTTTCAGGATACAATTTTCGCATGCAACTGAAAAGAAGTTCGTTCGAAAGCCGGTACCCTGAGGCAGCTGGATTATTATAGAATTACGCTGCATGATGATTAGTGTTACAAGCCTATTTAATTAATCTTTTCGAGACGACAATGCATTTCGGAATTTCAGTTGACGTTTAACGAGTTAGCCCACCCAACGTAGCTGATCCCTCACTGATACTTTTTTTTCTCGGTCTAGATAGTAGACCTTTGTGCTTCCTCTTTGGAGACAGCTTTCTTCTTTGTGGGACACACGAGCATGCCGTATGTCTGCGTCGGCTTGCTTACGGCCACATATTATCACGTGCGGGTCACTTTAAAGTAGCTCAGTAACCGCCTGATATGAAGGGTTTTATGCGCGCGAGCGTCTTTGAAATCCCGCTAACTTTAACTGACAAGCATGATTTAGTTTAAAAGCACAGCCGAATACGACGACGAGAAACTGGCCCATTTCTGCACCCTAATACTGGTTTTTTGCCAGAATGAGTGAAAAATGTTTGGGTAGCAAATACAAAATAAAACATATCAGTCAACTGCGCGGTGTTGGAAATTGTTTTTATAAAATATACGTATGAATTCGACTACCAAATCAACTTCTTGGCCTAAGGTCATACTTAAATATCGGGTTCAATGATGGCGACAGAACACCAAATGCTAAGATTCTCTTTAGTATATTGAGTCTTCTTTATATTCTCCCAGCGCAAGAACCTTCCTGATTTAGACTATTTTCAGTTCAACGCAACTGCCGTGTTTGTTTTCTCACGACGTCTGAAAAAAAAAGTCACTCTTATAGAGATCCCCTACCAAAAACCTATTAAACGTCAATTTGTAAGAGGATTTCTGTGAAGAAAGCCATCAAATATTCTTGACACAAGAGATTCAAATAAAGTGCGGATGGCTTGTTGTAGTTCGGTAATGTAGGAAGAGTACGATGATTTCCGAACCTCATGAGGCGCCCGTCGCTTACTAAAAAGTTAATATGGACAAATTTCGAACCTTTCAGAATCGTTCTCTGTTATTGTATAGCATGTAGGCGGGTGTTTAGTGTGGTTAGAAAACGTTTTCGTACGGTGACAGTCCCTCACAAAGTAACAGACCAGCACTTATAAATTCTAAAATGACGTAACTGTCGACTCAAGCCGACTTGAATCGGACAGGCCGCTGGCACATGGGCGAGATTGCCTGCTCAGTTCTGTCAGTCATTGCGTCCACACCGACCTGCGTTTTTCTTGACCTTGACTCCCGTCGGAATGCAGCAATTGTGGGAAGTGAGAAGGGGTGGGCGAATGCATCTCAAGTCCGTTATTATATAAACAAGTCAAGTCACGACTGTGCAAATCTCATGGAACAGCGGTGGTCGTAGGCGCTTGGGGTGTTTGAACTACTTCCTGCGTATATGCATGGATTAACCTGGCCATGCAGCTGCCAGTTAGGAGCACTTACCTCTCGCACACACAGGCTCCGTGTATTTTCTTGACGTGAAGCGTGCACATACTGACCCAAACTCTCACGTCTTATGGTCCCAAGGAGGGCGCACGTTTCCCGACAGGGTGGTCCTCTCTCGTGTATACATGTATATGTGCACGTGTTTGCGTTTGTCTGACCTAACTACTCTCATACAAGCACAACCACCGACCTTTCAGGGTGGGCGCGATCATGAGTGCCTCAGAGTGGTTGCAGCCAGGTAGTCTGCGTGACGCCCACGGAAACCGGACATGTAATGATGTCCTCCTGCCCACGCGTTTGCTGTGCTGAAAGGGCGCTAACTGTCCGAGACCACAACCTGGTTATCACACCCTTCAGCAGCCTGTCTTTACGTGTCCAGCGCGAGGAATCAAGCTGTGAACCAGCGGGAATCTGGTTTGCATGCAGAGTACGCTAGTGATCCCACCTTGGGTGTGTGTGTGGTCTTAGTGTTTGTTAGTATCTCTATAAGTCAGACTTTCAGCATTCTGCGAAAAAGCGTTTCCAATTGCAAAGGGTGAGACAAAGTTTGTGCGTGGACAGAACACCTTCGGTGGGCCTGAGATTGTGATCTGCTCGTTGGTTGAACAATAGAACTGCAGTCCATATGCAGTCTGATGGGACCCTTGCGTGACCATAGCGTGTGAGCTTTCCAGTCGCAGTGATAAAGGGGCCTGATCATTCCGTGCGAATAATGGCGTAGAATGGGGCGAGGATGTAGGAGTGACGCTTAAGGGCGGGGGAAGACGTGAAGGGCAGGGGAGAGGGGAAATGAACGGTAGAGATTAGATCAGTTCGGCTGCGCTGCGGTGGGCCGCTAGGTAGAATCTTACCGTTCTGACAAAAGAATTGGGAACAGACGAAATAACCAGAAGATTTATTCGCAATAAAAGCTAACGTGAACCGACCAGACCAAGGGCCGAATTCCATCTGGTCTTGCTTTTGTGTGAGACTGTCCACTTTTCGAATTCTTTTCGAAATTCCCCAAGCAGTGGTTCGCCCTTGGTGCGGATACGACCGAACCGCACAGAAAGACCGGGACTTACTGAGTACTCCCCCTCATCGCTTCAAATGGTTAACTGATGTCGCTGACAGGACCTACCGCCACTGAACAGAAGGTAGTGCAGCGCATGAGGACGTAAGAAATAACACTTCGGTCAGTCTACATCGCCGAGGGTGAATATTTGAAATTGACAATCATCTCATCGTGCAGGCGACGGCATCCAATGCTGCCCTACGAAATGGGACCAGCCGTGAATTGTGCATGCATATTTTAAATAGGAAAATTGACCTGCGTTAATTCCATCTCACGCTTTCTCTCTTTCCGTAGGCAGTGCACTTCGTGGACAAAAGAAAGTCAACATGACCGTAGATTTACGTGTTTAAAGTGATTGAAGGAGAGCCAAATAGTCCGTTTATGCGCGACACACACGACCTGATTACCAGCACATAACGGGCGCCATCTTCGGGGAGGTTTCGGTTCTCACGTACTTGAGAGTTCTTTGAGGCCCACATTTATAAGGAGCCATTGCAGTTTGATCCTAAATCATGAGTAAGGCCGAGTTGTTTAGTCAGTCGTCAACCTTCAAATTTACGACTGTTTTCGCATATCGATAAGTTCAAGCGTGTAAGTTTTATTAAGTTGAAAATTGTGCCAAATTGTCATGTGGGTTCATTCCGCGTTTTCGGCCTCACGCTCGCTAATCTGTCTCCTATACACCACTGCGACTAGTAGTGAGTATGTATCAAAACCTGGTTTGTACTCTGCCTCTTCCTAACTACTCCAAAAGACATGCTTCCAGCGTAAGCTACATGTGCAGGGAGATGTGTGATGAAAATGTGCGCTGGTAATGAGGGCGGGCTGGGGCCGAGGCCTATCAGACTTAGGGTTTAATTTGATAGTCAGTAATTTAAAAACTCAAACCAAGTCCTCGTTTGAAAGCATTTCGAGGGTGCTATGACCCTCTACTGCACCTGTAACTTTTGTCTTCGGCAGAAAACTTACATCGAGTTTTGAAAGACATTAAGAATAAATGTATCATAAATGCTACCAGCCCACTTGCCGCTTTAAAGGCCATCTTGCTTACGCAAATATCTACGTCAGGCGTATTACATTTCCTTATTGTTTTAAATCGTAGAAAATAGGTGCAGTAAAATTTGAGAAAAACATCCATGAAATATTGGTCATCCAGCTTTCGGTCTAAAATATTTTTTGCACCCAGACTCAACTGACCTCAAAACCCACTGACTGGATCGAAAATTTAAGGACAGATGCCCGATGATCAACATAGGTACTGGCGGTAATGTAGCTGACGCCGGTACCATCTAAAGTAAAAAGCTCCCCACTTTTTTAACGGTCGCTTAAGCAACAACTAAACGTAGTTGCGAGCAATCTCCTGGCTATAAAATTGTATATTTCGCCAAGATCGAAGAGTTTTTAAACTTTTCCACCTAATGATCTATCACCTGAACATTTATTCATATGAGCTCCTACCAATTTCGATAGATGGGGAAAAATAATGAAACGGACAATCAAATGGGCCTCGACGACGTCCACTAACTCCTCAAGTTTTCTTAATAAGCGTATTTGACATTCGACGAAACAGTCATAACCAGGTAGAATGCATGGCAATGGGTTCAGAGATTTCTGGACTAATAGTGTAGGAGGTCTTGCAACGGTTGGAGTCACTGGTTTTCCAGTATCAAAAACCAAAATTCTGTCGGATACGGTAATACGTACCACCTCCCCCCTCATATAACAAGTGGCCTTGCGGCAAATTACAGGGGAAGTGCCTATTCTGTGTCATACCCGAAATGTGTTGCTCAGTAAGTTGATGTCGTATTTCTGGACACATAAGTCACGATGAATGTGGGCGAGAACAGCCAAGTGTCCTTCATTGATGTTCTCGTCTGCTGCAGAGTGGTTGGTGTCCTATAGACCCAGGTGTTACACAGTGACAATTTAGATGCCCTTACTGACCTTTGACAGGGGTCATTCAGTTAGCAAGGAATGCAGTTACGCAAGAACTTCCTATCGGTGCGCTGAGACGCACTGTAATGAACGAGAAGAATGAATTGTTGATGAGCATCACTTTCGGCAGGTGCTCAGGGTGAATAGCTGTCCGCGCAATTTCATCAACAAGGGCAGACAAAGGCAGATTGACAGCCAAGCTGCACTAACTCTAAATTTCAGCGAGTCCTTTTGTACACAAAGAACGTCTCAGAAGCCATCGGCCGCCCTCTCACGCTACTCGGCATTACGGTTACGTACAAACCGGACCCAACAACCAATCGTCAGATAACATGACTGAAGGACCAACTTCCATAGGTGAGAGACGCTGGAGATTTTTTACCGCATCTGGTGCATTTGTCAAAAAAATAACGACGGAAGATTCTAGAAGTCTTTCCGGATGTGGAAAGACGAACATGCAACGAATGAGGAGGAAATATGATGAGACTCGACCACACCTTTAAGTTTGACGGGACAGGAATTCTGAAAATTATTGAAGGTAAGTGAACCAACACATACGCGCTGTGAGTGGATCTCCATGACGCCTACATGCCCCACAAAGCGGGCCTTGCTGCAGGTGCACTCAGCCACAACGGAGGTCACACAGTACGCCTTTGTGGGGCGGCTCCGAGTTCGCGTAGATGTTAAGAACTGGAGGACACGGGTGTGACATGCCCTAGATGAATACAGATGCAACGTTGAGCACTGCGCACGATATCATCGCCACTAGGTGCGCAAACTCGGAGAGCACACTGATGCATAGAGGGGAGAGGGGGGCCAGTCCTGGAACACCATTTCCAACCATTTGGCCTTACTGCCATCCCACTGTGATATTTAAGTCAATATGTGACACATTCTGTGCGATGACTTCCTGTTATTCCAGATATACATTCAATGTCGGTTCAAGCCAATTTGAATCGGACAGACCGCTGGCATATGGGAGAAGGAGGTGAGAGTAGGACCAATGCAGCTAGGATGCACCATTTATCTCCTCAGTGTAAATATGCAAATGTCTATCACGAGGCGATACCAGTCGCGACCTAGAACACTGACTACATAACTCAGTCCAAATCACGACTGAGAATCGGACTGCAGTCGATCCTTATTAATGCAGGCCTCACAGCACTCACAATTATCCAACGCCCGAAATGATGTCCGCTACATGTTGGTAATCAGGACTTCTGTGGCACGCGTGGACTGCCTGCTCAGTTCTGTTAGTCACTGCGTCCACATAGACCTGCGTTTTTCTTGACCTTGACTCCCGTCGGAATGCAGCACTTGTGGGAAGTGAGAAGGAGTTGGCGAATGCATTGCAAGTCCGTTATTATATAAACAAGTCAAGTCACGACTGTGCAAATCTCATGGAACAGCGGTGGACGTAGGCGCTTGGGGTGTTTGAACTACTTCCTGCGTATATGCATGGGTTAACCTGGCCATGCAGCTGCCAGTCAGGAGCACTTAACTCCCGCATATGTTTAATCATGCACACGCAGGCTCCGTATACTATATTTTATGTTTTTATATTAAGTGTTTGCGCCCTGCATAAGGGACTCACGGGCTTTCAAAACCGAGTTCCACATTCAGCAATAAGGATATTCTTATACATCTTAAATGACATTAAATCTACCTAAATACTAAGTTTTGCGCATACACTAAACAAACAACATCGAATGTCAAAAGTGGGCATTTAAAACTGGGCTAGAATTTACTTCTCGATTAGAATACTAGTCAGCTAACGTCCAAGCTGACGCAACCGCCAGCCCGATATTCTGAAGTATTATAAAACACATCTCGCCGCGACTACACAAAGGCGTTTTCCAGTGAAGACAACATCTTACTGTTTCCGATAACCTTATTTGTAACTGAGGGGTACAAATACAAAGGGTCCATCCAGAAGTGGCTGATGGTATTCGATCAAGCACATACTTCAATGGCTGGTGAAAATAGAAAATGATTTGCCAGAAATTCATTCACAAAGAACTTGCATGGTATTTATCAGGCAGGCAGGACACCGCTCCCTCTCTCAATTCTGAGGCCCCAACAGTGAGGGAAGCAGACCGATACCAGTAAATTATTTGCTCCAATTGTTTAACTTTCCCTTACTCTTGTAGAAAATCGGTGGTCCAGTCTCAGGACACCGTCTGGGTCCAAATCCATAGTCTAATCGTCACCTCTCTATGCAGCCAGCTCCGGCACTCTCCCCTATCGCAGTGTCTACACTACCTCGACAAACGTGATTTACTTAACCAATTAGTATTTAGTGAGATTATCACATAGTCGACCGAGTGACTTCACTGGTGTTACCTGCATCATGCCTCCTTTTGTTTACATATGTACAGACCGTCCACAGTCGAAAAAGATGACATAGACTTTGGTAACTCCATTGCATTCCGCCTTCTTGTGATCTGAACCCTCCTCGAAGCGAATTTCTCAAGATAATTTTGTCGTAAACATCGTTTCTACAATAATATAACCTCGTATCTTTTCATAGCTGGCTTGGACTCACGCTGAAGACTGTATAACATGACTTTAATGGCCGAAAGTCGGAGTGTCGAAAATGCTTGATTACCGAACCACGGAGACAACTTCCACACATTTAGAAGCTCCGGACAAGTTGACCTAGGCCAATGGACGGCGTTCTGAATTGTATGGGCTGATCTATGAAAAAATGTTAGACAAGATCAAAATAATATAAAAAACAGCTCCGGCTCACGCTTCTCTTCTGCCTGTTCTCGACGCCTTCGTAGGTTATTTAGAAAACTGCTGCAAAGACGTAGGGGTGCTTATAGGTGGGCAAAGCTTGCAACATGAGTTTTTAAGTATAATCAACTTATGACCCCTCCAGTCTTCTTCTTCTTCTTCTTCTTCTTCTTCACAACGAAACTGCCCTACAGGGAAAGTTACACTTTTTGTGTACAGGCAACCGTATTCGGGGAGCTCTCAGAGGTAGCAAAAGGGATTTGCTTCTGAGGTAAGAGATTCCTCGAGCTCGTATTTTTGGAGCACCGCGTTGACAGTCCGAAGCATTGCTCGAGGTGGTTGTCCCTCTGGTTTTACCGGTTTTTATCCATGTGTCTTTCAACGTGTACGCATCTGTTAACGTATGCGTGCACATCCATTTGCATCGACACTTCGAAAACTAAAGGTCAGTCTCAACTTTGTCCCTCCCAACCAGGATCTCCAATTTCCTCTGTCTTGCGGGTGGCTCCCGAGGCATTTTTAGGGTAAGTCATCTTCCTCCTCATGAATTCTAAACAGACAGATGGATTGCTGTTGGAATTTCGCGTCAGCCAACTAATTTCACATTGTACTAATATTTGGCCTATACCCACCTCCTTCACTTGTCCCTGTTTTGTGAATTTGATCTCAATTGAATCCGAGATATGCATTTTGTAGCGCGCCGATTCTCGACCGTTCATCTTGTCTGCCCTTCTGTTGGTTGTTTAAAATTGAATAAACATTCCGTGCCGTCAAATTGAGTAGGGTCACTCCTGCAGCCTGTGGATGGGGCGATAGTAATTATTTTATGTACTATTGGGGTCGCATCTTTTGTACCAACGAGCCACGGTTAACTTGCAGACAGCGCGACTTCCCAACTTTTGTTTAAAGCAAGTTTTCCAGCCACTTCCCCGCTAGGGGGTAATTAATGTTATTTCTAAATAGGGCTGCCTAGTTATCCCAGGCGCTGCTGAATTCAACCCTGTGCAGTGACTTCTTAGCGGACAGACGACTTGGACCGCCTGCGGGATTAAATGTCTTCCTATCTGTAGTAATTATTAAGTCTGGGAGGATTAATGGATCAGATACAGAAATAGCGGGTGTGTGGACTCACAAATGTACACATACATCGCACACCTTCATTTGGTCTAACCTGTCGGTTGGGCCGGTTATCGGGGAGTGGTCGCTAAGCAGAGCCTATCTTCGGGGACCCGCAGATAAGAGCTGGGTGCTAGTTAGGGTTCAGCACGAAGTAACCGCCACGTGCATATGGCCCATGAAGCGACCCATTACTCCAACACGGTGCGCTCATTAGTGAACACCTTCTGGACTCCAGGAGGTTACATTCGCATATTCAAACACGTAACGATATATTCACGCGAAGGTCCGCTAATCGAATGCAACGAAGTCCACTGCGTACCACACGGAGTGGGCGCTGTCTCAGGTACTTGCGTGCGAACTAATTTTGTCGTGAGACAGCCTTGCGCAGCATCTAAAGCACTGTCTTCTTCCTTAACGACTTTGTTCGGATGGAGGTGTGCGTCAAAGCAGAGGCTGACAATGTTTGGTGACTCGCCCACGCGTACCACGCGAGATCTTGTTCCCAAATCGTATGCTAGTCTACCGGGTGGTGGCTCTGATCTCACATGCTTGAGCATGCAATAAAGGCCACGTCTAGGAGGAGGAGAAGCCACTACTGAAGGCAGGTGTGCAGAAAAGGGCCTTGCGGTGCAACCACTGCCAACAGCATTCCCCTAGGACTACTCATCTGTCATTCACGGTTTACCACTTAACTGAACCCGTCCCACACCACTCCTTACGCGTGCAACAGTTCAACCATCACAAACGACAACACCTGCCCCTTGCACACAGGTACGTCGCAGCGGTGACTTGTGCTCGAATTCTTCCGCGGTGCTAAGCACAGGTTTGCGGACCAAAGATGAGAGCTTAATGCCAGGTGATGAGGAAGTGGACGTTTCCACAATATTGCCGGTGCGTTTTGTGGGTAACTTCAGTGTACTAGCTACGATCGCGGTCGTGTCTGCTCTAACTGTTTCGACCCACTAGGAGTGACCTCACAACGACAGTCCCCATATTCCACATTTTTGATTGATTATGGAAGCGGAAGATCCTTGCGCTTACTGATGCGACCCGATCACACCGTCATGATTTAGGAGACCGAAATTCTCTCGAGAGATGACAACCACGTGACCCCTGCACTACTTGAAACATTTCTCGTGTCCTCAGTCTATTAAGGAGCACAATGACCTTCCCCAGTATTCGGCTCTCAAGCATACGGAGCGCGCGAACAAGTGGTGCCACCTGTGTCAATATCGCACAGCCCAATTGAAGAGTCAATATCATGCCAAAAACCAGCACTGGCAACGAAGTCGCGGCCACTAGCGATTAGGATGCAGTCGGTAAGGCAATCATCACGCCAAGTACGACCAACGCGATGAATGCAGGAGGTGCCAATTTCGCTTGCGTAACAATTGCATCTCATAAGCACCGCAACCTCCTGTGCGTCTACCATCCTTGTCTGTTACCGTCATAGATGATGATTTTGAGCATGAACACGAAATATTGAACGAACAAAATGTTTTTTTCTTCGATCGAGTCTCCTGCTCCTCAACTGCTACCTAGAACTCGCCCCTTCGCTAATATCGGAATATGATATTCTTTTCACACGAAACTCGTCCGGCGAGATGTAGGATATCTAACCTCTGAGATAGTAGTCAACATCTATAGAAAGATTGCCTAAGTAGCATGCCAAATAGCTTAAAGTAATGAAGAACCACTATGCATGTTGTTTTTTTCGGGTAAAAGAGCTTTCTGATTACTTTTATGTGCTGTATAGTAGAAATTAATGTGTATATTAAGAAGCGTATTGCTTTTCCCATAATCATTCCGAGGATATGTTATCCTAACTCAGTCTCCTTGCATCAGTGACCCCGGAACCTTCGGTGGGAAAAATATCTACGTTTATATCAATCTTCATTTCCATTCCAAACCTACAGACTGTTGTGGTTAATCCGCCAGTCGATCCTTTACTATCTTAATAAGCAAGAAGCTGCAGACCAAAAACTCGACAGCTTTTCATAAACTCCGGATTTCTTTGAAGATGACTGTTTTTATCTTAATCTAAAGAAACAGCTCTAACTGAGACATCGTGTCATGTTTGTAAACGAGGTTTTTACGTGGTCTACTGTCTTATTAGAATGCTTTGTCCACACACGCCAGACTCTACTATTTGCGAGAGCATAAAACCTAGTAACCATTAAAAATTCGTCTTAAGATTCTTTACGTGGAGAATGGAAATTCACCCTGTTTCGCTCTTCAGTCACATTATGCAGGGACTTCTCTATATCGTCTCCCTTTAAATAATGCCGAATTTCGAAATATTTGCTGGTTGTAGACAATGAGCGACTTTATTGCTGAACACATTCACCCTTGTCCCCACTCTAAAGTCTCCTATTAAAAGTCTAAAATATCCTCGAAATTGGTGTGGAAGACCAACCTGAATATAATATTTGATATTATTCATGCACTGCATTAGTGAATGCATGGGATTTTATCTCAACTAGGCGCTCCAAATCTAGCTACAATGTTTGCAGTGACGTTGTACTGACGTCTCACAGATTTTGCCCGGTCCTGTTTTCTGCTGATTCCTCCCTAATCGCGTGGGTTGAGTTCCAGAATCTCCCGAGGAAAATGAACGTCCGTAAAGAAAAATTTATATGTACCCTGGTTGTCTTTATAAATTTCAAACCCTTGTAAAACCTCTCACATTCTTATAAACATTTCCTACGCAGTCATGCACCATAAACCCCTTATATTCCCCTATATATTAGGCAAGATTCTTGCCCTCAAAAGGGGCTGCGCGGTAGATGCGCCGGACGAACACGAGGGCCAGATCGGAGTCCGGCGGACGTTATTGAGAATGCACACCCACAACTAATATCATTGGGGGGGGGGGTGTGGTGGCAGGCCAAGTTACTGGCTCACACCGCGCCAATGGGATACGTGCCGCCACTGGTTTGTGTTGTGGTATAAAA
>CACRXP010000060.1:938674-970838 GCA_902702965.1 Spirometra erinaceieuropaei
AGCCAGATTTGCACATAACACGAAGTACACAGAAAATGTTCTCATTGAACGTGACTAAAAGTGGAGCTAAGATAAGCGATCAAATCAAGAAGCAAAGATGGAAACGTATTGAAATTAATATCTAATTTCCCATTAATAATCTTTCCGTGAAAAGCATAAAGGTTGAGAGTGGAGGCAGTGCAGTCAATCGTTCCAGTTTTATTTATTACTGTCGAAAACAAGGGAGGATTTTAAAAACGAATGGGTCCCCGACTTTTCTGTGTTTTTGTTTAGATATTGATAACTGCAGTTCACTAGTATTAATTTCAAGTGTTTGACACTATCTGTAGAAAGGGGCTTTAGATCGTACGTCTGGCTCCAGTTTCGTATCCCTTCAACAGAAACGCAATCTAGTCAGCTTTTTAGCACAAAGGGCTAAAAACTCTGTTCGGCAGATAGGGTTGATGAGAAACTTAGAAGAATCCATGAGCTGCTTCGCGAGAACGGGTGTCCTGACGAATTTATTGTAAGGAATCTTGCCGCGTAACCGGCAAAACTCATTATACCGACTGCGGAAAAGAAAACTCTGATCCTCAAGGTCGCGGTGAGTGAACTCCTCGGAAGGTGCCTTGACCAAGCCGTTTCACGAACCTTCCGGGCGGAAAGAGTTCACGTATTGTTTTCGACCAACCCTGTCCTACGCGGAGAAGGAAAAGATAGACTACCAGCTGTATGTGCATTTACTCCTTTACGTGCTCCTGTGGAGCAGGCTATATTGGTCGTACGAGTCGGCGACTGTCCAGAAGAATACGAGTGCACCTGCCGGCATGGCTGAAGAAAGGTGAAGTTAAGAGCATACACAGCTCCATTCTCGTACACATGGTTGATTCTGGGTATCGTGTGGATCCCAACGAAGCCTTCCGTGTGATTTACAAGGTCCCATCTAACTGGCCTAAGCGACTGGGTCAGCGCTTGCTAGCAGCAGCAGCAGCAGAAGCGACTGCCATCAGGCTACAGAGGCCGATCCTGTGCGCGCAGAACCTCTCGCAGGCCCCGCGTCTACCGTGGGCAATGATCGATTAACTACATGCATGTCTCCGCGCGCCCGTACCCCTCCCCCCCGCCTTCGCCTTGTGACCCGGCTCTGCCTAACTGACTGCCTCCTCTCTCCCCCTCTATTCACATACCCCGTTTGTATGAAAAGTCGACCTTTAATCGATGGTTCTTGTCACTCACATGTTTCGGTTTGTACCTCGTTCCCATATAAACGTACAGGCCCAATGAGAAGTTATCGAAAGCACGCGTATGCTCGCCAAATGCTGTTCTGAAAGAAAACTTGTATGCTAAATTGCCACGTTGGATTGGAGCAAATTCTATAAACTTATAACTCAAGATTTCTTATAGCGAATCTCTGCCAGCTTTTGAAATGAACGAGCTTTGATCACCTTACATCACCTGATTTTTTGGCAAATCCACGTAATCAGTTTCACCAGTTCCGTTCGCTCAGGACAATGTGCTGGAGTACAGACTTAGTCCAGGGTAGTTATTAACGCAGGAAATCACCTGAGTGCGAATAAATGCGGATGCTCCACTTTCCCACTGTCTCCATGTGTGTTAACTACAAATTGCGTATTTTTGACCGCATATTCAAAGCAATTAGACATTCATTTACAGCTTTATTGAAAAAGATAGTAAAGGTTGCAATCCGAACGACACCGCAGCTCGGGTAACGATATTATGAAACCTCAGCAAAATCCGTGGTCTAGGCATTTGTTCTGCTTGAATCATTCCTCGTTCCAAATGACCTTAGTGTCACGTCTCAATGGTGTAGTGGATACACCAAATGCAGCAAACCCGTTATCCTCGTTGAGCAAATCAGGATCTCTGTCGGTCGTTTCATGCATTGGCAGACTATTAGGCGAAAAAAGTGTCTGGGCCGCTAATATGACAAATTATGCAAATTCCGCATATTACTGACTGCCTTTCGACAGTTTCCGGATATCTTAAGACTATCTTGTTGAAGCCGATAGATTTCGACTCAAACATTTATAGTAATTTTCAGACAGAGCCTATAAAACTTCATTTCGAGTGATTTACTCCAAATTAGCACATTAATTTCTGACGAGCTTAGAATTCGAAAACTTCAGAACTGAAGTATATATCAGAAAGCACATGGGAAACGCTGGAGGACTCGCAGACGAGCCTAACCCCTGGCATCTGTGTCATACAGCGGCAGAATGTCGGCGAAACACGCGTCTGAGTTCTTAGCTCGCACCTGTGCTGTTCGGTGCGTTATATCATTCAACATATCCAACCCAGAATAGAAAAGGCTGAGTTCTTACTGTCTAATTTTTCTTCGGAGCAGAATATGCTCCTGGGCTCTTGGTTATGTACTACAATCATATTTCCTCTTGTTCGAAAACTGCCGAAAGGATGTAATATTGGTAGAACAAGGATAAATATTGATAACTTTCAAAAGAGACTTCCTTTTGGGGGCCACCTGTTTCATTTTGTCGGTGTATTTGTTTCAACTAGAAGATCTTGACTGCTGCAGAGATCTAATAATACTACGAAACGAGATTTAAGCTCTAATGACGTCTCTCTGGTAAAATCATGGCCTTTAACTCAGGATAGACACGAGGATAATTTTAACTATTTGGACGGAAATTAGTCATAACAGCTGATGCTTAAAGATGGTAGCCTATACTGTTGTTTAAAGTCATACTTTTAGTTCGTTACAAACAAGACGAGGTGTGTTTGAAGATTTGCTCATGATAATCTGAACACGGTATTGTTTTTTCTCAGTTCATGTTTACATGCTGTAGAGCAATAGTCTTGAGGAGGACGGTAAAGCAAGTTTCGAGCTTCCCAGCAATTTAGTACTTTTCCGTTTGATTTTATAAGAAACTAAACATTTTAATGCGCCAGTCTCGACAACGGCATAAATAAAAATCACTTTTCACTCAGCCTTCTATCTGTACATTTACACTAGAAGGCAAGTGTCAGTTACCCTGCGTAGCACTTTATTTACACATCTGATTTTGGACAGGCGGGTTAGAAAACAATGAGTCTCATTTAATACTCAAGGTGGTCGCAAAGACCTTAGTAGGGCTAGTTGAAGCCTACTGCGGCAAGGCTTTCGGTTACTCTGCGAATCAAAACCGCGTACGTCCATGCGGCATCCAGACAACCGAAGAGAAAAGCCGGTCAGGGCAAATGATACTGAAGAGAAGATAGGAGCTGAATATGATAAGAGGAAAATGAAACTGACACTAGAAAAACAATACCATCGGTTCTCATTGGGATTTAGGAAGAGAAAACAGTGTCCATTCGAGGAAGGGGCATACGTCAAAATGTTCATTAGGGTCGTATGATGACTTTCTAAAACGTCGGCTATCCCGATACTCATAACCACGTTAAACGGCTATTACCCCTTCCTGTGCTGTCTAAAACCACAACTTCCTCCTATAGCCGTCCTTCTCGCGGTCTCCGTCTTGAGTAATTTCTGTCCAACGTCGCACTTTCATCGTCACACCCAGTGCTTGTCTTGAGCGCTCATCCCCTAAAACCAGGCGTGTTTCCTTGAAAGAGTTTGAACCTGCAATTACAAACTGCTTCGCGCTTTCTCCGCAGAAGAGAGTTCACGCAATTGTTGAAATTTGGCATGGATACAACATAGACACTCTAAACTGTTGTATATGCAGAAAAGTCGGGGAGGCCAAACCGCGCAAACATTGAATGCTGATGAGGTCAACCAGTTTCTGTGTGACCCCCTATCTTTGACCCACATTATCTCAGTGACTTCATCTCTAAATCGGATTTTTCCTTTGACCCTGCTTTTAGCATTCTGTCGTCTATTTTAGATCAGCACAGTCGTGCGACAGCATTGTCTGCTAGCAGCCGGCTGAGGAATTTGAACCCTCTTAAGTAAAAACTGTTGTTTAAAGCATTTTTTCCCCGGTATGAATTGAAAACAAGCATGCACAGCAGAATTTATTGGGGCCAACAAATTTCGTGACGGCTTTTCAACTGCAACCCGTCTCTGCATAACATAGGTAAACGAATGAAAGCGCACAGCAGTATGAATTTGTACAGAATGGCAGTGCATAGGGGCAAGGTCAAAGTTCAAAATAATTAATAATCAGATAAGACGTCCACATAAGCATCAAAAAGGAAAAAAGGGAAGACGAAATGTTAACAACAAATCACAGTCAGAGGAAAATAGAGGCGTGAGATTACCAGGGCAATTGCAGATTGATCACGTGATCTAAATGCTTGCACAGGTTTGGTGTCTCCCTCCGTATGTAGGCTGCTTCCAAATAACGCAAGGTTCGAGTTGTACGTGCTCGGACAAGTACTCGAAAGGATGCCTTAGGGTCGACAACATGACCGCTATCTAACAGGTGTTTCGTTATAGACGAACGGGGGGTTCTATTTTCCTGTTTGAAAAGCCAATTAGGCAAATGCTCAGCGGCCCTGGTTGCCAGTTGCCTTTGCGTTCGCCCAATGTACTTGCATCCGCAAGTGCATGTGAATTCATACACACAATTGGGGGTGGCGTGCAATGGCAAGGCATCCTTTGCCCGGTTAACTGGAAGGCTTTTTGTGGAACTGATGAAGATAAGCTCTGCTGCGTTGTACGTTCTTTCTATGCTGCAACGCAAGCGTCGCTTGATTGTGTTTGAGACGTTGTCACCCTTAAAAGGTAGACATATTATAACGGGCTTCTTCGGAACGGACTGTTCCGTCAACTTTGGCCGTAAATGGTTGCTGTACTTCTGAATGAAGCGTGCAGGATAACCACGATTAAGTAAGGCTTCTTTGATACGGGCAGTTTCTGTATCTATGGTCTCCCTGGAGCAAATATTTCTCGCTCTTTGAAAAAGAGTATGTACTAGATTACGCTTCCATTGTATTGGCGCAAAGCTTTTAAAATGTAGGTATTGCCCTTTCCACGTAGTCTTGTGGAAGACGGAGCGTCTTATTGAACCATCATCCTCTCTAAACATGAGGACGTCCAGGAAGGGTAACTTGTTAAACTGCTCCATTTCCATCGTAAATTTTATTTTAGGATGCAGATTATTCATCAGGCAAAGTAGGTCGGAGGCGTCTTCCTTGTTGTCAACATCCGTGAATATATCATCCACGTATCTCCTGTATAATGTTGTCATGTTTAATTCTGAGGACACCTTATCTTCTAGGTAACCCATAAATACATCGGCGAGGGTTGGCCCAAGTGGACTACCCATTGCGACTCCGTCAATTTGTCTGTAAAGTTCCCCATTAAACAGAAATTGAACATCTTTGGTGCAAAGTACCAACAGATCTCGTAGTAGTTCGGGGGAGAGTCGGGTTTTGGACGCATGGACGCATACAACATCTATTGTTTCAACCAATGGTACATTGGTAAATAAGGATGCCACGTCTAAAGAGATCATACACTTGTCGGCGATGTTCTGGTCCTTAATTTCTTCAATGAAATGAAGACTGTCTTTTATCGTGTAGGTGGAAAACAATTGCCGAATTTGTTCTAGCTCCTTGACAAGCCATTTTGCTAGTCTGTGTGTAGGTGAATTAGACATAGAAAGAATTGGTCGTAAAGGTGTGTCCTTTTTATGCGTTTTGGTAGACCGTATAGTCTGGGGATATGTGTACCTCTCGGTTTTAGGATAAGTGCGGTTTTAATATCAATCAGGTTTTTGTCCAACAACTTTTGAACCTTTTTCCAGACTGAGTCTTCCAATGTCTTGGTTTCATCTTTCCCAGACGCCTCTAGACGACATTTGCTCTGATCAACTAAGATACACTTCATTTTCCTCACATAGTCCTTCCGGTTAAGAATAACAACTCCATGGCCTTTGTCAGGCTTAGAAATTATTATTTGTTCATGACGTTTCAATGCGGATAAGGCAGCTATGTGTTCATTGGTTAATGGAGTCCGTTGTGTCACAGGAGCTTTACGGTACTGATGAGCAATGTCCACAAATTTTGCTTTCAATCAGCCGACATCGTCAGTGGATCTGGGTACTAAGTCAGACAGTTGAGAATTCAAGTCTTCAAACTGAGCCTCAATTTCAACTGGGTTTAATCTCCTGTTTGGAATGCAAAAGTCAAGTCCTAGTGATAAAGCCTCTGATTGTAGCTTATTAAGTTTGATGTCAGACAGATTAATGATAGTTTCATCTGTACTCAGATGGAAATAGTCGTCCGTAGACTTTTTGCACAATGACTTCCTTAGTTTAAAACGGTATGAATCTCTTGTCTTCCTCTGTATGATACACGCATGTTTCATGAACATTAACCAGCAGAGGAAACTTAGCTTGTCGAGAATATGTTTTGTTTGGTCCAAACGAGATTTGCTTATGTCGACAGCCTCAACCGAGTCCTCAATTTTTGATTGTGCAAGACGGTCCAGATTTTTCATGGTAGGACGTAATTTTCCCCGACGGAGGATCTTGTAGAACTCCACTGGGTACTCCTTGCTGCTTAGGCAATTCTGAAGAAATTCAATCCGTGTGTTTTCTTTCGTTATTCTACATCGCAATTGTAGAAGTCTGTCCAGAGACTTAATAATATCCGAGGGGAGGTGCTGTTTGAGAAATTTAAAGCATTTTTTCCCCGGTATGAATTGAAAACAAGCATGCACAGTGAGCCTGAAGAAATTTCGAGACTGCATTAATAATGTTTCGCAAAACGATGTCCCCGTTGCCTAGTTGGCCATCAGCATAGAATGTGAGCCGACTCGAAAGAGACGGTTGGTCACTCCACCGTGACAGAAATAGTTGTGCTGTAATGACTTATATGTACACGGTTTAAAATTTAGAAAATAATTGAACATTTTAGCATTACTCTTGGTAGGCATTTCGTTTTTTTCTAGCGCGAATGATACATGTAGGTGAAGGGAAGTCGGAACAAAAGGCGATATACCGCTGTAAGTGAATAAACTTGAGGTCATGCTACACGCGAATCAACTTAAGTGAGTCTTACTACCTGGAAGCGCACATGAAATGGTAGTTCCTTTGTGCTTGAATCTCGGCATACATTATGTGTTGCAGCTTGGACTGAAGAAAATACAACTCTTTATGCTTCAAAACAAAGCGCACGCTTGAGATTAAAGTTCAATAATCCCTTTGAATAAAACGTACTGCACTCATTGTACGAATGCACTTTCAAGCCCTTCTGTTACAAGACAATACATGAAAGGGGCGCTTTCTTTCGATGTCTTCATGCAAATAACAGAGCGGAGTTAAGATAACCCGAAAAACTCGGGGGATAACGCGGTCTCGATCGTTTACGACGAAAATTCCTAAGTTATGTAAAAGAATATATGCGTAGTATCCGTTGAAACTCGTCACATGTCCTAAAGACATGGCAAAGCATCATTTCGAACGAAAACACATGATAAGGCGCAAAAATATTATTATGGAATGAAAAATAATTAAATTTTCGGCGCAGTAGAAACATTTAAAAAGGCGAGATCTCAAGACAGCAAGTGAACATACAGGTTAAAATTTTCTTATGATCCTAGTCCTGTGAGGTAATGTGTATTACCCACGCTTTCCCTATTTAGGTCATGCGAATTGACAGCATGTGGATGCACTTGGTGAAGAAGTGTTTTGTTCGAGTAGGCAGAGGTTCACAAAAAGAAATACGTGGGCTTTTTATAATCTTAAGGCCCTCAGAACATAAATCCCTCATAAAAGTAGATAAATAATAAATAGTTGGCGGAAAAAGGATCGAGAATAACTCACTTAGACGTCTGAAGACCGACTGATTCCCTAGATACAATGGAATTAGTGCAGTAGATGTAACACAGGCGCTTTCATCAGCCCTTTACATGATAAGGAGTTGGGTGGCGGCTGAGTTGGGGATAAGTGACTTTTGAAGAAAGCGCAGAAGATGACTCTCTTAACTTGAACTTCTTCAAAACGCTCGAGAGGAATAATAATGTCTGTACATGCCACAGGAGAGAAGAAGAGTTATAGACTTGGGAGGATCTAGACTTACACACAAGAACATCACCAGAAATGATAGAGTGAAGTGTGCACGCCTTAAGTAGGTCTCGCCTGGTGACCGCGGGCCTGAAGCTGAATTTTTGGGGCGACGGGTGGTTTTGTAAGCCGCACCCGTACCTCAGTGTTCCGCTGCTCCGATCCGCCCGATCGCCGTCTCGGTCTTAGGCAACAGAGACGCATTAGCACGTCCAATAGCTAATTTCCCCACGCTGACAGTGGCATATGCTATCACGAGCTCCTCACATAATCATCCACCAGCGTACGCCTTGACCGCGCCAACGCATGCACCACTGACTGACAAAGCCACTCCCCTTCCGTGGAGAATCAAAACCCCTCACTGGCACCATCCTTTTTTTGCTATTCAGCTGGCTTTGGGTGTGACAGTTAAAACACATTGAATGCCTTGGCTGCTACAACTTCGCTGGCGGGGAGAGGTTAACCCTGTGCTTTGGTCAGGATATTTATGCCAATTTACTCTTTTTAAACGGGAAATCGACCTAGACAGTTGGGAAGATCGAATGGAAAAAACCGTGCCGTTATCAGCGAACTAGTTCGGAAATATGTTCCTTTCAACAATTGTTTTGGGTATACTCATTTGACAGTTATAATTAGAAGACCAAGCTGGCGTAGGTTTCGTAAGTCTTTGCTCGTACTGTAAATAATTTTAGCCAAAGTAGAATTCGCGAATGAAACGGATGTCCAACTAAGATAATATATAATACTAAACAAATTAAAGAGGAAAAATGTACCCTGTTATAGCCGAGAACTTACAATTAACGAACATTCCAACGACCGGAAAAGGAAATAGTCCCGTTTTAAGACCTATATCATCGTGTTATTACCAAAACTTCAGAACCGGGCCTCGAATATTACAGGGAAACACAAAGCTATTGAGGCCGATTAGTACTTGGGAAAGCTGAAAGGATCAGACGATGCACTTCAGTTAAGTGTGAGTTGAGTTGCAGGGTCAAAGGCTAACGCAATTTTCTACCTCGTTCTGCAGAAAAAATATCTCGAGGGAACAGCAACGACTGCTATCAGAGTCGTCATTATGAGCAGAGAAACGCTGAATTTCCACGGACTGAAGAAACCAAAGGAACCTCGGAACCGACGTTTTCGGCAATGATAGATATAACGATACCTGGCTACTTCACCTAACTACACTCGCCACATTATAACTCAGAGAGACTGTCAGTGTAGGTTTAGACATGCCGGTTCATAAGCAAACATTTGAAAATTCGGTAGTGAGCCTGAAGAAATTTCGAGACTTCATTAATAATGTTTCGCAAAACGATGTCCCCGTTGCTCACGTCAAATAGGGAGGTCCAGTCAAATTGCCTGCAGAATACTTTACAAATCCAAAAACGAAGTAACGTCAGCAGTGCTAAGGAAACTCACATGTCGAATAGCTTGAAGACAACTGGTTAGGAAAGTTTTGGGGAAAAGAGTTTCGGACCAGCTTTCCGTAAAAGAAAAACTAAATTTAAAAATTAAATCGCAAGATGTAGGAATACAGAAGACATTATCTGAAAGAAGGTGGTGAAAGAGGTTATCCAGTTCAACGGTGCCTGAGGCCGTTTTCCAAGACGAAAACCGTAGACAGCAGTCTCGGATGTCTGTGATTATCGATAGTGGTTCAATATCAAGGCGTCTCACGTGACAGATATCTAACTAGCGCCTTCCCTGAAAATGTTTCTGAGAAATGCAAATTTAGAAGACATTTGGGTGCTTCGTTTTGTTATAACAGCGTCTTTGTTGAACTCCAAGAGCCTTTAAATTTCACTGGACCTATCCAAAAATTATAGCATACTACTGGACTCGTCCCTCAAACTGAATTTAGAAGAGGGGTACGTCTGAAAATCGCGATATTGTAATCAAGCTATGATAACCGTGAATACTATTTATGCGCCCAAAGCAGGTATGTCTGGCCAGAACTCGTGGATCATCTGAATTTAAAATTATCATTAAAAAAGTAGAAATTTGGCCAAACGATTGTCCAAGCTTCATCCGTTTGGTAAAAAGCAAAAAGTCATCTTAGTGATGATCTCCACTCCTTTATCATGCTCGAAAATAACACTCACTGCTGTGTACCTAAGTGGGGTGCAGCGTTTTATCAGAGCCCAGGACTCCTGATTAAACCCTGCTCTGTCATATATTGTCAAGACCGCATTTTCGCAAGCTTCTCCAGTTCTTCCAGGTGGTTTCTGGCAGGTCATTTTAAAGAGCTCGACGTGGACTTCAAGGACGCCCTCGCGAGGCCAGCGATACCGGTCAATTGTGGGTCCTCAGTCCAGTGTGTCCTGCTGTCTCGACCATTGGCGCATTCTCCCCCTGGAGGGGATAGGGCAAAATGTTGCGGGTGGGTGGGCGATTCGCCTGTTCCACTCGCTCTTCCTGCACCCCACACCCCTCTTTCGTCGCCATACGACCAGTCTGTTCTGGGATTCTGGCTGAGAGAGACAAGCAATCCGATTAGGCGACTGCCCGCCCGACGAGTCGCCGGGTGTCAACAGTACAAGGAAATGACTCTCCGACGGCACCAACTGTTGGGGTGTGGTAGAAGCGCGTCGTCTGACAGCCAGTCAGACAGCTTCAGACGCGGGCACCAACGCACCTTGCTCGCGCACACTCATGCATGTGCCAGCGGCACCGTCTCACGGACGCGCCCTCTGCGCACGTCCGCACGTACTCACGCACGCGAGGGAGGTGCGCGGGCGTACGAGCCAACGGCGACCTGTGCTGCGTGTCTGCCGGGCGCAATTTCCCTTTTCCTCTATGTGCTTCCCGCTGCCCCACTGTCACATAAGAGGAGACTGTCAGCCCAGCACCCAGATTCCACATTATGATGGTGCGGCAGGGCGAGGTGCTCGTTTCCCCTTTCTTTTGTTCTCGCGTTCGAAAACAGTGTCCATTTGAGTTTGCCCAGTCGATGTCTGTCAACAAGTCGTGGCTTGAGGTCCATCGTCACCCGCCGTATTCGGCAGACGGATTGGGATTGCCCACTCCCTCCTTTAGCCCACACGATCTACATCTCTATGTATTGCCAAGACCGCGACCCGAGGTGCGGCCATGGCGATCATCCGTTTCCTGCGGCTACGTCGGCACTCTGTTCTATCTTCTTTCCCTTGCCAGCATTCTTTGCTCCATCTCCCCGGCATGCCACTCCCTAAGACTGGGCCATTCTGCAGATGTTCAGCCACATCCGCCGAAGCTTTCGTCAGCGGGGCCTTTGGAGTCCATTCACAGGAATCAGCAGGCCTATGTGGCCCATCGGGAGCAGTCCAGGGCGGGGCAGTCCCTCTCGGGGTCCCTACGCAAGAATGGCGGCCATCTCTTCGGGCGTTTCAACAGAAGTTACCCTCAACCTTCATCTGCTTACATATCTGCATCTGACGGGTGGAAGCAGCTGCAGCTGTTCAACTGCTGTAAGTCGTCTAGTGCTTTTATTCTATCTGGTTGTTTTTCATTTACCTCACGGCATAGGCCACCGAAAGACGTTGGTGCGGTCCGTTTGTGTGAAATGTAAAGCAATAGCCCCCCTCCCACCAATAAAAGTAGATTTTTGTATTGTAGACCGTTTCCTTTTTGAAAGTCAAGCCACGAACAGGTGTATTTTACTCCGGCTCTCCTCCATTCAGAATAGGACGACTGGAAAGCCAAAAAGCGACGGATCACAAAATGCATGCGAATTAGGTCTTTCTAAATATGCTTTGGAAAATGTGCACCTGCACCTTTTCCTGAGAACTTGGAAGGCACTTTATTAAAAAAAACCTTAAAGAGCAAGGTAGGATGGTTCTTTAACAGCTAACATTAACACGCGGGCATTCCTTAGCAATTCGTCATGCTCTGTATACTGTCATCCTCACTTAGAAAGTGGTCCTCCAATAAATTCGGCAATTAATGAGTTTGATTTTGGTGGTGGCGGCATCGCTGCCTAAATGGCTTTTTCTCTACTTTATGCTCCATGCGTGCTTCGTATGTACGGCCAGTGCGTCTGAAGTGTAAAAACGATGTTTGCTGATCTGTATTATACAAAAACTGGATGTTCTCTTAGCATGACTAGGAGGCCTAGTTTATCGGTTAGACAAACCTACGGATAAGAAGTGAATGTTCCAGCTAGAAGAGGCACCCCTAGAATTGACGTTGCTAGTAAGACGACATGTCTTATAAACTCTTTCTACCCATGACCCATCTGCATTTTCGGACGCCGAACCAAGATTGATTGGCCTTCAAGAGGATGGAGATAGGTCCACACTCAATTTAGACTGGTGAAGTCCGGGGGAACTGTTGGATACTTAAACGCACCAGCCTGCCGCCAAAATGGTTTTCCAGATTCTCTGTGACCGAGAACTCCGGACTATAAGTTGAGCTGAACGGTGGCTATTGGTCGGCCGTTTATCACTTTTTCCTAGCACAGGTGCTTTCATTTAAGTTCCAACCTTCGACTCTAACCCTAACCCCCCTAACCTGGCCTTACTTTCCTGTCACATCCCCTTTTTAACCTAGCCCTAACATTAATCACAATTCGGTTTTATGTGGGGGGGAGGGCAGGGTGGCACAAGTGTTTTTTGCTTAGCTGTGTCCTCACTGTAAGATTCCCTGTTTAGACTAAAAATTTCCTAACTGCCAGCTCCAAATCTAAAACCTTTTGGTAAACATTTGTGATACGTTTTATTTAGGCTGACTTTACTAAGGGGTTTGCTGGTATGTTTGGCTGTCTTTCCATAATTTGCCGGTGCAGATTTAGGGGAGGCTTATTGTTTTGAAGAAGTATGCGTAACTATGGAACAAGGAACATGGCTTGTAATTGCCCTATTTTGGGAAGTTTTTGGTTGACAGACAGCGGATAAATATTAGTTGCACCGAATAGAATGCTCTCCGACAGCAACTGCCTGCGATAGTTTAGTCACATTTACAACTAGGTGCAGTGTCTCCTTACATCGACGCTTCTTGCCCCCTCACAGAACTTCCAGTGAATCCTGTATTTACCCATAAACTAGTTTATGATCTCTAACATCGGCAACTGACCGCTGTCCGCCCTGACGGGAAGACGCAGACCGCATGTTTACCAAAAAGCCACCGAGCACAAAATCCATGCGAATGATGTCTTTCTAAAGATGCTTCGGAAAATGTGCAGCTGCCCCTCTTCCTGAGAAATTGGAAGGGGTTTTATTAAAAAACCTAAGGCGCTGACCGCACGTTTACCGTCCTACTTGCAACTGACGCTCTCTCATTGTAGATGCCTCACTCCCGAGCTTCAGATAATTAGGTTCGTCTGCAAGAATGTCGCAGACCTGTATATGTGAATTTCTTGCTTTTGCGAAGTCTAATTTGCGCATTTCGGAAGTGACTGCGGGGAGACCGGACACGGGGCTGTCAAGGGAGGTAGGAATTGCACGTTTTGAGATCAACCCTCAGTCGGTGTTCTGACGTCTTTTTGCCATCGGTCGCCTACATACAGGCAGGGACGACGAGGCGGATATGGAGACGTGCGCATAACCTCCCACATAGACACATGCGACCTTTCGAAAGAAGTGGACGATGCAGAGGCCTTTGTAAGTGCCATGACGACGAGGGGCTTTTGGCAGGCCACCTAGTTGCTGCCTTGTGGGCGGTCGATCCAGTCCACTGCACTCTGGTGGTCTTTCTGACCAGCTGTTGCCTCATGAAGCGTTCCCCCACTTCCTTCCTGTAACTTCCTATCCAGTTCAGCCCACAACCTCACAACAGAATTAATCCTACAAATTATTAAGAGTCCTTTGGACCTCACGTCTGAGATTTGGGACTGGGGACCTCGCTGCTCTATTCCTTAACCTCAAATTCAACGAATAACTTAGCCGTTAGTACAGAAGTTCATATCGTCTTTCCGAGATGTTCTTATCTCCGATAGTGGGGTCAGCCTGCTGGATTCAAAAAGACCCTGCGAACTATTAGGGTCTTCGAGACGATTTCCCAGTACTGACCTTTCATCTTTCCCATGATCAATTAAATGGAAGGGAGGTCGAGCAAGCTTTCTGAAGGCATTGCACCTGGGAGAGTACAAAAGAATAGCATCAAAAAGCCACTTCTATAGCAAATAAATGATCTATGAACGAGTCCTGAGCGCTCGAATAACATATATGGAGTTTCCGTTCACAACTAGTGGGCTTTGGATTTAAAATCATCCGCCTCGGGGATTTTTTGGTACCTGTCAGTGGCATAACACTAGCACATTTCACGATAGAGATTAGTCAGTCGCGCAAGCACGTGCCATTTGGTGTTGAAGGAGAAAGGGAGAAGGGGAGGAGGGCAGATGGAGAATCGAGGATGAGAGGAGAGAGATTCAATGCCAAGTTTCGTCGTGATGGCCACGGGGCGGGAGGATCTGAGGCCTGCGGCCGGGTTCAGTGTGTTCTCGGATTTAACGCTCTGACAAATAAATTGCGGACTCACACTCACATAATTTTTCATTCAACTCACTGTCTTTATCGCGAATGGCGCAGAAAAGAGGCAGTGGAACTGATAGTGCGCTTCTACTCACTCCAAACGACTTATGATGCATTGGAAGAAACGCGTGTAGCGCAAACTCTCCCCACAGCGTGGACGACAACATTGGAGAATGCCAAAACTGGATAATCTATTTTAACTCAAACTCTTTTATAGTTTTCCAGAATTGTAAGTCAAAGTGGCACCAGAGAGCCTCCTAATTTGTAACCATCTATCTACGCATATAGTAGTCCCCTTTCCGATTGTATTTTTGCTGATTGCTCTTTGGTTATACTGAATCTCGTTAAAGGGACCGACTACCGTGAAAGAGCAGAGATCGTTGCCTTTTCTTGAAATAACAAGTAAAATCGAGGACCGTTTTCTACCTGCAAACACAGTCCGCATATTTCTATGAGCGATCTGGAAAATTTTCCGGTCTGACCAAGTGAATTGCGATATGAAAAAGTAAAAAGTTGAATTTAAAGTGAAAAATACCAGATAACAAACAGGAGATTAAGACAGCTGTCCATCCATATTTGGGTATCGAAGTCTATCAAAGAATCCACTAATTTCGGCTGTTTGTGCTGATATCACAGGCTCCCACAGAATTTCGTGCGCGGTATTTTCTAGCCCGATTCGCTCGGCTATACTAATGGAAGAGGATTGCTAACGCCCTATATTCGACAGAAAAAGTGCATTGGTGTATGTGCGACCCCTTTCCAAGTGGTCTTCTGACGTAAGTAGAACTGAAAAATCTGTGTCGCTGTCCCTTGACATTGCACCTGGGCATTTTTGTTCGGAATTCGAAAGGGAGGAGTTGACGCTAGATTCTGTTCTCTTGGTTGTGCCTCTTGGAAAGAGTTTCCTGGCCAGGGTATGGTCACCATCATCAGAAAGTACTATAGGAAAAAGAAGAAAAAACGACGAAAAGTGATGGAATTCTACATGGCACTGTCGGAGTAGAATTTAAGGAGTGAGCCGGCCTTAGTGCTGCAGGGCATTGAAGTAATGTCTGGGATAATATCATGTCTGTCGTAATCTCAAAGTCTTTTGAAGCAGCTAGACTATGAAGTGACGCTCTTGGTTTCATAAGAGAAAAAAAGGTCGACGTTTCGTTTAAATGCAAAATTTCCGAGGAAAGTCCACCATGGATGTCGAGGGATTTATTCAACCTGAGAAAAATTCGGAGAATAGGACTAAGCCGTTCTAGAAGATATCAACCGTATCCGTGGGGGAGCCGTTGCTGGTGATGACGTCGCTGACGGTGACGACGACGACGACGACGATGATGATGATGGTGGAAAGAGTCTTTTGGTTTTTCTTTTTCTTCTGCAGGTTGAGATTACTTGAATCCACAAATTTCTTGATGGACGGAGTAGTGTGTCATCCAGACTTAGGGGTCCTGCCAGGGCGCAGTCATGAAACATTACTTTCCCCTATGAAACCTTTAGGCGGGATTTTGTTAATAATAGGAAGGCTCAATAGCAACGGTAAGGGTAAGGCCCAAGTTCGACCAACGCTCTACGAAACCCCAACCGAGAGCTTTGCGTCTTCCACATTTGGGTTAAGTTACCCATTTAACCTGCTGCAACGCTTGTAATTTACTAATTTCAATACAACAGACTGACTGCCCAGACAGATTTTTCAAGTAATCAGTCCAGAATTCAAGAGATGATAACATGGTAAAATGAATTGATGTGTACATTTGGAAGATTTAAACAATTCAATGGAATGCCCAATTACGAACAACTCGGCAGCCTCGGTGGGTGGGCGAAAGGAATTTTTGGCCGAATGTCAACGCGTACGTTTTTTACTGATTGGAAAGACAGTTCGCGAATGTACGCTTTCAATAATTTTTTTCAGATTTGTACGATAGTAAGGCGGTTTAGTTTCTAGTTCTTCCCGGTCAGCTGTCTGATTTGCTATCAATCATTTGCAATGTCCATCCATACAGTAAGTTACCATATTACTGTACAAACCTGACGAGAATTTATTGGATACATGAGTCGGTTGAACTGTCTTCTGAATCAACTTTTTACTAAAAGCATTCGCCAACGGGACGCGGATTACTTGTCAAAACATTGGGACGTGTGGTGGGAGAGACTTTGAGCTATTATGTAGACTACAGGAGCACAACACCCGTCTGTTTTCTTGGCCGTGTGCGTTTGTAGGATGAAAGGCAAATGCCACATGCTCCTCTCGTAAACTCGGTTAATACGCCCGTTGAAGACCCATACTACGGAAGTCCTAGTTTAAGACATGCGCCGTCCCTGTGCGCAGAACCGGATTTTTCGAGCCATTAAAAGTGGAAGGTGAGTTATCAGACGACTCACTAGTATCTTCGGTACTTGGACTGCAGGGCGGACTGAGGGGAGTGATGGGCGTTTGCTCTGCCACCACTGAAGCGGCGGCTAGCAGCTGGCTTCGGTGCTGCTGAATCAACCTCACCGGTTTGACGAAGGGACGTGCACGTCTCCTACTTCCACCACCCTCCCACGCAGGCCCGAGTTAGAGTCGGACCACCCACAGCGCCGAGAACGTCTAGACGCCCAGGCCCAGATCCCCGTTCCGTCTAGACGCCTTGCCTCGGACATGGCATCGGTTTTGGCCCGCCAACATGCCATGTAAATTAGACCATCAGTTCTCACAGAGGTTAGGTTGTTTGGCGATGGGTTGCTGATAATGCGCCTTCCTTGTCCGCCCATTTTGTCCTATCATCATAGGTCTCGAACTTTGAGTTCGGCAAGGATGAGAATGTGCCGAGGCGCCAGACTATCTTGCCTTTCCCCTTCAATAGCAGTACAGCAATCAGCCTTAACGGTAAAAGCCTTCTAGATCGAATTCGGCTAAACAGTAAATACAGGCGGACACAAGTTTGTGCCCGATAATGGACGAGATTAGCCGTTCCCCAACAAGTTCAGCAATTATAGAAGAGCTTTAAATTAGTTTTGACAGATTTGCTTGATTTTAAATGACACCCAAACTTTGGAAAGCTCGGTACGCTCAGCTGGGTTTGAGTCAAACGGAAAATTTCGGTACTATTAGCGCTCTATCCAAATAAGCCACGAGATCCGGATTAAGAGCCTTAACTTCTTCCTATTTATGGCAAGTAACTGACCCAGCCTACCGCAACCCCTGCAATCTGCCAGTCCTCATACGGTAGGCCGACTAGCCTGGCAGGTTTCCCCAAACACCTGCTGTGGAATCAACCAGATGAATTGGATTAATAAATGCTTCTATCACGGTTTGATTCAGCTGTGGCCACCGAGTCTTTCACAGTTAGGTGGCCAAATTCTTAATTATTTCCTAGAGTAGCTGCATTCACGAAATTGGCAGGTGAGGCATGAGGAAGTGGGGATTTTATTGAGCTGTCTAACCCAGCAACCCACTCATATCCAGGTTTGTTTGCTATCTGGTCACGGAATGAATTGGATACTAGCTTCTGTTTGTACGACGTGCTTGGGGATGAGGAATACTTTCATGTCTCCCGCGTTTGTCAACACCTTCCTGCTGATATCTGCTTGAAGCGCTTGGTATTCGTATTCAGATGAAGGGCAGCTAGATTAGATGGTCCATATCCCTCCCCAGTTATGAATGAAATTCTGCTCCCTTGGTTTGCTAGATGGCCATCTTCAGTGACCTCCGTGCACGTAACCGGCCGTCACACCCCCATTCCTCCAAACGCATTTTCGCGCAGCCTGCTCCGAAATTGCTTTCTGTGGTGGGAATTAAAGGAAGGGATCTTCTGCGTCGGAGGGCCCATTCCCGTTCACATAACTGCACCCGCCCGCTTGCCTGATTCGGTTGTCTACCCTAGTGACAGACGGACAGGCATGGTCGATCTATCGGAGGCTTGGACCTCAGTCCCCGCCCGACGATGTCCACCGTGTACTCCACAGCAAAGTGAGAACAGGCACGGCGATCTGCGCGTGAAGTGGTTTGTAGTGAGAGCAGACTTTCGCAGCATCTACCGCACTCTCTCCTCCTTACCTTGGCCCGACGTCAAGACAGTCAGTAAGACCGGAGATGAGGGAGGGCGCAGGTGGCTAGCACGACCGGACCCGTATCTAGACATACCACCACACCCTCCTAGTCCACAACAAAACTTGACCAGCATTTTAACCAACAACAGCACGGCAATGGGCCAGAAAGATGAGGATGACTGGGCAGCCATGCTCATGACCTGTATACCCAGCAGGAGTGCGAGCGCATCCATCGGCAGAGAACCAGCTGCCAGAGAACAGCGCACAGCAGGCTGAGAGGGTCGTGGTTTGCTTTCGCAGATCATAACATAACAGATGCTTGCACATCTTAAGACCACCCACTTTTGACATAACAGTCTTCGAAAGAGCCCACACGAGCGCATAGAGGGGACTCTTGGCCAGAATCGCACGCATGATAAGGCTCAAAGCAAGACGCCTGCTAGCTCCTGCTAGTTTACCTTCTGTTTACCTGCGATCCTGGCTAACAGCTTGGTCCAGCACATCCGAAAAATGGAAAGTGGTCCCAAGAATTTTACAGTCTGTGCTTGAGTTTATTTTCCGTCGTGGTAAGTCTTTTAAAGCCTAGATTAGATGTAGGATTGATAAGGGCCGTTAGAAAATTATCCCATACCACTTTCGGAAGTAGAACAGACCGGAAACGCCTGTTGTCCTGGATTGCGCTGTTCACCACTCAGTGCCTTTATGTTCTCTGCGAACTAAATGTGTTCCCCTTAGCCATGTCATTTGATTTGTCATTTCAACAATACACCACTCAAGAAGATGCAAAGAAAGAGTAAGAAGACTCACAAACCACTTACTTAGTAAATTACTTTGCCGATATCTTTTCAAACCGTCTTATCCGCAAGCCATCACCATACTTTCGTTGCTCGAATTGCGTCACTTTCTAGATTAAAGTATGATCACCTTTATGTCCGCATTTGGTTGCCCATTGCGCCCTCGTTTTTTCGAAATAGTATCCCCAGTCACTATGTTTATCAGTTTCGTTAGCACCATCTTCACTGTCGTTATTTTCCCTCACGTGACTGCCGTTGCCTTCAGTTCCACCGCCACTGTCCCCTCATTATTATAATTATTCCTTTAAATCACCATAGGCACCATCATTATCGCCATAGTCGTCGTCGCCGTCACCAGTGGCGTTGTTCTGTGTCTCTTTTGTATTTTTTGTCTTTTTCTAAACCCAACCGCTTTCCTCCACTTAGGATCATTCCCAATGACGTGCTCTGGCGTTTTCGAATAGCTTACATGGCTTTCTGGGCAGTAGGACTTTTGAAAGCTTTGAAGTATTAGACGGATTAAAACACCAGACAAAGTAATTCTCCTGCTTTCCTTTCAGTTGTGGGAGCGGTGCCTAAAGATCTTCTTTCCTCGGAAGATGTCATCAACCGCGAAAGGCTCATGAATATCCGATCAATCTCCAAGCGGAGACTCCGCCGACTGCAACAGAATGGCTTCCTTTCACACAGCACCCTCTTAAAACGCAATCGTAATTTATACCCGATATCCGACATCTTCCGAAGATCCGGTGAGCAGTTTCGAAAGTCAAGACCTAAGCGCAGCCCTTCTACACTCCGATCCATCGACGTTAGCACAACAACTGCGACCACAGTTGCCACCTTAGCAGCCTCTATAGTTCCCAATAAGTCTTCGAGTATAATCGCTTCAACAACAATGCCGGAGGCGACTTCCGCCAGAGATGAGGTTCATGCAGCGTTACCCAAGGCGACGGCGACTGTTCACCGTTTGGCGATCCGGTCAAACACGATTGTTGTGGAGGACGGTCTCGTTCGCGCCCGGCTACGCTATCTGATTCAACTGCACCAAGTCATCCAGGGCGTCCACAAACTAGTCTTCGAAATCCGCCTAAATCCGGATTTTCGACCAGTCTATGTTGGGTGAGTGACTGTTGACAACTTTCCCTCTTAACATTTCGTAGCCGTTACCACTCACATAAACACACTGGCATGGAGGTGTTGGTATTGATTTAGGTATAATGGACATACTTGCCTGGACGTTGGTGTTATTAATGACGTCACACTTTTAGCGGTCCGTAGATTGAAATCCCATATAATTGTACTGCCTGCTGGTTCGATACTGTAGCCAGCAATGCTAATTTCGGCCATCCAGTCAATTAGATTGTCCGTTATGCTGCGCTATGTCGACAACTATATTTTTAAAGCCATCGTCAAGCCCTTGGTAAAGTTTTGCGGAATGTTTGCATCAACTATCTCACTAAAATCTGATTAAATGCGTGTTTGCTGGTAAAATTTACTTGAAGACATGTTGGATATTGACAAATGTCTGACAACAGTTGTTGCCTTTTTGCGCGTATTTCGTTATTTTTGAATTTTCCGAAGCCTTTACCCACACCGGTACTGCGGTCGTAGATTTTCCTCACTTACCTTCAGTACACGACAAATATGCGGCTTTCGGTAAAATTCATGATTGGGTTCATGACAAAGATGAACACATCAGTATGAGGAGGTGGAAATGGAACGTTCTAATGCATTATCACTACTGAATGCTTTGTGTGGCTTCGCTACTGCTGCTCTCGACTTCGATTTTCAATCTAAAATTTGGTTTGGAGGGTGTAACCAAGGTCTACGAAAAATTGGACTGTTAATTCTTTCTGAGTCACCTTCAATATTCAGGGGTTGGACTCTACTGACGTTTATTTCGTGTCTGCAACAATAGAAAATGACGTTCGTCGACGGTAATTAGAAAAGAAAACGTACTCTGGTCATCAAATGGTGGACAGAAGGACAAATTCTGCCTAAATGCTGGACGAGTGTTTACGGGCAGAACAAGCTTTGGACAACTTGAATCACGTGAAAAGAAATAATTGGTATCTTTTTGTCTGTGAGAAGATGTTAGCCAACTACGTAACCTAAAACACGAGTTCATAAAAAAATCTGAGCCTTTTCTCCATAGTAGAAATTACTCACAGAATGAAGGCGAAGGTGCATTTCGTAAAGTATTATACACACAAGTTAACCTGAGGTCCGGTATTCTCCTTTGTGCCGAATATGCTACCGATAAGTTAGATACTAGCTCATCTCCTTTGCATAGTTCCATCCAAAACTTCAAAGTTAGGGTTCAAAAGAATCTCATTCACTTGCCTCAGTCCGGTCTTGCGACCGGCTTTGCACGCTCATGGCCACATGAGGTTTCACACTACTTTAGACCCCGAAGGCGATCAGCTCTGCGCCGCAGGAGTTCCACTGATAATACTCTTTCGTTGGCCCAGCAGCAAATTCCAGACCAACGGGTGGTTATGCCCACCCCTTGTGATTTTGCGAGTCATGGTGGTCCAACATCGCGACCGCCCTGCGAGGGCCGCAGCACCATTCAGAACATGCCCCCACGCGCTGGCGTGCGTGCGAACACGCACGCAGTTCGCGCGAATACGCGGTCTCTCATTCACCAGTTCTCCCCCGCCCCTTCCCCCGGTATGGTGATTTATTGCAAATACCAAATCTCCCAGCAGTTGTGCTGACATCCAGGTCAGCCTCGACTGCGCAGTTGTGCAATTGAACAGTCTGCGGAAATAAAACAATTTGAACTTGCCCCCTTCAAATAGCGCAGGCCTTTGGTAAACCAGTTTTATGTTTAAACAGTTTCTACTTATACCAATTTAGTAACATTTAAATGCTATATCTTAATAACAGGACCGTGGATGACGTTTGTTCCCACTGGGCTGCCGACGTACCCGGATCACGATGTTCACAAAAGAAGAAGAGGTTTTACCAGAATGATCAAATCTGTGTCTGCGACATGCCGCCAGGTCTTTATCATCAGAGGTTAAGGATAAATCTTGCAGGAATTCTCGATGGCATGGACGTTCCGCGATTCATGATTGACTTTCTATTTAACGACCAGGTAATTGAGGGGATATTTCCTAATGTTGATACTGTTCATACAACGTAATGCTAAAGGGAAGTGATGACTAGCGGCATTTGTAGACTATAGAAACTATGTTTCACTGTTAGACTTAACGACTACTATCGCCGCTGTTTTTGTCAAGATTCGGTGAGATTTAAGGTAGCACACTATTCCATACTCGCAGCTCAATAAATTGCCTAGGTCAGGAAAGAGGGAGGGTATGGATAGGAGCTAGCGCGAGGGCAATCGAGCCGCCAGATACTGTTAGTACATTGCTGACCCGCTTAGACGATAGGGTCGGAAAAAGAGCTAGATGACTAATAGGGCATTTATTCTTCCTTGTTCGAAATAACGTACAGTTTATAATGAAAAATACTGTAGAACACTCGAATCTTGTCCCGTAGACGAGCTCGCCGGCACAATAAAAACAGGTCAGACGTAGTCTCGCATACAGACTTACAGAGTTAGACTAACATTATCGCAAGGACTTCATTATGCTCTTTCATAGAACTATGGAAGCAAGTTTTCTGCGAATAGCATAGTACTGCAGTGCATAAATAATGAATTCTATCTATCTAATTAGTCCCATTCCACGATCTTCTGGGGGTGGGAAGTCGAGGACTTTAGACAGCATTCTCGTCTACCATCTGAGGTGAATTTCGCTGAATTCGGTCCCCTTTAGTAAGCGGCACTATGGACGAGAGTATTTATAAAATGGAGACTTGAAACCGACCTTCTAGCCATTCATCAGCAGCATGCTCTCGAAAGCCGATTCTGAGCGGCATTTGTCGAATCCCTGTCACATAATCTACAACCGTCTTGAATATGTGGTGTGATTTTACCGCGTTTTTATTTCATATTTTAACCCACTCCAATCTGCACACCTTTTCGTTTTAGCGGTTGAACCTTTACGTTACCGTCCGCCTGCAAGCTCAAGGAAATAAAACCGTCGCTTGCATGCAGACGAAGCTCCCGGTGCATTTCAAGTCAACGTGAGACTAACTTCCTTGCCCCCAATCACTTCCTCGAAAATGGTATTAGTCTACGCTCGATAACATACGTACTTGCAGAACTTACTACTGATAGGGTGATATAAACCTATCACGTTTATACGGTTCTCGGTGCGCACTTTGTGCACGATGTCCTATGCCTACCGGAATCACTGAATCCTTACCTCCAGATCTGATAAACCTCCTCATTGTGACATCGGACGCGCCCGAAACTGGCCAACACGCCCTCCGTGAGCGAACGTCGAAGGACCGCTCAGTGTTTCTTTCCTTATACAGCGAAGTGGAACTTAAACCTGAGTCCTCATTTTGATTTTAGACAAAATCCCTCTGCTAACCGTTACCGCTGATTATATTTTTGTTCAACAATTCCAACAACAGTTTAATTTTTGTTCATGTTGTCCGTATCCTCCTGCATATAACCCTTTGGATGGGCATCAAAGTACTGCCTACGAGGTTGCGTGCATGGCCAACTTGGGAATTGTCCTTATATACACCGTTAAGGATTACATTCGTGCTGGCTGCTTAGACATGACCAGTTTTATGGCATTTAAAGCTCAACCAATGATTTCTGTAGTACAAAGTGAATGCCTGACTTATCTGGTAAGAGGACCCCTGCTGAGTAGAATAACCGTTCGTGATTTGGACAGTCTTACAGTCCAGAGGATCGTGATGTCATGCTCACGTAATCTTTAGGTGGACAAATATTTATGACGGAATGTCAAACGATGCATACACAATCAACACGAACATCCGTCTGCCATGCATCTTTTTGTTCACTGGTGTTAAATAGCTGGTGAAGGGGAACTAGGTAATATCTATCCGTTGTCCACTCTGGCCTCACAAGTGTGCCGACTCTCCTATCGAATCTCTGAACAAGTAGTATCTGTGGCCCGCTGCCATAGGCACTGTTTCTCAAGTTTTATGTCCGATTGCGACTTCTACCAAGCTCACGACTGCATAGTCCAGCCAGATCGATACTATTATGCCATCAGTTAGGTGACATCACAGAAACAGGTCAGTTACATCCGCAAGCCAATCGGTTAGGCTGACATCTCATAGTGTTATGGAGATTGAAGGTCGCTCGTCACATGCTGTTTGCGACGGAAATCAGACGTAGCATTTCGCCATCCTCGAAGAGGACTTATCTTCCCTCTTCCAGGCGGCCAGAAGACGTTACTTGTCGTGTCGCGTTCCTTGCTGGGTTATACCATGCCGTAACACTCCGGTGTCGTGATATCTTTCACTTCTGCACGACGGGCAAGTTCCGCCTTGCCTGATGCCCTGGGTTGCGACGCAAGTGAAGGTACTGTCGGCCGACGGGAAAGAAGGGTGCTGTCGTCATTTGGTCGCTAAGCCAACCTTATGATCGCATCGTACAACGTTCTCACCTAGCCCATACACTTTCGACCCTGTGAACCTTGCAAAATGCAAACATATCATGGATTATCCGGAATAAGAAGTGACAATGGAGCTGCAACCCCTTATTTATCCTGCATGCGGGTGCCGCCTTATAGCTAAAAATTTCATTTTTTTCCTGTTCGCCCGATAATAACTTCACAGACTCTTTACAGCACGGCAGTACTAGACGTGGCTGCCTTTGAAAAACTTACACATTCAGGTGCAAATATTCCGTACGGATGCTCATACTAAGCCCATCCCGACTGCTTAGGCGAATTCCCATGTATCGGCTCCAGGTCGTCCACACAAATGGCGACTATTATTCGCCCTTTAGACAGGCGTCTTGACACTACTAGAAGCATTTCATATTTACAAAAATGTTTAACCAATTCTCATTTTTGCTACAAAACCGAAGTGATTCGCAAGGATGTTGGATGTCTATAGACACACTTAAGATGCTCCATTTTCATAAGTAGAGACGGTAATTGGTGTTGGTGGGAATTTGTACAACTGTGAAGCATTGGCCTGAATTCCTCCAACAGTATAGACTTCTTTAAAAAATACTGAAATTACGAAGAAATCTGAGAGCCGTCGAAGCCACTGGCGGGTACCGACAATGTGCGGAAAAAACTCAAACAAGTGTTAAGGTATGAAAACAAGTAGTTTAACAAGTTGACACAACCAATTAACAACACGGGCAATGCGCTGAAGCCAGATTTCCAGACTTCCATCGAGTTTTCGAAGTGGAATGGCTAGAAGAAAATGATTGCCAGGTTTGAGGAAGGAAACTAGCCAGCATTGGTGGTGGCCTTTCGGCCATGTTCTTAGCAATGAATAGATCAGGGTATCCGTTTTGGTGAAAAAGACTTTCGATGATCTTAGGCTCTTTTTCTAAGTTCTACTGGATGATATAAATCCGGCACACCCATCAATCAAATTAGCGTTGGGAGAACAGTCCGGTTTGCTTTTCTTTCTGAGCGTGCTACTGAGTAGAAGGTTTGACGGCGGTAATTGACATAGCACCTGTCGTAATAAGGCGTGGTCCGCACAATACAAACCATTTTGAGAGTTTCGCACTGATAAACTTTAAAATTAATTTAGTCCACCGTTTGATAGAAAGGGTGATAATAATCTGCTCAGCCGATAGCATTAAAAAAGAGCCTAAGATCATCGAAAGTCTTTTTCACCAAAACGGATACCCTGATCTATTCATTGCTAAGAACAGGGCCGAAAGGCCACCAAAGCCCCAGTGCTGGCAGGAGGAAAGAAAAGGCTTTTCCTCAGGGTCCCATTCTAAGGGGACACGCCCAGGGAAATTTTAAAAAGACACCTAACTCGAGCTGTATCACTGACTTTTTCAGCAGTTGACACCAATGTGCTGTTCTCCACTAGTCCCATCCTATACGGAGAGAGCAAGGACAAACTACTACCTCAGACCACCCCTATGTGCATTTACTGCTTCATCTACTCCTGTTTAGTAGGGTATATTGATCTCATGACCGGATGTTTGTCCAGAAGAGTAAAGGAACATCTTCCAGCATGGTTAGGAAAGGGTCAAATAAAGAACATCAACAGTGTACATGGTTGACGCAGACCAACCTGCAGACGTTAAAGAGGCATTCCGAGTGATTTACAAAGTTCCGTTAAGCTATCCAAAACCACTTGGGCAGCGCAGAGGCGGCTGCAATCAGGCTACGTAACCCCGTCCTATGTTCACAGAAGAACCTCATACAGGTCACACAGTTGCCATGGTTCAAAGCCATCAAGCCAGCCACCCGCAGATAATTACCTTTCCCGGGGTGTACCCCCTGGCTCTGACTGGAATTTTGGTGTTTAATTCTCCCCCCTCCCCTCCCCAAACCCGAGCTACAGCATAATTATCTGTTTACCCGTGCCTGTCGATTCATTATTTCAACAGCCACATAAGTGTGCAGGCCTGCGGAAAATTTATCGAAAGTAGACGTATGCTCGCCAGATTGTCTTTTGAAATAAAAATCTGCTCACATCTGAAGTTTGCACAGCCTATTTTGGAGTAGCTCATCCCGCAGAGGCTTTCTCGTGAGCCGGGACATAAGAGACTAGTTTGAGGAATATTTTAGTTCCTTATTTTCGGGTCATATCTCAGACGGAAGATAAGCCCTTGGTGTCCAGAGATACATATGTCAACGTTAGAGATTTCCTTGGGCTATAATGCGGATTTTCAGGCTCGTTGTTCGTATTTTTCGTCACCTTCTTCCTCTCGCTTATATATTACGCGTCCTATAAAAGACTATCTCGCCAAAGATCGAAAAGCATGTATGTATGGGAGAGAGGGACATGGTTAGATGTCACTTGTCGAATTACAGATTGCCTAAAACAAATTTGCCTTAAGGAGGCTATTTCGAAAATCCTGGGGACGTTAAATCTCGCTTGCTTAGCACTTGCAGATTTCCGTTAATGCAACCAATTCATTAACTGCGAACTAATTGCAAAATTCTGTGCTGCCAGTGATGCGCATACCGAGCATAATAATGTCTTCTAGATGAGAAGCATATCTGCTGTAAATAGAAGAAAATTCGCCAATATTGCTATTGCACTTTGACATTGCTTTTAATGTCGGCCACTTCCGTCCGTCATTTCTGGCTATATTCCGCAGTTAAAGTGCCCTGAGGAGGGTCGACCGTGTTGCGCCTCGAGCCATCGTTTTTTTGGAAAAGGGAGATACAGATTCAAAGACTAGAAACCGAGAGATTGTCTTTATTATGAGATTGACTATTCCGTAAGAATCCAGTTCTTTAAGTTCTCCCAGTTATTTTTTCGCTAAATAATTTGTGTGTGTCTAAATGTAGGTCATTTTGTCGCCTAGAGAGGGTCGCAATGCTGAGAGACGGATGTAAGTTGACTAAAGACGGAAAAACGTGAAACACCTGGGCTGATTTCGACGCTACCTTCATTTGTTGTTCAAAGCATGCGAACCAGATATCTGATTTAGGAAAATAATCAAAGTCACAAATCTGAAATATGTGCTTGAATGGGAACTTAGCTCTACAACAGTCACATTCTTTTCTTGTCAGTTAGGGCGAAGAGTGAGTTAAAGCGATGTTTAGTCTGCCCCACTAGTCTCTTTCAACATATACGTCCGTCGGAAGGCAACTTGTCAGCTGAATTCCGACAACAGGACGGAAGTTCGACTTGTTCTTCAACAGCCGGAGATCTTGGTCTTCTGGCTGCTGGACGAATAATATTCTCGTACGTGCTCGAAAGAAAAGCCAACCCTCGTTCTCTAGAAGGCAAGTAGATTAAACTAACATTCAAAAGGACTGAATTTACGCTTCCTCCAAAAAGGTTTTTTTGGTTATCTGATTGGTGCCAATTCCCAACGGGAGTGGGTCATAAACTGTGATGCCCAGAGTCTCGAGACCATGTTTGTATTGCTGAAAGGATATAAAGCCGTTTGCGTTTGGGTCCAGCATATCAAAGAGCGACTCCGCATTCTCCAGGGTAAAAATGAAAGGATTGTCACCCTCGTTCCGTTGGGCTGCTTGCAGTTTTTGCAAGTGCTCCACCATATAAGAATAAGGATTTTCTAGCCCATAAAGAACAGAAAAAAACCAGTATCTGGTGAAATAAATGCAGACATATGAAACGAACCTAGAATCAAATAGAACGGTTAGTACATGACCCTATGCTTTTGGTATTGGTTCTGTACCAACGTTTTGATTTTCATAAGCTCAATGTGACTGAGGAAATTCGAAGGATGAAACTGACTGTTTTTCGATTACTGTCGGTCTCATGAGGCTTTGATAAGCGACATTTTATCCAGAAGCTGCTAAATATTCGAAGGAGGTCCTTGTTTAGTCCTCCATATAGAGAACACCATTTGTGTTTTTACAAATATTAATGTTTGATGTTGATTTGGAGTAGTATAGGCAAAATCGACTTATCGAGGTCTAATACACATAACTAGGCAGCTGATAGAGGATAAAGTCGTGTTTAAAATAAGACACTGGTCAAGTTCAAATATTTGCAGTAGGCAAATGGAATTCAATCAACCTTAACGAATGTCTCTGACGAAAAGGCCGAGCCAGGAGCCGTGTGCAAGGCATCGGGAGGACACCTTTCTTTTGCTAGCATGCCCAATCTCAAGGACCATTTAGATGCTGCGTCTAGCAAGCTCCATTCTTTGATCTGACTATTTGTTTACCTTGAACCTCCATATTTTGAGCACTAAAAATCTGCATATCTTAAGGGAAATATATATCTGACTTTTCATACTAATATTTTGAAACATACGAATCTGTGGCATCTTCACTGGAGTTACCGAAAAGCTAATGCGTCGTTCCCAATAAATGTTAGATTAAGTCCAATAAGCATAGCCCTTTCTGTCTTTCACTGAATCAGGGGGAAAACTCTAAAACATTCCATGCAACTTGAGCTCGTTTATGTGCATAAAAGGGTCTAGCAAAACCTGTGAGGAAAACATCCATAACGCTGTATCGCTGTTTTATGAAAAGCAGAAGGTTCTGTAAGAATAAAGTCTAAGACTACCAGAGGCAGCTCATCATAGAAATACTCCAAAACATTCGTTATTCAAAATGAAGGAAATTTTGGACGAGCATACTCGCATTGGCATTTGCTATGATTTAGTAACGTGCAATTTGTCATTTTTATTAGGTTTGCACAATGATTCAAAACAACTGCGTCGTACTGTGACAAACGCTACGGAAAAAGTAACTGTCATCGACATGAACAGTTTACAATACGTTGTCATATAACTGACTAATAAGCACAAACTTTGCATAAATAGGATCATTTACTGCGACTCTCTGTTCCTCATTGTTAATCAGGTGCGTGTCTTGCACATACGGTTCGGCAGTTTTAAGATACTTAAGAACAGTCCGGAAGACGCATGCAAAAGTTTAACATAAAAATCATAGTGTTATAAGCATGGTTCCTATTGCAATCAGCTGCGATAGACCTAAAGCTACTTAGGTGGAATATGGCTCGAAGTTCTCTTGAACTCGCTCTTCAAGATAAGGTGGATACTTTAATCCCTGATACGAATAGACTAATCATGGAAGTCTGGGTTCCCTAAGCATACTAAAAAGTGGACTGTAAATCAAGTGTTTTTTTTGGTCAGAATGGATAATTTAACGGCGCGTGAGAATACATAAGTATGGGACTAAAATATTTGAACATGTCCTAGACATTATTTTCAGTCGCAGAAAGTGGAATTTTTGCACCACCTCCCGTGTTCATAACTCAATTTAAATCGCTGCCAGGGCAGACTATCTGTCCGGATACATCAATCCGTATGAATCCCTGAGTCGGCTTAGAAGAACGTTCCGCTTCCTTTCTTTGTGCCTGGCTTGTTGATCAAGGAGCATAGCTCCGGTGTGCTTATGTGTTTGTTTCGGTCTTGAGTATTATACATCTGCCTATGACACACATATTACATATCGCTGCTGGCCTACACTATCAGATTCAGTCCAATTGTTGCCATGTAAGCCCCGCATAAGTGCTTGATAGGAAGATTCTATGCGTTTGTTTAGTCTGTATGACTATATAGTTTCTGTACAAAAGGTGTCAAAGAACAACAAAAGTCATTATTATTGCACGGCACATAACTGCTGGCAGTTCTTTTCTTTACGGTGATATTAATAACAGATTTCAGAATAGATGGAAGCGTCTGCATTCACCCTGAACGCCAACGTCCGAAAAGTCTGTTTACAAAATCAGAATGCACTATTTGGTTAACTTGTTTGCTTCTTCCAAACTTAACTTTTTCAAGTATTGAAACTACGACAGCAAGTGCAAAACTTGGCTTAGAATACAAGATCCGGACTTCTAAAACTTCGTTTCGACACATCCACAGCAGGCATGGGTTGGATAATGTTGCCCTCAGTGATACAACCGCAGAATTTTTTTGTGTACAATATTTGACTTAGATTTTCCAGCGGATTAGTCTAAATATGTTCCGCCATAGACAGCAACAACAGTACGAATACGTTTTTCACCTATACGACCGTATTGGCGTGGATCCGCACTTGCATGGTTGGTGTTAAGGTGAAGTGGTTGAAGAGAATATGTATAAGACAAGCCAACAGTCAAACGCTGCCTTCATTGCTATTTTTAGTGACTTTTCTATCGACGTCTGACAAGACAATAAAAAGAATTCAAGCGTCCGAAGTTATTGTAGAAACCAACAAAATTTGCGCACGACATGGCTGCACATAATTAACTGGTCTTCCCAAACTGGTGTAAATGTTACAATTAGCTCAGTTCTCTTTTGACAAAAATAGACTACACTGGCTTGTGTCGAGGTCAATAAGATGCAATTTCTTGGTAACCCTGGCAGCATACGTCCCCGTCCCAAGGACCGGGCAAAACTGCATTCCATGGAATGGACGGGAAGTGACTCGGTTCAAAAAGCATTTCGTCTTTTTTTAAATGGCTGATCAACACTACGGAAAAATTTCGCAGCATACGTAATGTAGGAATGTTCCTTGCGTAGACGATTCAACAGAAATATATATTTTCCGTTAATTGTTCTCTCAGGACTGGAGTGGACTGGAGCTCCTGTCGCCATCCCAGCCGTTTGCTTGTCGTGTAGTCGGGAGTGCATAGAGAAGCCAGCAAGGCTAGCAGTTGGGATTTCGACAGAGAACCCATTCTCTCCTAGTCCTCTGAATACAATTCTAACGGGAAACGGTTTACTTATGCAATTTAATCTACGGTGTCGTCTACGCAAGAAATCTACCAGCGCCATATTACTTTAAAAATTTGTAGTATTACTAATCAGTCGTGCTTAAAATTAAAGACAAAAGAGAGGTACCTCTCTGGTTAAAAAACTACCACGTTGCAACAAATGCCAGTCTGGGCATGTCCTCAAAACGGCGCTACTTGTTAGAAAACGCGGTTAACTTAAATCGCGCGTAAATTCATTAACAAAAAGTTCCTTACTATTTCTCTTTGTTCATTAACTAATGCGTTTTTAGCAGGAACAAACACGTTAAGGGAAAAAATGCAGGTTCGCAGACCAACGATCGAAAAAGACAAGTTACCTGGTTGATTATAAAGAACCAAGCACGTTAGGCTCTGCAATAATTCTGGTATCCTTTTTATACGAAGATAAGCATCGATTTCATTCTTTCTTGGACAATTTTCATAATCCAGGCTGTATTTCATAATCGTGCCCCTAAATGTAACTAAGACGGCAACGATTAAAACAATTACAGCTTTTGTGAGTTTTTAATTGCCAAAGTATATTCGGGTTTTTCGATAGACTTGATATGCCGATTTTCACAGACCTGTAAAAGTCGTTTAACAGGAAACAATGCGAAAAAGACAGGATAGGGAAGGCAAAAGCGTACCAGCAAAAATGCACCAGAGATAATGTTAATATAGAAAAGATTTTATCACCAATGAACAAAAG
>CACRXP010000060.1:982401-993912 GCA_902702965.1 Spirometra erinaceieuropaei
TACACCACACATCCACACACTCCCTACCCTCCTCCACCATCACCAACACACATCATCACTTACCCACCGCTTGCACCAACTGCCACCTTCCACGCAAGTGGAAAGTGTGCATCTCGTTTCGGTTCCCACGCGGCTTCGGCTGTACGGGTGATTTGAGTCCGAGACTATCCCGACACTTCAAGTGTCGTGGATAGGAAGGTTGCTGATTGATGCTCGCTCTCTGTTCACGCAGTTCGTCGCATTGTGTGTGTGTGCTGTGTGGAGGGGCGGACTGCTGGGCTGGGAACGGGCTGAAGCAGCATCTTCCACGGCCCTCTCACGCAAGTGAGAGACACGCCGTTCAACCCCCGTTGTGTGAAATCCTGGTGTTTGTGTGTGTGTATGGGGGGCCAGGTCGTGCTGTGGCGCGCGCAGTCACGGTCAGTCGACCGTGGCAGCCACCGCGCCCATCCACCATTCCAGTTTGCCGACCGGCTCGGACGGCGGCTGGAGTGTGGGAATGGGAAGGGAGAGTGAGGTCGACGACTCAGCGCACTTTTTCCTCACTATAATCAGTCTGACGCGCTTGAAGCTATCACGGTGCGCTAAAAGCCGTGGCTTGGAAGGTTGCCAACTGACGGGGTACCTTGGACCTCCTCCTAACGGGAAGCGGTCTGAGAGTCAGGCTGCAATGGCTCCTTTTTAATGTGGCCTTTATGGCACTCCCACCACAGTGTGGGATCCGAGCCAGGCGTTGGCGGCACGCCTAGGTGTGGCTTCGGCCGTGCCAGCCTCCAAATCTCTGTTGTGTTGGTTGAAATCCTGGTTATTGTTGTGTGGACCAGGGGTGTGGTGGAACGCTAAGGTGAGGATCCGTCCGAGCCATCCACCTGCGGCCTCCCTCGTCTCCGGTCTTCTTGACACTGTCTTGACACCGGGCTCGGGCGAGGGAGGTGGAGAGAGTGTAGGTAGATGCAGCGCAAGTCTACTGGCACTATAAACCCCTGCGCAAGTCACCGTCCCTGCTCCAACCTGCTGTGGGGCACACGGTGGACATCATCGAAATCGATGTTCGAACTGTCATCATGAACCGTGGCCTGCTATATGTGGCGTCTTTAAAAAAATTAATTTGCTTTCAATAAACAAGTGTGGCCATTGTGTTCTTAGCATGATAGCGTTCTCCGACGACCCGCGTAGTTCCTCGTCTGTTGGGCGATGTTTGCCGAGTAGCTGGTGATCATAGACGATGGCTGTATCTGGATCTATGCTCTGAGCTATGGCCCAATGGTGTCGTGCTGGTTCGCTAATGCTGATGGTGGCAACTGTACTGGGATTTCCGATGAAATCTTCGGAGAGTAAAGGTGATGGACGCTGTGATATTGCGTCGGCGTTGGTGTTCCTTGCCCGGCAGCGGTATTGGCAATTAAAGTCGAACTGTTGTAAGTTTTCCTGTCATCTTGCCAATTGTTTTTCTGCATCCTTCATTGACTGCAGCCATTGAATTGCTGTATGGTCTGTCCTAACAATGAAATGCCTGCCGAGAAGGAAAGGTCTGAATTGTTTAATGAAATTTATTAGAGCGAATCACTCGCGTCGGTAAGTACAGTAGTTACGTTGTGGCTTGGATAACGTTTTGCTGGCATAACTGACTGAGCGTTCTGTGGCGGTGGTGTCGGTCGGTTGTGTCAAACGCGTTTTAGCATTCCTCGGTCCACTGGAATTTGCGGCCTTTCTCGGTGAGTCTGTGCAAAGGTCGGGCAATTTCCGCAAAGTGTAGTATAAATCTTCGATAATAGGATGCCAGTCCTACAAAACCCCGGAAGTCAGTTGGTGTTTGTGGTGTCGGCCACGTTCATACGGCGGCAACTTTTTCGGGTGATGCATATATGCCGTATTTACTAATCTCGTGTCCTAAGAAGGTGACCTTTTTGTGAAGAAACTGGCATTTTCGTGGGTTCAACCGTAAGCTTGTTTCACGTACCGCTGTTAGGACTATCTTCAAGTTGTCATTATATTATACTATCGTGCTTCCGAAAGCAGTGACATCGTCCAAATATATTAAACAACAGTGCGGGTATAAAGGAGTTAAATCCACTTGCATAGTCGTTGAAATGTAGCCGCTACGTTGCATAACCCGAACGGCATGGTCTCGAATTCAAACAGTCCATGTGGTACTATAAATGCGGTTTTAGGTCGATTCTTTGGTTCCACTTCAACTTGCCAATAACCTGATTTAAGGTCAATGGCAGAAAACCATTTTGTACCGGCTAGGGCTCCAGTGTCACATCTATACGTGGCAGAGAGAATGAGTCTCATATGATGATAGCGTTCAATCGACGATAATCAATGCAAAATCGTAACTTGCCGCCTTTCTTCGGAAATAGTGTAAATGATGAGGCCCAGGGCGACTTGGAAGTTCGGATGACCCCTGTGGCGAGCATTCTATCAATGAGGCCGTTAATCCTTTGTTGAAATTGCGGCGGAACACGACGTTCGGGTTGCCAAAGCAGTTTCGTCGTCCCTATATAAATGGCGTGTCGAATAAGCGATGTTCGCCCAATTGATAAGTCGTTCCATGCGAACATGTCCGTAAAGTCGGCGAGGAGCGTTTTCAACTCCATTCTATCTGTGTTGGAAATGTCGTCCAGCGCGTCCTTCGAAACGAAATTCGAGATTTTAAGTCTTCCGATTTACGAAATTTTCGTCTCTACCTCAGTGTTAAGAGCATGCCGGTCTACAATAATTCAAGCGTGGATAGCGTATTTTCGGATTTCCAGAATTATCTACCCGGAAGTCACGATTCTTTGGTGACGAAGGCTGATTGATCAGCCTGCAAATTCGCAGGACGCGAACTTCAGCCATTCCTCATTTCTGTTGTTTGTGAGCCAAGAAACTCGGATAATCCTTCCATCGAAACATCTGGAACAACTCCCACATAGGCTGAGTTACTCTTCTAATCTTATTCGTTGAATGAATCATATTTCGAGCGTGCTCGATAAAGTTATAGAACTAACCAGTTGCTTGCTGTATTAGCACGACAATCCTCTTTAAGACGAGGATATTCATTTTATACGGTGACTCTCAACGACCAGAACGACGCCAAAGGCTTTTCGTCTTGCATTTAAGGCAAAAATATCACCTGATCGTTTTTTCTCGATTGGATATACTAAAGTAGCACAAAATGGCGAACTCTGAAGAAGTGCAAAATAGTACCCAGTGCGGGGTACAACCCGCGCCCACACTGGCACAAGATTGTGACTCAGATCACCGCGCTATCGCCGCGCGCCTGGGTGGCCGCCCTAAAAGCCTTACAAATTGGTTATGACCGACACATACGAAAACTTATTGTAGCAGTTGTCAAACGCTAGCCACAAAGTTAAATCAACTAGAGGAATAAGTTAGAAACATGAAGAATTTTATGCAGCAGACTTTCATAACAGATGATAAGTTGGCAGCATCTACGCACAGGGTAACGAGGAGTAGAGTGCGAGAGAACCTGTATAAGCAGTATCAGACCCCAGTTATCAGTGGTGACGTGAAAACTCCAGAATCAGTAAAGAATGAGAAGAAGGAGACAGGGAAGGCCATGGAGAAAGGTCGCAAAAATCCGAAGGTGAAGGTGTCAGACTCGCCAGAAAGGAAACCGAGGGCCGAGGATGAAAATGATAAAGATGGACTGACGAAAGAGGAAAACAGTCACAAGACAGTATGCGCACTTCCTGAGCCCAATATGATGGGGGCGTCGACCAATATAAGACCGAATAAAAATGAACCCAGAGTGGGATTGAAAGTACATACTCTCACGAATATTCATGCAAATAGCGTCGAGGCCCAGCTTGGGGAAGCCTCATCATCGGTCAGACCAATTATCCAAGAAAATTCGTCGGATGGAAGTGCTGTGGACAAATCACAATGCATGGTCTTCCGTGGACTTCGTGAATCAACCAACGATAACCCCAGATGTAGGATAAATGATGATATCATGAACTTGCAAGAGTGTCAGGGTAGCATAATTAAAGAAAATGAAGCTATTCAGATTCTGAAACTTTTCCGACTAGACAGCAAGGATAGCGCGAGCTATCAAGGGATGAAACTAGGGCCTTTAAAGATAGTTTTAGAAAGTAAACTGCAGAGGAATCTTCTACTTGAACGAACAGTAGGGGGGATCCCGGACCATAGAGGTCTGTTTTCTTAACCGGATTACTCAGTACAAGAGAGAATGAAATGGAGGGCGCTGAAGGCGGAGCTGGCGACCTTCAAAGAACAAGGAGAGTAGGGACTAGTATTAATGACCGGAGTGATTGTTCGACGACAAAGACCCTTTCCGTGGAGGACGCCTGTCATACTGACGATTGCCACACGGCCGGGCAACTTATTCGACGCAACAACCTACACAAAATTAAGTTCTTCTACGGAAATGTACAAAGCCTTTTGAACAAACTCGACGAACTTAAAATAAGTGTGGCCGAACTATGTCATTATGTTATTGCATTACCTGAAACGTGGCTCACCCCAGATGTCACAGACCCTCAAATACAGTTAGATGGTTATCAAGTGTTAAGACGAGACCGAACAAAAAGCGAGGTGGCGGAGTTGCCCTATATATCAGCAATGCGGTCGACTATAACCCTGTTGAAGTATGTGAAAATGAGCATGATCTGGAGATGCTACAGTGTCAGTTGCTGGTCCCCAAAGCCGAAAGCGTTACTATCCCCGTTGTATATAGGTCTCCAAATCAAGCTGCCGACGAAGATCAAGCGTTAATCACTCGACTCCGCGAGGACAGTCGAAAGCAAAACATTCTTATTGTAGGAAATTTCAATGCCTCGAGGATTAACTGGGACCTTATGACAGCTAAGGGCCACAAACAAGGATTCAACCAAATGCAATTAGACATGGCATTTGATAAATTTCTGTTTCAAGAAGCACGAACTGTGACTCAGGTGCGTGCATGTCAGAGAGCTAGTTGCCTAGCCCTTATGTTTACCAAGAACGAGGAAAGCGTTGATGAAATAAATGTTGACCCGCCTCTAGGTTCTTGCGATCACATGATATTAATGTGGGAGTCGACACTCGTAGCTGTCCCCGAACGAATCCCAAAGTCGTTAAAAGTCGTCTGGCCGTGTGACTTTGAGGCAATGAAATCCGCGGTCGTACACACACTCTGGACGGAAGCATTACGAGGAGATGTCAACGAATGCTTGACAACCTTCCAGTCAACTGTGAGAGACTTGATTGAACGATACTGTCCCCCCAAGAAACATACAACCGGAACCAATCCAAAATTACTGACAACGTCGGTTAAGAAGAAAATCCGAAAAAAACGCAAGCTGTGGAAAATCTTCCACCAAACGGAGAACCCAGAAAAACTTCAGGAATTCAGACAACAAGGAACCTTATGCAAAAGACTCATCCGAGAAGTACGAGTTTCTTATGAACTGAAGCTCCTGGAAGAGGCGCAGCAAAAACCTAAGGTGTTCTACGCATATATCAGGAGTAATGCGAAAAACCGGCACCGTCTGGCAACCTAAAAGGACAAAAATAACCAAATTGTGAGCGATGGCTTTCAAAAAGTCGAGCTTCTTTCCGAGTTTTTCCAATGTGTCTAACCACGGAACCACCCCTCCAGTCCTGTTCTCTTCCACTGCTCGCCAACTAACCACTTATAAGCACAGTATTTTTTTACTCCGCAGTTAGTTTTAGCTGAGCTGACTAAGCTAGATCCGGCAAAGTCACTTGAACAAGATGAGATCCTAGGTGTACTCCTAGGTCAACTAGCTGAAGAACTAGCAGAGCCACTTTCTGTAATCTTCCACAAAACCGCTGGAAGCTGGCAAACTACCTGGCACATGGAAGTTGGCAAACGTCGTACCTATCCACAAAGGAGGATCAAGACTCTGTCCAACCAACCACTGACCGGTGAGTCTGACATGCATTTGCTGCAAACGGATGGAGAAGTTAGTTAAAAAATCAATTAAATCACTCGATACATTCCGCTGTCACATCATCTCAGTCCATCATGGCTTCTGCGAAAAAAGGTCCTGCCCCACAAACCTGCTTTTGTCACTCGAACATTGGTCAAAGGCCATGGACGAAGGGCATTCATTTGATGTCATTTACTTCGACATTAGCAAGGTGTTCGATTGCGTCCCACATAAGCGCCTCATTCAAAAGGTGTCAGAAGTAGGGATAAGAGGAAATCTTCTGAACTGGATTCAAGATTTCCTAAACAGTCGACGACAAAAAGTCACCGCGGGTGGCTACTGCTCAGAATGGGCACCTGTTACAAATGGAGTCCTACAGGGGTCAGTTCTTGGGCCGCTCCTATTCATTATCTATGTAAATGACATAGTACGGGAAGTGAACTCGGACATAGCAGACGATCTTAAACTTTGGAGAGCGATCAAAGACGAAGATGACGCCAAGATACTACAAGAGGACGTAGAGAATTTGCACACATGAAGCGAAAAATGGTGCATGAAATTCAACGTCAAAAATGTGCAGTAACGCACGTAGTATCAGCGATGCGAAGAACAAATGCACCCCCACGACAGTGTCTCCTGAACAATCAACCACTCAAAACCGTTGATATGCTAAAAAAATCTCGGTGTATCTATTAAAGACGCTCTAAGCGTCAACACGCAGTGTTCTAATGTCGTTGCGCGGGGAATGTCCGTTATGAGCGCGATACGCAGAACGCTTATTCACTTGAATAAAGATGTCTTTGGCAAAGTATAGGGGACATTTGTGCGGCCGCACCTGCAATATGCGGTACAGGCTTGACGGCCGTGGCTTCGGAAGGATATAGATATCCTTGAAGGTGTACAACGGCATGCTACAAAGGCTGTTCATGGCCTCAAAAATTTAACGCATGAGCAGCGCCGGACGGTCTCGAAACTCTACCCCCTCCTCCACAGGCAGGACAGAGGTGACCTCATAGCAACGTTCCAGTTGGTAAAACGACTTAATCTGGATGTCGACTGGGAAACGTTTTTTGGAATGTCATCCAAGTCTTATCTCAGACGACATGATTACCAGCTTAAAAGGGAACTGTGCCCCACAAATCAACGTTCCTCCTTTTTCTCTCAGAGGGTCATTCGCCAATGGAACGGTTTGCTGGAGTATATTGTTAATTCTACTACCGTGAACGTGTTCAAGAGACAACTGGATACTCACCTGCTGAAAGGCGACCCGAACTGCCGAAACCTGATCTAACGGATTACTGAAATGACTATAAATATACTACTAACAGAATTTCAATAGATCCTTTTTGTGCGTAAAGCTTAGCCAATGTGGAAATTTTCGGTCCGAATGCGATGAACAGTTTTTCGCAATTATTTCGCGAACACCATATTCCTTTCGCCTTTATGTTACATTATTAGATTTATGAATTCTCCATACTAAAACTGCAAGCAAAAGTTTTGCATTTTAAATATTTCCCCTTACATCTGTACCCTCTAAATGGAGTTTTCAGGGCTTCTGTCGTTTATTCCAAACATACTGACTCATACTGACTGACTCATTCAGTAGTATGTCGTCTATAACTGTGGTTGGTAGGGCCTCTGCAGCAGTTATCGATGCAATTACTATGTCTTCATCCATATTTACAGTTGAAAGTGCCTGCGATGTCTCAGGAGTGAAGGATAAGATGCAGTCGTGTACATTAATAACACAGTTGTTGGAAGCCAAGAAATCCAGCCCCAGTAGGACGTCCCAAGCTAACTTATATGCGATTATGAAAACGTGCTCCTTAGTAGCATTGGGGAATGTGAGTTATAGTTGGAGTGTGCCGGCGGTATGCATACGTGACCTGTCAGCTGTAACTAGCGTAGGTATGGGACGTTCTGTGTCGATGTCGTCTGTGCAGTTACTAGGCAGTATGTGGTTGGTAACTAACGACACTGTAGTGCCAGTGTTAACTAATACCTTAAGTAAGCGACCGAAGACTTTTACAATAGTATAAAACGGAGCGTTAACATTAAAGTTATCAGAACAAGTAGGAGCGCATACTGTACTCAAATCTTCATGTCTGGCGGGTGGTTTCGTAGTCAAGCTGCAAGCGTACCTGTTTGGCGTATTAAGACTGCGTTGCGGTGTATATTGGTTTTGCTGATACTTTGTGTAGTAGGTTTGAAATCGTACACTGGCGTTTCCTCGGCCTGTCGCCGTTCTTGTATCTTGCCTGTATGTCCACGGACGCCACGTTTATCCATAGCGGTCGAATCCTTCTTGATTTTCTGGCCATGGTGTTGGTGTGTTGGTCAAGTTGTGTCGGTATCGTTTGACACGCGCTATCGCGTCTTGGATTTCAATCGGTGGGTGCATAATGAACGTGTGTTTTACGTCCGGTAACATTAGGCCTTCGAGAAAATGGTGGAGAACCAGCTTATCTTTGTCGGCTTGTGCGAGTGTTGGGTAAGCCGCATCGGCTAATCGGAGTAAATCTTGAACGTAATGTTGCGGCGTCTCAGAAGACTGATATCGTCTTCCAATAAGGCCGTTGATGGCCTCACTAAGGGGAAGTGTAGGACGGAGTACTTGTTCCAGTCGTTTACACAATGTGTCCATGGACATTACTGTCGTCAGGCCTGCGTCAAGGGCTTTATCTAGTTGTTGTGGACCAAGTGCCTTTAGTAGAGCACGGTTGCTTTCATCTGCCGGTATTTCGTTTAGATAAAAATGAATGCGTCCTAGCCAGGCCTGAAACTGTTCTCGGCCGTCATATTTAGGTAGTAGCAGTTGTGTTGGGGCATTGGTAACATCATTCCTAGTGTCAGCTAGGTTTGGGTCCATACGAGACGCTGCCACCATTGTAGCGCCCAAGCACACAGGGCTCTGCGGAAAGGTAGATTCCTCGGGTGTGGAACCAGTACTCAATGGTTCGTCCCCGTGCACGATGATCTCGCTAGGGTTTTCGTTATTCATCGCAAAAATGCGACACACGGATAATCCAATGGTAGGTGTAAATAGAAAAGTTTATTGTAATGGATAGAAAAATGAATGTAATACGAAAAGGTCCAAAACGCCACACAGGCCCGCTGATAAAAGGCAAAGATTCTGGGGAAGTTGAGTTGGAGGCTTCCACGGGGGAGAGAGTAAATTCGTATTTTATCTTCACTAAAAGGCACAAAAGACCACAAAACTGTGAGCTTCTGTCTCACACTTTCTATCTCTTTCTTCTGCTTATTAAAACAAACTGGTCTGCCTCGGTCCAGTGGTTACAAACCTTATATACAACTATATTAGATTCGTATTTAACCCAACTGTTAAAAATCTCGGCGCCTCGGTGGGATTCGAATCCACGCACCACTTGAGCTACGAGCCCCCAAACAGTAAACAGTCGACCACTACTCCTATAATGTCACCTTCACAAGAACAACATGATACGTGATTCAGTATTAATTTGACAGCTTTGATTGTGACTTACCATTGAATTTTTCTTACTCCTGATATATATTCATCTTTTCCAGCTCTTAGTCCAGAAAACTATGCACGCCTCCTGAAAAAACACGAAGGAAATGTGCGACCGCCTCTTTACAGCTGACCAGATAGACTGAAAACCACCGACTAGGAAACGCCAAATTAACCCAACTGGAAAATACTCTCAAGGTCAGGCCGATACCAATGTTTCTTGAAGGACAAATTACTCATTCCATCCAGAAACTACCAAACTGCACACTTCAATTTTTATATTGTTCATGTCGTTCCTTTTTAAAACAAACTCTCCATTCGCGCTCTATTGGCTAAACAGACACCTAGAACAAATGAAGTCAAAGTGTAGTCAAAATGGATGAATTTTTAAAGGTTTTTTCCTGTGTTCAAAGGAGACTGACCGTGCCCAAGGGACGCTATAATAAACCTATTCTATTCTACTCTATCACATTTGACACATCACCTTTGAAAGGGAGGTTAACACTCGCCGGTCTTCTGGGTAGGGATATTTTCACAGAAGTTCCTTGTCTGGAAAGAATAGTGTACCGCTTCCTCTGTCCCGTTCAAATTCCAAGAAAACGAAACTTGGTTTTGTTCCCCTTTCATAGAACAACTAGAATTTGTCCCTCAGATACGATCGACGACAAATTCAGTTTCCTACTACTTTTCAGACACTTACCGATGAACTTCTCCGGATACCCGTTTCCAAGAAAAAAGTTACAAAGTAAACTGAATTTGCCATCGATCGTATCTGAGGTACAAATTCTAGTGGCTCTATTAAAGGGGAACAAAACCAAGTTTCGTTTTCTTCAAATTTAAACGGAACTGAGGAAGCGCGTACACTGTCCTTTCCAGGTGGTTTTCGATCGATGGATCTCTCAATGGAGCCATCTGCTGGCCCAAGATAGGCAGTGTGTCGTTCTTATCATGCTCGATCGTAAATTTGATCTTTGCATGTGCTTTATTCATGGCCTTACGTAGTAATTCTCCGTCTCTTGTGTTTTTGACTACGTCGAAAATATCATCCACATATCGCCTAGAGAAGGCGGTTTTCTGTAAGTTTGAGCCAATTTTTATTCGAGATTTGCCATGAAAATGTCGATTAGGATTGATCTCAACGGGCTGCGCATAGCTACGCTGTCGATCTGTCGACACAACTGTTGGTTGAAAAAGAACTGCACTCTCTTAGTGCACATCTGTAGTAGTTCGCACAGGGATCCAGTCGCCAGACATGTTTCAGTCGCATGCTCACAATTTATGTTAATAATTTCATCCAGTGGCACGTTTATAAACGGGCTCCGCACGTCAGGCGAGACCATATGCTTATTCAGTAAATTTTGATTCTTTAGCTCATCTACGAATAAGAAAGTATCTTTGGTAGTGTGGCAGCAAGGTTGCGCCTGATTGGTTCGGTTTTTTGGATTAACCACCGGGCAAGTTTATGTTGCGGCGAATTCCCCCTTGCCATGCGCGCTCGTGTATCAAAACAACAGTCAATATTTTGCTGAACTATCTTCTTTCATCCCCCTAGGCCTATCTCCGACTGAACAGTTAACCTTATCTTATAAATACTCAATGACCGTGTGCAGTTGAACAAGGGGTCATGAAACTTTATGACGCGCAGCTCAATTTCAAAGATAAGTGAAGCTCTGCATTTATCTGGACATTCTTAAGTAATTCATGCCTGTTTTTTACTTGAGTCCGTTTTAAAAGTCGCCTTTCTATATAAGGTAAATTTTTTTTCCCAGTTTGTTTGACAGTCTGGCAAAATAGTCGTATTTTGTAAAAAATCCATTGTAGTGAATCCTTTCCCTACTACCGCTTTCTAGTTTTCGTAGTAAGAAAAAACAGTAATACTTGCTAATCAGTGCGTGTTTCCGTTTTGATCCTTCTTCTGTAACGAAAAACTTTTTTTGTCTGTAATGCCCCGCAGAGCACGTGCTAAAAGGCGAAAGCTTGCGGCCTCCCCACCGTCTCTGGGTGCTAAAATCGTGACTGAAGACAGGGCAGACGCCAGCGTATGTTCTTCGCCGTCTGCAGATCTGATTAACTCACAAATCCCTTTAGTACATGTAGAACCTCTCGACCCTTCAGTCGTCC
>CACRXP010000060.1:994776-1026276 GCA_902702965.1 Spirometra erinaceieuropaei
CTTATAAATACTCAATGACCGTGTGCAGTTGAACAAGGGGTCATGAAATTTTATGACGCCAATAAATCCTGCATGTTTCGTCAACTTTGGCTTGTTCAAATTCATAGCAGAAGAACAGTACTTCAAATTATTCTCTGTTTAAACAAACTACCACCAACTTTCCGAACTCCTGGCAAATTCCACAAGTTAAGTGTGAAATAATTCACGACTTAGTCCCTATTCTAGATGGACTACTGTTGACACCACTGACCACAACCCAGCTGGAAGATCTTTCAGTCTCTGATGAAACTCTGTGTACCCATGTATCCTTTGTCTGATACGGAGCTCTAGTCGCATGAAGAGAAACGAGGCCTGCGACATCACGTTCTCCTCGGATCCAAAGACTCTTGTTCCGACTAATGGTCATTTCTTGGGCTGCAGAATTTTTTCCGGAATAATTCAAAGGATCCAGAACATTATTACCGTCAAAGATCCAAGTTAATATGGGTTACTACGTCAGTAGTTTTTGTCATTGCTTTCTCAGCCCTCACTGCAGGTGCAATTTTTAATGTGTGCGAATTTGTGGCCCAGCTTTTAGAGCGTTGAACTTCACCCAAATAGAACGCGCGTTTGGGCGTCGGGGGCTGGGCGTGGCTGATTGATGGTGACTAACAAGCCAGGAATGCTCATTCGTCGGTGATCATAATCTACGCATTGTGGTAGTCGCTGTGCGGCTGCCTGTGGAAATTCCAATCAAGTCTTAAGGCACAAAGGGACGAGTAGGTCCCGTATTATGGTCGAGGAGCGCCCTTTTCCATAGTATTATTATCAGTGTACGCATATGCTGTTAGTAAACTGTACCAGCCAAACGCACCATCCGTCCTTTCCCTTTTGCTTTAATTGACGCACATTTTGGAGGCTCTTTGTTAATTACGAACAGGCACGGTGGGACATGAAAACCATAAATCTCCGGAATTCAGGTAGGCCCACTAATATTTCGTTACCTATCTTCTACGTACCTACAGTTCAATTAGCTTTTTCGTACTGCCGTGCGGAAAACCATAGTACAGGCACTGCGCTATTCAACATCTTGGGGAATTTCTTCGTTTGCTGACTCCTGAACTATCTGTACAAACACACGGAGCAGAGACTTTTCCCAAAGAGCCCATATGGATTTCGCGGAGACCGCGTAAAAACTGATATGATCTTCTCAGCCTGTCAACTACGGTAGAAACTTAACCAAGGCCTTCGACAAGGTCAGTCGCGGTGAACTTCACGAAATAATGATGAAACGTGACGCTCGGATCACTTCACACAAATACTGCGTTAACTCCACAATGAAATAATGGCTCGCGTAATGAACTACGAGATGATATCTGAGGTAGGGCTGGGTTCTCTTTGCTAACCTATACAGGCATATTCTCCGCTATGCTGTTGGACGAACGCCGTAACTGCGCCGGAAATCGATATCAGCTACCGGATCGGCGAAACTCAGTTCAACGTGAATATGATGAAGGCACCTCCGTGGGTACCATGGCCAGCGTCAATGGCTATTTTTCCCGGATGATTGACGGTTTAATATCCCGACGGAATAGGACATTCGAAAAAGCGTGAATCTGTTTGTCTTCAGTTGCCCTAATTTCAGAATGCTCATAAAGACAGAAACGACCGTGGTCATGCGTCAACCAACTTTTAAGGCGGTGTATAATGAACACCATATCGCCATCAGTGGAAGAAGTAGAATACGCTGGAATCAAATTTTAAGAAATGCCATGATCAACAACTAAGTGGTCCGCATCCAGCGATGCGCACTCGATCCCAGCCTGCCTTTATTGGGATCACACCTTCGTACCACGCGTCGACTTAGTCATTCACTCGCCAATTCATCGCGCTGAAACAGGCGAGCCAGTGGCAGGAACGCATACAACGTCCGTCGCATCCGCCTCAGTTGAGTGAACAACAAACTGTTATTCAGTTACCATATGGGTCTAATCGGCGCCAATAAGAACATCTATGATAAAGCATCGTAATTCAGACCCCAGAAACAGTCCTCTCTGTATTATCCCGAATGCCGCCACAACCTATCTCAAAGTACTCACCACACACACAGAGCATGCACGTCCCGTGACGACGGGAGGCATGTTCTTTGAACAGCCTGGAACCTGGCCAGGCCGTTTGCTGCGCGCGTAGACGGCCTGTTTGCAGTTTCATCATCCATTTCAGAAAACCACAACACCAACGGACTCGCAGGCTTGGAGATTCGGCCAATGCATGAGAGTGAGGCCAGCATGGGGAAATCTATCTCCACGACACCTCATCGAATTCCTCCCAATAAAATAATCCGACGAACCGAATTTCATCACGATGGTCGGAATTCGTAGTTTGTAAGGTTGCCAACTGACGGGATAACTCGGACCTCGCAATCAGCCCAGTACGTGCTAATGTGGAATGTGTAGTGGAAATGTGGACTTAGAAACTACAAACAATAATATATGCAAAAAACTAACTCCGAATGGGGGAATTGTGTTTACCAACAAAAAAAAGAATGTAGAGATTGAAAGAACCAGAAAAGGAATGTTCCAGACTCACGTAAGGTAGAATCCTATCAAGTAGGGAGATAGTGTCCCGATGAGGAAATGGTTGAAGGAAGGCTCTAGGTTCCGCGATGGTCCGTTGAAGTCAGCTTCGAGGAGGAAGTCTCCGGCAGCACTAACGAGTTGCTAAGAGAATTGAGAGGTGACAAGCGCACGCCAAGAAATAACGATGTCAAACACACTCGAGACCAGAACACATGTTGACCGCCGTAGCGTTGTTCAAAAAGTGTATTCTCCGTTTAGTCAAACAAATGTACAGGCAGGTCAGGTGTACAAGAAATGTAGTGAAACAAATCAAAAGTGTACAGAGGCCTACGCAACTCCCCCACCAGAGCGTTTGATAAAGAAACAAAACGCTCGATAAAATAAAACGGGAAAAAATTACACTACAAAGTCTTTAAGTCTGGCGGGAAAACGGATATGTCTACCGGAGCGAGACGAAATAGGCGGTGGTGTAGGAGGAGGGTCCGGTTGGGTGGGTAGAATGGTCAAGTGTGGTGATGGAGGGCAGGTGAGCGGAGTGGGTGTATCGGGTGAGGACGTAGTAGGGGGAATGGATGGCGCACTGGTTGACGGGAGGCACTCCAGATAGGCTGGCTTAAGGCGGTCAATGGAGACCGTGTCGGTCTTATCAGCCTTTTGAAGGACGTAAAACTTGTCATTCCGCTGAACGACCTTATGTGGGCCATCGTAGGGAGAACAAAGGGGCTTGCGCGCTGCGTCATGCCAGACGAAAACAAAGGGGGCGGATTTAAGGTCCTCGTGTACAAACACGTGTTTCGAGGTCAGACGAGTGGGGGTTGGACGCAGTTGAGCCATGCGTTGTTTCAACTGCTGTACAAAGGTGCTCGTGCTGTTAGTGTTTGTTGTGGAAGGTTGCACAAATTCGCCGGGCACACGGAGGGGTGTACCGTACACAAGTTCGGCGGCAGTGCATTGGATGTCCTCCTTGACAGAAGATCGGATGCCCAGAAGCACAAGAGGGAGATTGACACTCCAAGTAGCTGACTCTGTTTGGGACATCAGTGCGGACTTCAGTTGGCGGTGTAGACGCTCAACGAGACCGTTGGAAGCAGGATGGTATGCCGTGGTTGTGATGTGCGCGCACCCGAGCAGTCTAGTGAACTCACGGAAGAGGCTAGGTTGGAATTGACTTCCGCGGTCGGTGGTAAGGGTGGCTGGAACACCAAAAGTTGAGATCCAATGGGTCAGAAAAACCATGGCGATATTTTCTGCCGAGGTATCCGAGGTAGGAACGGCAATCGGCCATCGTGTGAAACGGTCAACGGCCGTCAGGATATGTGTGTACCCACGTGAAGGGGTTAACGGTCCGATTAAATCCAAGTGAACATGATTAAATCGAACATCCGGGACCGCAAAGGTACTTGGAGGGGAGGAGGTGTGTCGATGAACCTTGTTCTTCTGGCATGAGAGACACTGTTTGGTCCAGAGAGCAATGTCGGAATTCATCTTCGGCCAAACAAAACGAGCCGCGATTAACTTACGTCCAGCGCGAATGCCAGGGTGGGAGAGGGAGTTGAAGTGGTCAAAGACGACCTTACGATAGGATAGTGGAACAACAGGACGAGGGGTGCCTGTGGACCAATCGCACAAAATCGTACCTGGTGACGCAGGAAGTGGTGCATCTCGAAGCTGCAGAGAAGTAGACGTACGTAAGTCCGCGATGGACTCGTCTGCTGTTTGGAGGTCTGCAAGCCTCGCCAGGTCGAAATCGGATGTGAGTGTGTTGATGTCCGGACGGGATAATGCATCAGCAACGACATTGTCGCTGCCTCGGACGTAGCGGATGTCGGCAGTAAAGTGCGCAATATAGTCCAGGTGACGAACTTCCCTGGGCGAGTACCGATCTGGCTTGGCCTTCAGGGCGTAAGTGAGAGGCTTGTGGTCGGTGTGGACCGAAAAGTCTCTGCCCTCTAAAAGGTGTCGAAAGTGACGTATGGCCAAGTAGACGGCAAGGAGCTCGCGAGAGAAAGTACTGTAGCGAGTCTGCGCCGGTTGTAGCTTCTGTGAAAAGAAAGCTAAAGGCTGCAACTGGTTATTCACCTGTTGGTGCAAGACTGCGCCGACAGCACTGCTGGAAGCGTCGGTGGTCAAAATGAGCTGTGCATGAGCATCAGAGTTGAGGTGGTGCAGCATGGTGGCATCGGCAAGAGCCTTTTTCGCTTCCTCAAAAGCTGTATGGGATGCCGGTGAAAGTTCAATAGGTTTTGCTTTCGACTTCAAAAGGTCAGTCAAGGGAGCCAGGATCGCCGCACAATGGGGAATAAAACGTCTGTAATAGTTGATAAGGCCTATGAAACGTCGCAGCTGAGTGAGTGTGTTGGGAACAGGGAAAGACAAGATGCATTGCATCTTCTCTGTAAGTGGAGTGATTCCGTGCTGATCGACGTGATGGCCAAGGAAATCGAAAGAATTAACGCCAAAAACGCATTTGTCGACGTTTAATTGCAAACCGTGTTGCTGGAAACGATCGAATATGCGGCGTAAATGCGAGGCATGTTCCTCTGCGGAAGAGCTTGCGACGAGTATTTCGTCGATGTAGGCGTAAGCGAATGGAAGGCCCCGCAAGATCTCATCGATGAAGCGCTGAAACGACTGGGCAGCATTGCGCAAACCAAAAGGCATGCGAATAAATTCGAACAGCCCAAAGGGTGTCGTGATAGCGGTCTTTGGGATATCTTCCTCAGCGACCGGGATTTGGTGGTACACCCTGACGAGGTCTATCTTGGAAAAAATAGTTTTGCCGGCTAACATGTGGGAAAAGTCATGAATGTGGGGAATGGGGTACCGGTCAGGGACTACGGACCTGTCTAGGGCTCGATAATCACCGCACGGTCTCCAATCGTCAGGGGACTTCTTTGGCACCATGTGCAGTGGTGAGGCCCATGGGCTAGATGATGGGCGTATAATGCCCAGATTCATCATATGTTCAAATTCGTTCTTTGCTATTCGGAGCTTGTCAGGGTGGAGTCTACGCGGACGAGCGTGCACTGGTTGCCCTGCCGTGACAATGTGGTGTTTCATTCCGTGTTGAACGGTTTCGGTAAAATGACATGGTTTAGTGATGGACGGGTAGTCCTTCAAAATGTCCGCGAAAGGGGTGCTGGGGATGGTGACATGAATGCCAACAGACCGTTCAGAGCTAATGGTACCTATAGTAAAGAGTTGGGTGGTGGTGTCTGAGAGGCGACGGTGTCTGACATCGACTGTTAAGCCGAAAGATGACAAAAATTCGGCCCCGATAATGGGCGATTTGACGTCAGCCTCAATAAAGACCCATTGAAAACGTCGCCGGAGACCAAGATCTAAAGTGAGGGACCGTTGGCCGTAGGTGCTGATTGTGGTGCTATTTGCAGCCTGCAATGAGAATTGCGATGGCTTGAGGCGGTGACGCCTTAGAGGCGGGATGACACTGACCTCGGCACCGGTATCGACCAGGAAACGAAGGCCGCTCGACTTGTCGTTAATATAGAAAAGGCGACTGGGTCGCGACGGGCCAGCAGCAGTCGTCGCCATTACTGGCTGGCGTGGTCGTTTAACTGTGGAGGACAAGCGAACGAACAAGGAGGTATGCACTTTGGGGCTTTCGGACCATAAGTGCGGTGATACCAACATAAGGGTTGTGAACGCCGCTCACGGGATTTAGACCATCGATGTGAGCATGGCTGTTTCCTAGCCGCTTGAAGACTGTTAAGCGCAGAGCACATGTTGCTCACCTGAGTGCAAAGGAGACGCACAGTGTCTCTCAGGTCGTCGTAATCGGTGCGATAAGCGGCGGTGGGTGTTCTGGGAGGACCGGCTGATGTGGGCGCGCGTCGGGTTGTGCAACAGCATGACGCTTTTTCCGAATAGGGAGTGTCGTGCGCTGGGAATGGTGGTCCTTCTGAATCAGAGTCAATGCCCTGATGGGGCTTGCCTTTGGAAGGCGGTGGCTGTTGAATAGTGGAACACGAGGCACCCATGGGGTATCACTCTTTGATTCGGTCAGCGTGGGTAGCTAGCTTCTCTAAAGGTGTATTCGAGTCCAACATGGCCAAAACCTGCTGCATAGGCACCGGTAACTTTTCTAACCAAATCTCGCGAAAAATGGCGTCATCCATGTGCCTACCAGCGAGGAGTGAGCGCATGTGACGCATGAGCTGGGAAGGTGTCTGATCACCTAGCTCTACTTGAGTGAAAAGTTCCCGCAGCATAAGGTTAGCCGATTTAGCTACCCGTTGGATAACCGCTTCCTTCAGCAGCGTATACGGTTTGTCGGCTGGAATGGGGTCAAGGAGGTCTTCGACGGTGACAGCTACATCAAATGGGAGTGACTGCAGAACGTACGAATAGCGGGTACGCTCGCTAGTAATGCGGCCTGTCACAAAAAGAGCCTCGATCTGCCTGAACCAAACACGAGGGTTGCTCGGGGTAAACGGTGGCAGTTTAAAAGAAGGGTGTTAATGTCGAGTGAGTCTTTTTGGGAGCCGTCACTGGCCATGGTAAATGGAAAAAAGGTTCGGAATGCAGGAAAAAGCGGGGTCACCAGTTTTGTAGTGGAAATGTGGACTTAGAAACTACAAACAATAATATATGCAAAAAAACTAACTCCGAATGGGGGAATTGTGTTTACCAACAAAAAAAAGAATGTAGAGATTGAAAGAACCAGAAAAGGAATGTTCCAGACTCACGTAAGGTAGAATCCTATCAAGTAGGGAGATAGTGTCCCGATGAGGAAATGGTTGAAGGAAGGCTCTAGGTTCCGCGATGGTCCGTTGAAGTCAGCTTCGAGGAGGAAGTCTCCGGCAGCACTAACGAGTTGCTAAGAGAATTGAGAGGTGACAAGCGCACGCCAAGAAATAACGATGTCAAACACACTCGAGACCAGAACACATGTTGACCGCCGTAGCGTTGTTCAAAAAGTGTATTCTCCGTTTAGTCAAACAAATGTACAGGCAGGTCAGGTGTACAAGAAATGTAGTGAAACAAATCAAAAGTGTACAGAGGCCTACAAATGCCCGACTGGTGGGCTGTGGGCAAGGCCTCAATGATTCCTCTGTGTGGCATCTATGACGTGCTAGCCCATTTGGCATCCGAGTCACCCTTACGTTTCTTTTGTTGAAACATGGCTTATTGGGCGTGAGCCAGAAGATGTAAATGAGTAGATCAGCCTTGCCATTCACTGCGCTCGATTACACATCCTGCCTCCTCGGCTTCGTCTTGACAACCAGCCAAGGTAGATGAGGGGGGAGTGTGAAAGGCGTAGCGCAAGTCTACTTTTCACATAAGCATACTTGGGTGCAAGTCGCTGATGCTGCGTCCATTCCGTGCGGCACACGTTTGACATCGCCGTTCTTGACTAGCGAACTGACTTGTCTGAGGTACTTTTCAAATATTCTTATTTATCGTTTGCCCGAACGAGTATGCTTACTTTGTTAACAAATATTTTCGGCGAATTCTACGACTGGAATTATGGCGACTGTCCTACACCATCCCTTAAATGCCATCTGCAACTCTTCGAGATGCTGAAACGTTTTACTAGACGGAAATTTGGGCGGAAAGGACGAAACACTAAGTGCTTGCCCGTCTCGTGTAACACCCAAAGACACTTATCTTATGTTCTTTGAATTTAATTTCATTGCATGCATCTTCCGATGGGCCTGAACTATCTAACCGCCCAATCTTTTTGTAGTTTCAGGAATTAGGTTTAAAGCCGTCAGTAGTGGCTGATGATGTAAGGGATAGCATACATCGAGTCAGCGAAGCATCGGGAATAAGTCCTGGCTAATGCCGATGTGAATGGAGTCGTTGACGCGTCACCATACTCATCCAAGAGAAGGGGTAGAAGAATAATTAGGCGAACATAGAGGTATAGTAAGCACAGCCTGCAAGTGAGAATATATCATAATGGTCAATTGTACAAATGGAATGGGTTACAGCAATGGGTGACATGTCTGGATGGGGAAGTATTACTGACATGGCTGCTAAACAGCCGGCGATTAGCACAGCGCTGTGGGCAACTGCAGGGGAGAGGCGTGAAAGATGCCGACGTAGAGATAGAGAGCGTTACGCTGAGTTGTGTGAAGGGAGTGAGTGGTAAAGAAGGGCACCGGCTATTTTCACCTACACGCAGTTACGCCATATTCATCCCAGACTCTCGTGGGCAGTGTTTATTACACTCAGAAAACTGCACGGTTCGTGGGACGTTACACCTCGTCCCTTAAGTCCTGGCACCGAAAGGTGCAGTTGTGGCAAATATCGACCAACGTAAATTCGCGATTATTTCCTCATAACAATCAAAGTAACTATGCGAGCGAATATGTGCAATAGATTTAGGCAGTTTTTGATGGCCACTTATCGAAAATGAGGCAGTGGGTACTCCGTTGTGATTAACCCCTTTCTGGGTGGTTGAGCAGTCGAAGCTACTAAAGAGTCCGTCGTCACGCGAGGGCAATACATTAAAAGACTTACATTAGCAGTGAGTTTTTGGTATGTACGACGCCGTATTGTGCAACCTTACCAACCCTTACACCCTCTATCCGCGGTTGGATAACGCCCGATATCACCTCGTTTCGTGACACGTGGCAGTCGTGCACGATCATTTACCGCTCGGGAAACAATCACCTAACAGCAAATCGCCTACTGCACTTTGTGGACTTTTTACGCGAGCAACGAAAACTCATGCTGCACACTAGGGGACGCATGTCAAGAGGCATATGAAATCCGCCCTGAATCTTGAGATGTCAGGAAATGGGACCACAAGGACGGACTGAAATGCCGCCCTTGGCTTTACACTAGAAAACGGTTTCGTAATTAACTAAACGTGCTTCCCTTGTATTTTGATGGATAGTTGTACCACACTCCCGACATGGGCTCTAACTAGAAGCCAAGACACGCGTTTCGCCGATGTTTGCCGCTGCATGACAGTTGCGTAGGGTTCGACTCCTCATTTGATTCCCTTGCGTTATCCATGCAGTTTCCGGCATATGAACTCCAGAGAACAAGGTAAGAATTTCAGAAACTACTAAGTGCAGTAAACCGACAGGCTGGTGCAGACCATGAGTACACTGGGGAGGAAAACGAGTGATGCTGGTATTGAGGTATCTTCTCATATCGCAATCATGGCAATAATTTTGGTCCGCCTGAAGCTATCACTACGTGCCAAAAGTCGTTGATTGCAAGGCTATCAGCCGACTACGTAACTCGGTCCTCCTTTTGAATGCTGATCTGACTTCGGCAGTGCCCTCTTGAGGTGACCTTCGTGTTATCTTCGAAGTACGTGAGCTTGGAACTCGTCAGATGGCGACATTACGTCAAATCAGACGATCTGCCGCCCCTTACTGATTAGTTTTATTCGTATAAACCATGAGCGTGTTAAAACAGAAAGAGTGTGATCGATTCAGTCTGGGTGCAGCGTTCAGTTCCTCACTATTGACAGTTAGACGTGCTTTTCGGCTACCACGACGCTCTAGCAATCGTGGCTTAGAAGGCTGACAACCAACACGATGACTCGGTCCTACTCATGACTGAGGATCATGCTGTGATGCTGTGTGTTAATGCGACCACTATTGGACTCTCAGTTACGTGAGATCTGAGGTCTCCAAATGCTCCTACAACGGGCCGCGCGATAGATGCGCTGAACCAACACGGGGACCAGGTCAGGACACGACAGGCATTCTTTGGACGCCCACACGTAACTAATGCAACATATGGGGGTGTGGTGGCACGTCTGGGTGCAAGTTCGCGCCACGCTGGCCACCTGCGCCTGATCCCGCCTCTGGTCTTCTTGACTTTGTCCACACATCGGGCCCAAGTGGGGTAGGAGGAGAGAATGCGGCAGATGTGGCGCCAGTCCACAAGTCACCATCCCTACGCCCATCATTCCGTGAGGCACACAGCAAACTTCGTAGGAATCTACGGTCGGACTTTCGTGTGGCAGCCACTGCCTGCTATTTATTTTCCTGCTTCTATGTTTGTTTCCCCATAAAACCTCATAACCATCGGGCACGCATTCTATCGCCCATCCTGCTGTAGTACCTCACTGAATGAGCTTTCCAGAATGCGGGATTCTGTATTAGTGGTGTCCACTATGCACCGGCTGACGAAACCTCACCCCGCTGACGATATTATCTTGCGAGCGTAAAGCTATGTTAACCTGCAGTGCGCGCGCTGGATGAGGGAGGTTGGCAGTTTAATTTGTTTGTTTCTGAACGTTGCGAAACCAAACTATTATTCGTTCGACCTTACCGGGAAGTACCACCCACCTGTAATTAACAGCTGCGGGCTTTAAGTGGTAAGCCATTTCAAAGGCTTCAGAAAATTTTGTCGGGCTGATGGAGCAGATGGAAAATGTTTATAGTAATCGGTCCTGTCACTGAAGATATTCCTAAGCCTCTCATAATATCTTAGAGGTGAGAACGCTTCGCACTTGCCTGATGACCATGCCATGCTGCTAATGCATGTACAGCGCGATCGAAACCTGGAGGTTTTCGGCTACTGTTGCCCGAGAGCGATCGTTTCGGTGAAGTAAACATATCTTTCCACGAATAAGGTGGTCCTTATCAATGCAACGACCCCACAAGCATATTCTGTGCTATCTGAAGACGATGGCTGATGAGCTAGGCCACGTACCTTTTCATCCACCTCGTGAGTTCAGTCCTGTTTCGCTAAATTCTTCCGCGCTGCTTCATTTTAAATACAAACTCAGCGATGCAACAAAGTGCCGAGTGCGTTATAGGACCTTTGGTATTGGGCTTTTGCCTCTAGATACGAGTGGGTTGATGCCGCCTTTTATGAGCATATTGACAGACATAGCAAGTCGACGTACCAATAATTAGCATTGAACGGATGTTCACCGTGCGGAACCTGCTCGTCACCTTGCGTCCCGCAGCTCCAGTCTGTGGCACTCGCATGCAGTCGTATAGGGAACAGCCATGTCTGGCGTATTAATTGTCGGTAGTCATAAACGGACGCTTGGCTAACTTATTCTGGGGCCAGCTGGCGATAGTTAACAAACCACTAGTGACCATTTCCTCAGCGTTAGCTTCAAACTAGCTCATGATAGAAGTAATTCGAAAAATACAAAGGATTAAGTAAGTTAGGAAGTAGTCTGATTAACAGAAGTCTTCAGACAACTCAGCATTCCGATGAATACACGGACGAAAGTTAGGCAGCACAGCATTTTAAAGTCTTATTTCCTTTTTCAGCGATGGAGTGGATTCTGCGATTTCTTCGGCGCAGAATTTTCTCTTCAATTCACCAAATGGAGTTCTTTCAACAAGAGACAGACCGTTTGTTCCATACAATTCATGAGACCGTGACTAAAGGCGTAAGCAATTCCTTGCTCGTAATTGGTCGTCCTGGAAGTGGAAAAAGTCTGGTAAGCAATGAGCCACGATACCTCTACGCAATTGCAGCTGTTGCGCGAGGTAATAAATAAAGTGAAGTCGATGAAGGACGTGAGTGGGAACTTTATCGACGTCTATATAAATGGTGAGTCTGCGATTTTTGAACGAACCATATAAAATAGGTTAATGGGAGTTGGGTCCTCAGATCTCCAAATTGCTTTTTCCTAAACGTTTTCTGTATTCTCATTTGTTTCATCAAGTTATTGATTTCGTCCGCTTCTCATTCTCAGAGACTCATCAATAGCAGCAACCTGAGGCCTTTAGAACAGGCGTTTCTCTTCGGACCAAATATACTTGCTTTCAATTTGAAAGCGCTCTATGGAACCGTGAAGATCTCTCTTCATCTAAAATAAGCTAGATAGGAAGCGGAATATTTAGCGGCCCTCTTTCCTATTTCTTTATCATCTTTTCTTTCCCACACCTTGTTTGCCAAACTTTACTCAGTCCTACATCATTGGTATATATGTCAAACTGCAGATACACTGTACATACTAATGAACAACTCTAAGTGCATGCGATTTTAATGGGTTGTTTTGGTAAGACTTTATCTGTGTCAAAATTTGACTCAGGTACACTAACGTACACATTCCAGCTTTTAATATTTATTTCCACTATTAGTTGTGGGGACTTTTTGAAAATCTCATAATTTTAAGGGGACCAGTTCGGATTCTCCTTATGACACCATTCATAATTTACCCGTTCTTGAACACTGTTCCAAAATACCGGCTTCTTCCCCTTGCCTATCAAGCTGACTTTACTGACAAACTCTGCGTCAATTTTTTGTCGCCGAAACGGCAACCTTCAGTAACTGTCCCATGGCCGAGCGGTCAGTGTCGAGGTATAGAACGAAACGCTCTTATTCTTGTTTCAGGTCTTATTCACACAGACGACCGTGTGGCCTTGAACGCCATTGCCAAGCAACTGCATCGAGCCTGTAGTGCAGTTCCCGAAATGCTGTTATTTGACGAAGAGGATGCCTCTGACGTTGACAATATTTCCTCCAATGAGCCATCGAGAACTTTTTCAGAACAACTTAGGTGGCTTCTGAACCTTCTAACGTCTGGAAACACGTCTAACAAGACTGTACTTGTTGTCGTAGAGGAGTTCGATAGGTTCGCTGCCCACAGAAATCAGGCTCTCCTTTACAATCTTCTGGATTGCTGTCAGTCTGGCGGTGTGCCGCTCTGTGTCATCGGGCTGACTTGCAGGCTGGTTAGTCCTATAGCACAAATTCGTGCCTTTTCGACATTTTTCAACCCATTCCATTTTTATTTTTCCAGAAATTCTATCAAGATTAGGCAAATCTGATTGAACAATACTATTTGTTCTGCATTGAGCTTGCTACTCAGCCGGCTCGCGAAGCCGTCGACCGAGAATCCATACAACAATCTGGGGCAGGTCCTAACTTAAACTCCCCATTACTCATTATCCATATTTTCACTCTTGTTCTGGTAATCACAGCATCCTTGATTCCTCAATTGTCGTATGGAGGAGTCTTTTTTCTTAGTCTAGCATTTGTTGATAGCATATTGTCTTCCAGAACGCTATGCAGCGTCATCCACTATCGGGAAAAATGTCTTACACAATGTAGCTACCAATTCGCTGGGAGTACTTCTATAAGACAGTTGAAATCAATTGCATGTTTGCGTGTGTGATATGGGACTCTGTTCCACATATGTATCGTGGTACACCTGGAGAGTTTAGTGTCACTGAAGAAAAAGGGGCTAAGTATCGTGAGAACTTTCAGTTATTTCGTCAACATGCCATCGGACTCAGACCTCATATCCGTAAATGCACATTTATTGCCTCAATCGCCACCACTTGGTCTCAGCCCATTTCGCAAATTCTCAAAACCTCTTGGAAATTGAGGCACGCTAAACCTGACTTGATGAAAACCGTATGGAGTAAGTAAGTACTGATTGGCCCAAACCTCTAACTCACTTCTCTGCCTGACTACTATGTTGACTTGAACAAATCGAATCAATTTTAGTAGATGAAACTTGCTTGTGCAGCTTCTGCAAGTCCCGACAACCGTGGCCGTGCAGGTTAATTGCATCTTATGAGGGCCTCATTTTCTCCATTGGAAATGTACGCACATGCGTGAACATGCCAGTACACTAATGCTGTTTCTTATCTGCATCCAGAGTGATTTATTCTTCATCACCCTCGCGGTGCTTTCTGTAGGATATAATGGAAATGCTGGAGAAGCGTGTGAAGTCGAGGTTTTCACACCAACAGTTGCACCTTCTACCCGTCGCCTCTCCCCTCACTGCCTGTTGCGACACATCTGAAGAAGGAGGAGAAGAAAGCGGAGGACCGCGGCCTTTTGAGCGCTACTGTCATATTGCTGCTAGCCTGCTAAAGTTGCGCTTCGATGAGTTGGACTCCTTTCTGACGGTCTTACAACCAAGATGCACCGGGGCTCACTCTCAGCCCTCCAAACGAAAGTTACAGGAGGCCATTACCTCCTGGAATGCTCATATTGATAGTTTCTTTGATGACGACCTTGTCTCAGACTGCCTGCGTCAAGTTTGGGAGGTGTCTACTTCTGTTAGCAAGCTGCGAAACTTTGTGGTAAGTGCGTGACGTGGTCAATGAACTTATTTTTCTGGAAGGCGCCGATCAGCTCACTTTTAAATCTCAGTGACTCCTCGTTGTTAAGCGATGGGGAACGTTTTTGTCTCTAGACCCTGTAGTATTGCCATTTACGGAAGCTGAAATGCTCTACTTTTCACTTAATAATATGGTTTCGAAGCAGCAATGGAATCACGGAAGATCATCAGGGTGCGTGTTTTGTTGTCGAATCTCATACCATTCCGTTTTACAACATGAAACTGTACTTCAGGGACCTGCCCGCTCTATGAAAGCGGGTTAGAACAAATACGGTTTAAAGACAAATGCCCTGGCTGAATGGAAAACACAAGGGAGCCCTCTGGGATTGGGCTATGCTGGCTGTATGTTGCCCTCTCCGTAATAACGAGACACATCTGCTTGCATCGGTGAGTCGCGGTCCTGACTGAAAGGATTATCTCACGAGCCCGAGTTAGGGATAGAAGGGCGAACAGTTCTGTGACTATATGAGCGCCCCAAATGTTTAATTTGACGGAGGTTCTTCCGCGAAACGACTTCCCAGAACCTGTGTTGCGGTCCGTCAGTCGTGCGGTCTGTAACGCCACGACCTTGTTAAATCCAGTGCAGCGAGTCCACAAGGCAAGCCTTTATGCAGTCAGAAAAACCATACTGTGTGTCTACACATTTACAAGGCTAAACAGCCTGTTCCGACTAAAACGTAGACATGTATCTGACCGTTCAGCTTGTTGTTTTGAACAAAATGGCAACTGGAGAAGGGTGACCTGTTAGCTAAAAGCAAACAGTTGTCAGATACTTTGGCACAATTCGATTTATGTTTGGGCAGCTGTCTGGAGCTCAGAAAAGAGTAGCACGATTTTCAATGGTGAGGACGTCAATAGTTTGTGTTATATGGTATACTTCGATTGCATCTACTCCCAGTGCTGCCAAGTCTGTCTAAACCGATTTTCCTGGATGGCAATGCACCGGCTTATCAATGCTGCACCGTTGATCATTTTGCAAATTCTCATGGAATCAGAGGTCCCTAGTGGCCAAGTGGACCTTCTGGCCACAATCAATTAGAGCATGAATTGGACTGCCCTCAACGAATAATCCTCAGAACAAGGGAACTACAAACTCTTTCTACTTCAAGGCTTCATCTCTTGAATACTGGTGATATAATAAAACAAGGACAGACTTCGTCGATCGTCCACAGAGACGAGCTTAATTTGTTATCGCGCGCTATTAATAAGTAGTATAATTTGTCCCCTTAATCCCTATTTATCTTGCTCTAGAGCGATAAGGCAAAACAAAAAGTATGACGCTTACTTGAATCTCATTGATTTACCACGGTTCATCTGGGGATAAATTTTTGGCTAGCAGTGTATGTTTTCGTACTGAGTATGCTGCATATCCCGAGGAATGTAAACATCACCTTCTTGCCCTTTGGGAGGGCGGTTACGAGCATGCCGAAATGACAGAGGCATCAGATTAATCGTTTGGACCCTGAACGTCATTGCATGTGTTCTGACAAGTGCTCTGATAGACAATACCACTGCCCTTTTTTACAGATATGTAGACATCTATAGGTTCTCAGGCATTTAGGTTCTATGTATCACTCTCTAAAGTTCGAGGAATGCATCAGATCAGAGAAACCATTTGTGAAGAAAGGACCGAACATTGTCGTCCTGTGAAGCTTTATCTACCGTAACAAACGCGTTTCGAAGCCGCTGGCCCTATCTTTCTTTATGATCCAGCCTCGAAGAACTTCACCATTTACAGCGAACCAACCAACTAGCTTGTCGACATCATCTATCTGAGATATCGTATCCGGATCTCGACCAGCTATGAGAGACTGTAGGTTGGACCTGAGACGCAAGCAAAAACGGAGTTGGGTTTTGCTAGAGAATGCAGTAACGTTATCTGCCACAAGTTGCCACGAACGGAATTGAACGCTAGAGCTAATTGCAAGAATAAACAGCTTACAACTGCCGATGGTGGCCACTGGGCAATTCACGACGTTCGGAAGCGTAAATGTTTGGTCAGCCCACTCGGATTTTTGGGGGTATTACCGCCATCACGACCCATGGCCTTACAGTTGTGGTGATTAGGTTACGCCCACTCTCTTCGACTTCACAAGTTGGTGACTCCAGCGTGTTGCGAACACAGCCCTCATGAGTGGCCTAACTGAGTTCTCACGAAATTCCCACCAACCGCCGCATCTCTAGATTTTACTATGCCATCCGGTGTCCACGACAAGCAAGATTTGGTTGCCGTCACCGTGTCACGAAGCCATGGGGTTGTCATCAGCCATGAGAGTCCAAGCCAAGGCTCTGACCAATTGTGCGGAGCAGTCGTTCACCCCTGCCAACATCGGACGCATCCAATATTGATCCAGCATTTTCCTTTTAATGTTCCTACCAGCATCATCAGTTTTGAAGCCGTTGTGGGTGAACAACTTTCCTTGAGGCTCGGTTGATTCAATGAGCTCTGCAACTTATCTGGCTGTGCAGTTTGGACGACAATGAAACACGTTCACTGACCGATGCGTCTTTGTCTGACTCCACCGGGATTTACCACGTCGGAAACGTTCTTGCCTCTCATAGTAGCATGCGAACTCACCAATGGGTGTTGGACAAAACGCACCAGCACATTCATTGCCTTCTGTCCCATCTGACCTCTGCACAGACCGGGGCATCAAACTGAGTCGATGATTCCATCACAGTAAACGCATGCTGTCTAGTCATCGTGATCATTGGCTAAACTCACCGCTCGTTGCACCATCGACGCCTTCACTCAGTTCTTTGTTTTGGGGGCGGAGAGTTACGGATGACCCTTACCACAGCACCGCCCGTGTCCATGCAGCCCTCAAACGCGTGCGTCCACACATGTACATCACGTGTGCTAGCGGAGATGGTAGTTTGGGATTCTATTCGGAATACATTTCACATTCTAGTGTCTTTCCTCTTCCTATACAACCAATAGGGCTGTAGTTGCCATGTCCACGACTTTACTTGATACACCATTTTATCACGCAGACCGAGGCCACACGAACGTGACGCTCACACGACGAAGATCGACGGCAGTGCAGACTTTACTTAGGCGTTAGCGATGCTAAGGATAATTCAGCCAGTAACCCCAAGTGCGATCTCATCTCTCCGGCCCTTGTTCAATTTTCCTTACAGAGTCTGGGCGGCAGTGGTGACAAAAATTGTGTGGTAGGAGGAAGGTCATCCGTGAGCACCTTGTAGTCGCGGGGGCGTCAAACGACGTCTCATGGGTCAGAGGAGTTCCGCTTCCGGAGGGAGAGAATAACCGGTCGGTCGTCGAAGTCAGGAAAGCGTTCACAGTGGTCATGCCGTGTGTGGTCTGTCCGATAGCTTTTGCAGTTCCCTGTAGCCGACTTAGCCGATGCTTTACAAGTTTCCGTTGTGCCACTTGGCTCATGCCACGTAAACAGAATAGTTCGATTTTCTTCGGCTTATCGAACTGTTTTCAGATAGCGGATTCGAAGATTTCTTTCAACTGCCCCGGGACGGCAATTTTCAATGATTGCAATTCGTTCCTGCTAAAAACTGCTAAGTTTAGATCACGACATTTGGCAAAGTAATTTTGCTGGGCCTATTACTTTTTGACGACGATATCGTATGTTTCTCGCATAATATAATGCTTTTCTGCATGTCGCCATTTGTTTCATTTTATTTATAGCAGTTTTTGCGTTTTCAGGCACTTCTAATTGCACCTCTTGGGGGTTCCAAAATTCGCCTAGAAACGCAGGATTTTATCAACGTGGTTTCCCGACTTCGCCAGGACGCCAAAACTGCCTTATTACCAAGTACGTGTCTTCAGGGCCTCTGTTGCAAATACCTCCTCCTGGCAACCACCAGTCATCAGATTGGATGGGCGTACAAAGTGTCCAAATTGCTGAAGCGTTGACCAGAATCCGTAAATATGCTTTCGAATGAAATATCGCCCTAGTGACCTAACTTGGGTATTTCACAAGTGGCACTCCCGAGGAATACCGCAGCCTTGGTTTATTAATTAAGTCTAAGAGGTGGAGCCTCGTTGCCGGTCGGAGGTCCCTTCTACTGGTAGAACGGTTAAAGGCCGACGTTTGCGATCGTCTGGTTACTTACTCCGTCGACTCAGATGGACACTCATCCTCGTTTTCCCTCCGAATTCCTGTGGATAGATGTGATTAAGTTAGACTTGAAGAATTTGCCGGTACTAAGTGTCATTGGTGTTCGGAAATCTAACGTCAGCTGGATTGCACTTGCTGACAGCCGGCTCTGCGATCTCAGAATAAGCCGCACCTCTTCGTGGCACCAGAGTCTGGAATCGGCCAAGCCACTGCCGTTTGTCGTTATGATTACATGTATCCATAGCGGTCGACTATGTATAAATTGGGTTTTTCACAAGCACCTTGACTTGCCTTAAGTACACAATTGTCCCCGCTTGAATTAGGAATTTGCACCCAGCGTAATAATTTGTCCGGTGTTGCAGCTGCTTTGCGAATGGTGATTTCAGGTAATACTAATAACGAAAGCAATAATCGCGCCTCGCATCAACAACGCGATATCTCCCCTATCCTACTCCATGAATTAATGTTTTCTACAGACCTTCGGGCCTGGTGCCTTCGACTTAATTCTGAAAACTCGTATTTTAGGTCTTTCTGTGCTCGAACTTATACTTCTGACTACAATGGTGAAGTTACATGAGATCAATTCCGGACAACCTCTCAATTTCGAAGTCGTTTTTCACGGTAAGTCACTGCCGACGATCCACTGCCGCCTCAACCATGTAGACAATTAAAACTTTTTGCCAGCTTTTCGCCTCCCCAAGGTTGCCGTAAGTATTCACTTTCGTGGGACTACTTCAATTTCGACGCAGAAGGCGTGTGTGCACTAATTCGTGCGATTTTTTTATCCTAACCATCTCTCAGTGGGATAAACCACATTCGGTAGTTTTGCCAATTATCACTGAAACATGACTTGGACAGCAAGGCAACCTTTTCAGTCCTTCTAGTGAGCCCGCCTTTTTATCAATCCCGCATAGTCTTCGGTTCAAATTCCTTCCTCTTATACCAAATGTGAGCACTCTGCCAGTATCGAAGCAACACTAGTCTCAACGGTGGGCTGTCAAAAGATTGTTATAGTTAGCCTACGTCATCACGATATTCCAAACGCCTGCATAGTGGAGAGCGGCCACGCAACAAGGTAAAGGACTCCAACCACACCTGACTTCAAAACTTCCTTGTGAAAGTTCTTTATGATTCTTTTTTTACTTCTCCCAAGTCCTCTTTTTCTCCCTTGACTCCGCGGTCCTCAAGCTTTCGCGCCGCTTCCCTTTCAAGCCCGCGTGACTTCTTAGAGATTCGTTTGGATGTTAACCAGCGGTAGTGGACTTATTGCTAACGACGTCCTTTTTGAAGATTTTGCGCCATTTTTATGTTGGCTTCCGTCTGCTTTCCTCAGCAAACGTTTACTGCCAATTTTGCGCGCCCGCTCTAGTTGAAGGGGTTCTTAAAGGGGCTCGGAAAGTTGCCTGTCCACCACTACCATCCGCGTATCAGTAATATATCCCCAGTCAAATGATATTCTTTTCATTACTAACCGTTACTCTTAGGTAGGCATCCAAAAGGGCCGTTTGCACCTCGGTCTTCATTGCGTCGGAATTTTTCCTCTCAAGATAGTTGACATCGCGTTTACACCTTTGTTTGCGTTTTGTAGAGGCGACCCAGCTAGCTTATAAAATATTTTGACCTGAAAGGCACCATCCAACCGTGTCGCATGTTGTATCGTGTTAGTCCCCTTTTCCTGAAGTCTTCAAAACGCTGCTGTTTCAGAGTACACGCGCTTCTGCCGCACCAACTGCATCGGCTATCTCTACGAGAAGGCTGTTGTTGCCAAGGCCCTAGACAATCTTGTGGACCTCGAGCTGGTTGTGTGTGGTCGAGAAGCCGCTGCCCTCGCGTCTACCGGTGGCGTGGGTCTAACCGCCGGCTCTCGGAGCACGCGAAAGGCACCAGTTGCTAGCGTTCCCTGTCAGCTGCGTAACTACCAACCTATTGCCTGCTTTGTCAACTCTATCCTCCTCACGGCCTGTTTGGATGCCTACCCCAACTGTCCAGTCGAGCTCTGCCAGTGGGCCCACTCGCGAACCCTCTGACGACCTCCACTTCAGTTTTACCTGTATTCACATTTCCAAATGGAACTGTTAATATGCACTCCAACTTGTGGCCACTATTTGTACGTGAACTTTTATGTAATCACCGCCGAATCTGCGCTGAATGGCCTTTATTAATTTGCATTTACTAAGCAGTATGACAGGCAGTGGAGATTTCACAGATTTGCTAATTCGAATTTTATATTTGCCTCAGATGCCTATTCACCACGTTTTCGTGTTTCTACCAATAAAGAACTCGTTGAATACTGACGTCTCATTTCACGCATGCCGTATCGGAGCTTTTTTACATTACAAGTCATTTGGGGCTGAAGAGGAAATTGAGGTCTTGTAGGTTGCTCCTTTAGTGCATGATGATTACATCGTGTTTATTATTTTATTGCCATTTTCATCTCTGGACTCCTTGGATGGATTTCTTAGTATCTTTGTGGGCAGGTTACCCATAGATACCGGCTTGCAGTTGGGAAGGGCTTCCGCTCTCCAGGGCCATATTTCACCGAGTCACCGTTCAGAACTCGCCATCCTCTGGCGTGCAGTAGGTGGCGTATCTCATGAAATGTCAACCGAAATTCTGAAATGTGTTTTCAGTTAGAGAGCATTACTCGGCTGGGGTTGTGATATTGGTTTGCGTGCTGCACAGTCTCGAGATATTTCAGTTGCGACGGCGTGCCATCTCCTGATTTCCCTGCTTTCCGGCCGCATGCGAAAATCATCGCAAAAATGACGACTTAAGTGGTTCGAATTCCCCCACTGATTTCCAATTACCTTATAAACTCGAATATATTCTAAGTGACAATTCGACCGTCCTCTTCGACGATGTCCACCGTGTGCTGCACAGCAAGGTGCAACACGCACGGTGACTTGCGCGTGAATTAGTTTTAGTGGCGGTAGACTTGCACAGCATCTACTACACCCTCTGTTCCCCATTCCTCACCTGGACCCGATGTCAAAACATAGTCAAAAAGACCGGAGGCAGGGGGAGGGCACAGGTGGATGGCCCGGCTGAGCCCGCACCTTGGCGTTCCACTCCACACCCCTTGGTCCACACAGAAAATGACCAGGTTTTTGATCAGCAACAGCATCAACGACAACCCAACAGGGGTCAGAAGGACGATGGTGATTGGGCAGCCATGCCCACCACCTTTATATCCAAGCGCATTTACCGTCAGAGGACCAGGTGTCTGGGAACTGCCAGCGCATACCAGGCTGCGATGGCCTTGATGTGCTGATACTGACATAGCACACGCTTTCTGAACTTTTGACCATATTCTGTTCTACATAAAGCGTGCATGAAAGTGTTCGGTTGGGCACGGAAGTAGATACTCCCCACCATTGCAGGTGGCCTTGGGCATAATTGCGGGAGACACCTATTCCCTTGTCAGCGCTAACTGCCTGTGATGCGGGGTACCTATGCTCATGTCCTGCTGAATTTTCCTTGTACTCATCTAGTAGTCACCTTCGTGCTCAGTGTTTTAGACTTTTGGACAGGGAATCTCCTGGATCTAAATATTCTGTGTTCATGAGATTCATGAAGACCATGAAATGTACGTTCGATTGTCATTCTGTCTGTAAGTGTAGTAATAGTTTGTATGAACTATATAACACTACTCGCATTTATTACGAAGTTTTATGAGTTCTGTATGGTAGCTCAATAGCGCAGAGCAATATATCCTTCTTCTTACATGGGGGATATACAGCTTGTGTTTTGGAAAACCTAAACGCTAATGCATCACAATTTTCTCGGAATTGAAAAACTTTTTTAAACCCGAGAGATACCCTGTCCGCGAGCGTAAAATTTGGAGAGCGTGATCGGCCACCAAATTAGTACAAGGAATATTCTTGTGCATGTCTTCTGTAAAATGACATATATTTAAGTTTGCAAGGGCATCGAAAACCACTTGGAAGATTCTTACTATCTAAGCAGTCATCTGCTTACCGGGTGTTGTACTTGAACGCGATCGGAAAGAAGCGCACTCTCAAGTCGGCATCCTGTTATGATTGAAATATCTCGGGATTGGCTGGCACAGTAATCAAAATTAAAACCCCATCTAAGTAATACTTTATAGTCGAACATACATATCAGAATCTTGTTTAATATGTCATGAGATACGCCACCGACTGTGTATCATGGAAACCCTGACATACTAACAGCGACAAGTACGGTGTCATATCCATGGGATCTCGGAGAAATTTTTGTCTTCTGAGGTACGGGCTGACAGGCTCGAGACTTGATTCTTTGCATGTCGCATGTGTGATGCCTTGCTCATCAATTCATACCAAACGCAACTTCCGATGGTCTACGTTTCAACTATCCTTTAGCACCTTTACTTCTCTAGCGAACATTAGAGGCGAATAGTGGAGCAGTGACAACACCATCCCTTTGAAATCGCACCGTTCCGCCGGCTGCGAACATGACGGGTTTTGAGCCCCCGGGACAATGTGGCATCAATCTTAAATTGGTTCTGCAGTGCACTGGGAGATTTCTGGCGCCTGAAGCCTGATAGATGAGTGTAGCTCGAGTTTACGGCGGTTATGTAATTAGGAAACAGTAAATATCCCTATTTTAGAAGGTAACTGAGTGTGCATTAAAATTCATAAGCAGTTTCGTTATAAACCTGCCGTTCTGTTACGCGTAGTTGGGCGTTAGGTAGTCTTTTCTGGGTGTGTTCTCTGTCAATCGAAAACCCTAAGACAAGCGAATGGTTTCGCCGAATTGTATGCGAGGCACAAGTGAGAAGGCACGTGTCCTAGGTAGGAGCGTGGGTCGGAGTTGACCCATCAATTCCTGCGGCTCATCACAAACCCCTGTAAACAGTGATCTGAATACTTTGAATTTGTCCTGTTGACCGATTTGCTGGCAATAAATGACTGTCATGGACATTTCTGATAATTCCAACCAGTATTGACTTATCAATCCTTTAGTGAGGTCCATGGAGATTCCTCTATGCATTATCATATGGATTTTGCTTGCCTCGAAAGCCTTCTACTCTCTGTGGGTAGTCTCCTGGTCGGACAGTAAGTTTAATTATCAAGATGCATTTGGACTCTTTCAGACAATCGACTCCAGTTTTTCTCCAGGTATCTTCTTAAAGACAGCTGGAGCGGAATGTTCAAGGTAGTTCTGTGTCTACCTTACTCAAAAGCTCCATCTCTAGGATTCGAAGGATACTGAGTGGTCGTTGGTCTACATATGGTTGTTGAAATTGCCACCAATATCTCTTTTTTTGCTAAGCACGGTGTTCAGTAACTGGCTGAGATCTAAAGAGGTATGCGGCCAATTACACTGACTTTGGATTACAGCTTGTACGAATATGTGAGACACTTCTGGCCGCAAGCATTATCGTTCCGGCCATCCCACCTTCAATTTTTCTTGCCTGTGTCCTGACCACTATTGTATATGCAGTAATCGGTTACATTTTGCGCTCGAAGACACTTATTTGGAGCCTTACTCTGTGCTCATTGTTCTACGTGGAGGAGGCCGTCCGCATCCTTCGCAGGGTAAGAGTGCCTTTTGCTGGCGATTCTCAGGTAACATGCTGGGACAAAAACTGTTCACCAGAGGGTTTTTTGATCCAATGTTTCAGGTATCAAAGTCCGCCACCCATCTGGGTTTCCCATGCACAGATCTTATTGTCATGTGCGATTGCATGCGAGTTATTGCCTGACGCGTGGGCATCGGCTGCCAACAGTTGGTGTAAAACGGCTCCTGCATCGACGTGGTCGTTGTCGTTCCAGTCCTCGTTGACCGTGGGGATAACTGGCGGCCGCGACTTTCTCATGCTTCAAATGCTTCTTGTCAAGTACTTTCGCAAAATCCAACGGGACGCAGTTAGGCTTGCGTGTCGGTTGATTTAGTAGTCGGCTGGCAACCAGGCTTCTTGAAACTACCTTGTCGTTGGATTGTTACCCCGGCCCACAGCCCCAACGGCGTCAAAGTTGGCGATATGTGCTGTCTGCGTGGCAGGCGTTAGAACCCTCTATTTCGGGCCTAGTCTTCGAACGACCGGTGATGTATGTGCAGCTGCGTTCCTAGCTCTCCTATGGTTTTTCCAACAGAGCTGCCCTCTGTGCGCAGCCGCATTATAGTCGGTAGACAGGGACTAATTTCTCCCGATTGGGAGTCCGGTTTGTGAGCGACTCCTATTCCGCTTGACGCGAGGGATCCAGCCACTGTTAGCAGAAATTTTACACGCACGGGACACCAGCATGCTCTTGGCTGGTTGGACTCGCCCTTTTGGTGTCTTCTGGGTGTTGGATTCCTCCCAACGAATGTCCATATATACCCGTTGACTCTGGGGAGTCCTCAAAGGTGTATGTTTTCGATCCACTTTTCCACTGGTTTAACATAACCACTTTTTTTCTCGCAAACTCACACAGATTTGCTTGTGTTGTAGCTGGTGTCTGCCATCATAATTTACAGCGTGTTTGTTGGTTTACTGTATACTTTGGCCGGCTGTTAATTGTGAACTGGGCGCCAGATGTGGACAGTTAGGAAGGGAATTCGGTCCTCAATTTCATCCCCACTCGTGCACTGCTGATCCTGTGGTGACCGCAATCATTTATTCTTCATAGTATTCCGTTTCCTGTTGCCAAATGCCGACCAAGAGATCATCTGCATGGTGCGCCTAAAATTTTAATTTGTACACCTCAAGCATTCATCTTCAAAGGGTTGGGAGAGCTGCCTCGGCCACAAACAAGTCCGAGATAAGTGAGCATACCTCGTGCCTTTCATTTACTTACAAGTGGCCCTGTTGGGTAACAGTGTCCTGATGCGGTGCTCCACGACCCGTGGGATCTCAAGTTGTGTGCTAGCTGTTGTTCCCATCGCAGTCCGCTCATCGTTTGGTGACCGCCGTGAAGAAGGTGGGTGTCGTCGAATGTCAATACACTCCCTCTCGGCATAGGTATAACGGCATTTTACCCAAATATTGTTTGGTTAGGTAGACCGTCGTTTTTGAGCCCACGGTCAACGACCTCGGTTTCTGGGGCTATCGTTACGCAAGTCCTTGCATGGGTGTGCTGCGGAGTAAGACGATTAGTCCTAATACAAATACTTTCCTCACGTTAATACTGATTCGCCCTGTTCTTTGGATACTCAAACGACTGTGGGTACCCCACAAACCAAGTAGACATTATTGCCTACTAATACATTTCTCACTCACGAAGGCGTCGCCAACCCTCTTTTAATCGACTTTCAACAAATTTAGTTTTCAGTTATTGAAGTGGTCCATGAGGACGAAACCTTCGAAAAAGCCACTGTGCTTCAGTCAGCTGCGGCCTTGATAATTCTCCGTGCCTCGAGCGTTGGTCTCGAATTTGCCAACAAACCTTCTTCCCTCCCACGGACTGTACTTGTCAACCAACTGGCGCTACCAGTGTTGCTGGAGGCAGTCTGCTATGCCACATATCCACCAACTTTTTATTTCGGTCCACTGGTATCCTTTAGTGACTGGTGCGCCTGGAGAAAAGAAGTATTTCAAGTAAGTTACAAGAATGCAGCAAATCAAATATTCGGCGACAGTGCTCCTAATTCAATCAGACAGAATTTACTTTAATCCTCAGAGCAGACTTTTGTAGCGTTTGGAGGCGTTGAAAGTAACACACGCGATCTAGTAACTCACTTCGAATCGTTTCTCTGCTATGAATGCGCTGAACGGAGTTACTAGGTACGACATCAAACACAGATGAACGTTTTAGGAATAAGAGGCTATGAGTATATAAAAATAGCATTGCAGTTCAGGATATTAAACGATATAGGAAAGAGTTATCTCACATATACAAATGATCGTTCTGGAGGGGGTGGGTGATTCTGTCATGCCCTAAAGACAACCGGTTACAGCGCTATCTGCAACCGCAGGGAAGGGAATATCTGCCCATTCTGGGGTCCTGTTCAAGGCTACCTGTACTACCGGGAGTCCCTACTCCGGTGTCTCACCGAAGCTCATCTATTTTTTATGCACTTCCTAATGTTGGCCTTACTTTCACTAAGAAGCATCAATGAGGTAAAATGCCCTGTGAAAGCGCGAGCATTATGGATTGTGTATATCATTTATACATCGCAGAACATGTGGGCAACTACCATAGAGCAATAAATCAATGGTGTTCTTTGCAGCTCTGCATAATCTCTCAGACCCAGTTATGAAGAACTGGACGGCTTCGGCGAAGTTCGGATCCACGACAACACGGACAAGGCTTGAGTACAGTCAACGCTCTATCCACCTGAGCTAGTAGAGCCGCTGCTCGTCAAGTAGCGGTGAACAATACAGCTAAGGATTAACATAAATCACGTGCACGCGACCATATGCATAGGCACCGGTTTTTTGTGTTTTTTAAACGTGACGAACATCGAGCTGTTCTTAGAGGTAGTCACTTACGTGACTAGAACTGTGATTAGAACTGTTTGCAGAAGGCAAGCTGACTCGCCGTCAATGTCGAGAATAATGTCGTCTTTCGGCTTTATATATGTGACCACAAATGTCAATGGTGCCTTTGAAGTAAGTTTCGCGAAGAAACTATATAAAAGCATCTTGGTATTTAACGATGGTCATTCAAGCAGTTGGAAAACAGGCTAATGTTCTACCCAGGCGATATTTTCACAGTTTAAAACTGGTAATTTGCACCCTTTGCACATAAAACTTGACCTTAAAGGACGTTTTTAATACTGATGAAGGACCGCATGCATCGACCGTCTACCGTTGGTAGCTTTGGGTAGGTAAAGTACTGAGGTCGTCTGTGCTAGAGCTTTGCACCGTCTAACTGTCGTTGCTTGAGAGGTACTATGGACAAGGAAAAGGAGGAATGCGATGTACATTTCCGTCTATGTACAGTCGTTAACTAACCTCTGCATCGGATCTATAAGGCGAAGTGGAACGCCTGTATTCCATGCTGCAGACATGCAACCCCTTGCCAGACCGAACTCAACCAAGCAGTGATGGCAGGGTAGAGATGGCAAGGACTGAGAGTGGATTGGTACAGAACTGCTTGGGACTTATTATACCTTCACTCAGCCAGTTATAACCCTGACTAACACCTGGGACCAGAAACATAAGCATTTGCACGCAAGCGGCGAAGACTGTCCACCACCGGTGTATAACGCCTGGGTCATAGGCACTTCAGCGAACCGAAATTCATCAATATCTCGTCACCCGTCATTCTCCGTGTACGCAGGTCGGGTGTTTATTCAACCAGGAATGGGCACACACCAATCTATTGGCTTCCTGAAGCAATCAAAAGACACGTAAGGCGGCCAAGTTACGTTAAAAAACGGAAGAGAGGGAGAAGCGGCGCCCATCTGGTTCGTTTGCCTTCTCTCCTTATCCCGACCTCAACCAAAACACGAGATCGAGAACTGGACGGTAATCCGCCTGGCTGAGAATTCAAATGCAGTTGAAATCGAAGTTGCGCCCTGACTAGGACGAGTGGGTGACTTCAAAAGAAAACGTATCTTTCCGACTGGCAGTGAACTTGTCTTCGGAGAGTCTCATGCGGACCTGCTAGCCGGTTTTATCAACATTATTGGCTTGGCCACAGTTGGATTCTATCTTCTAAATGACAGCAGATTTTTGATTGATGTATCTTGGGTCCTTAGAATGCAAGAGCCGCCGGCGGATTGTCGCTTCCGGACTGTGAGCGACTCAGTCTACGGAATTATGGAGCACACCGGCAATATAAGCAGGGCGCACCAGTTAGTCGGTTTTGGACTGCCATATCGGGTTGCCTTGCTTAACTTCGACAAAACTGCCAGGGTATCCGTTACCTGTGAAGAGCGACCGCAGAATCTGAATCTCAGTCGTCTTGTCGTCAGCGTAGTGTGTTCCCACACGGTGGCAGGGTGGGAGCCAAGCAGTCCACCCCTTCTGGGGACCAGGCCGTGTGTGTGTGTGCAGCACGCGCAGACGGACGGATTTTAGTTCTGTCAGTCACTGCGCCCAATCTCAGCCTTAATTTGGAAATCGAGTGGTGCAAAGGAGAGCGTGAGGTCGATGATTTCAACGCATATACTTCACTATAGCCAACCCGATGCGTTTAAACTATCACAGGGCGGTAAGAGACGTGGCTTGAAGGACTGCCAACTAACGGGATAACTCGGACCTGGCAGTTAACTCAGCGTGTGTTTGTGTGGAGTGGCGAACTGGGTGGACTGGGAGTCAGGCTGCAATGGCTCCCTCTTAATGAGACCGATGTGGCACTCCCAATCTGTTGGATCCGAACCGGTGTGGTGGCACGCGGTTAAGTGCGGGTTTTCGCCGCGCCAGCCACCTGCACCCTCCATCGCCTCCGGACTTCTTGACTCTGTAGTGACACCGGACCCAGGTGAGGGAGAGGGGAGAGTGAGGTAAATGCTGAACATCTTCAGAAACGGCAGTCGAACTGTCAGAGTGACCTCACGCAGCTGCGTTTGTGTGAAAGGGGGTAATTTCTACGGAGACTGAAGAGATATTCGTCGCCTTCCTGTAGCCGTCATTTTGGGTTGTCTGTGGCCCTTTCTGTGTACGGACACGTCTCCCTCTTCCTCTATTGTGAAGTGAATGTCTAGGAATATCCAGTCCAGAAGTCGTTGATGTCGTGGATTATGCTACACTTCACCTGACGGTCTGCGGCAGCGGATCTAGGGAGCCCTACTCTTTCTGTCCTCCAGCGACGGATACCAAATAGCGTAGGTCCAAGAACCCCTTCTACGGCTTGGCAAACTGTACCGTGTTGGGTTTTGATTTGACATCCCTTTCCACACACCAAGTTGGACAAGGGCGCCCGATCGAGGCCAGAGACACTAAGCCCACGGAGGGGGGCGACGAAGAACGTGCCTAAACTACCGTTTTTATTGAATGAGCTGAGATATCCTTTTGATGTTGTCGCAACGATTACGGCATGTCTCGTATTTCACTCGAAGGATGGTTCTGAGCAAACCGTGGCCAAACATCTCCGGTTTGCGCTTGTCCTCCAAGCGCACAGCCTAGCATTCGCTGGCGACAATTCATTCTACAGAGTATTATAGGTTGAACCTAGCAGAGTGACATCTCCAGCATAGTTAAGGTCAGTTATTTGGGGCCCAGATGTGAAGTCGGCATCACAAATACGCCTACGGCCCTTCCGAGAATCCAGCCAATGGCGTTGTTGAACACAATGGGTCACACAAGACAGCCTTGTCGAACGTTAGGCTAACTGTGAACGGCTGAAAGGGTTTGTTTTGTAGCCGAACTCGTGCACTGGTGCAGCAGTAACAGGTAATAGGTGTGCTTTTCGGCGGCAGACTGTTTGGCTCTATTGTCTGCCACAGGGATTCACAATAATCGCAGGCTATCATGACGTTGACGTCAACAAGGTAGACGTCGATCTATTACTGGTAGTGATGACTGAATTTAAGAATTTGCCGTAATGTGAATATCCGGTCGGGCATCAATATAAAACTCGGAACACGGTGTGTCCGGGTTTTATTCGAAAGCCACGCCCAATCTGAACCACATTGTCAAACTCCTTTACAGAAATGCCAGTCAGACTTGTACCGTGGCAGTTTTCTCACTTTGACCTATCTCTTAGTCATTAGGAAAAACTTCATTTCCTCATGCTGACTAATTCATCCGACGAACTCGGTATGTCATTGTCGATATAAGACCTATTGACATCAGCGAAAATGACGCCTTTCGGGCGCGAGCTTTGGGCATAATCGAGTAGGGGGGTCTCACAAGGGACGGACAGATCTCCGCAGCGGATAGAGAGAGGGTATTGCGTTGATAATCGAAATCGAGAAGGTTGACCGAAGCTCCCACGCCGGCGCTCGACGTTAGTCAGGATGTCAACAGTATGTTCGGTCCTCGTTGCTGACGACGTCCACCGTGTGAACCGCAGCAAGATAGAAGCAGGTACGTGGACTTGTGCGTGAATTAGTTTATGGTGATGATGGACTTGCACAGAACCTGCCGCACCCTCTCCTCCTCCCCTGCCTAAGCCCGGTTTCACGACATAGTAAGAGAAGAACGAAGGCGGAAGAGGGCGCAGGTGGCTGGGCGCGTCCGGATCCGCATCTAGGCGTACCATCACACATTCTGGTCCACAAGAAACACTAGAAAAGGATTTTATACACCAAGAAAAGAAATGGGGGAACTGATTAGACCCCAAATTAATGCGGTGAGCGCCCACAGCTGAGCCCGTGGAAACAACCCTGGTCCACAATACGCACTGACTAAGGACGACGGTTGGTGCGGCCGCGGCCGCCCCCAGGCATGCCGCCATACCCCGTTCGGCCAAGGTCACTAGGCAGCCATGCACACGACCTGTATACCCAGCGGGAGCGCAAACACATCCATCGCAGGTAATCAGGTGCCAGAGGATTGACAGCGCACACCAGGCTGCGAGGGCTGGTGGTACTGGGTTGCCGTAATTGTGCAATATCACTGCATCTTGCACGTTAAAATTTGAAGATGGATGAGAGGTCAACTTTCAGGTCTGTGCGAGCAAATACATGATCCGGTGAGTGGATGTTACCAGTTTGGTCAACGCACATAAATCTATTTTTATGAGCCCCAATGTGCAATTTTGAACTAAATAGATTGTAATGATTGTGGCTGGCCGAACGACTATCACGTAAATACTAGGTCGGCAGATGTTTTCGGTGATAGCAGAAGCGCGCTTTAGTGACAGTTAACCAGCCCTCACCAGCAAGGCACATCTTTTCACCCCTGTTGCATAGAGAACTAAGACTAAACCGGCCAATGAGATGACTGTTTAAAGATTCACCTGGGACATTCAGAGTGTTCCAGGCGCCGGCGACA
>CACRXP010000060.1:1026364-1045085 GCA_902702965.1 Spirometra erinaceieuropaei
ATCTGACTTTCTAGCAGAAGCCATAATGCAGAAACTGGAATCTATAGCTCTTTGTAAAATTAACCCCAAACTATGGTTGCGCTATGTTAATGACATATTTGTCATTGAGATGGTGCCGACAAAGACAAGGGAGACAGGAATGACCACTTCTGGCATATTAGCCGCCATCAGTCAGTCATTTCCAACCCCAAGTGTGCATCACTTGAGATTCGAACCCGTGATCTTTGGTCATGGATTTTGACTCTTTACCATTGAGTCACGGGCCCGGTGCCCTGTCGGTTGTGATCGGGAATGTCAATTATGACAGATGAACGCTCACTGATCAGGTTACTGAAAATTCTCGTTCCGTTTTGCCATGGGGCTCATACTAGAACCTCCGCAGGCAGTCGCACAGCGACTGGTAGTAGACGTAAATTGTCTTGGTCATTGTCAAGAAAAGCCAGTTAGATCTGTTCCACACGGATGTTAACTCCACATTCCCAGAAATTAAGTTCACTTTCGAAACAGAAGTTGATGGACAGCTACTTCTTCTGGATGTCCTTGTACGCCGAAAAACTGACAGATCCCTACAAACCTCGGTTTATCGCAAAGAAACATATTCATCCTACATTTTCGGAGTAACCATCCCGTCTCTCACAAGAGTACCGTATACAGCCTGATAAACCGAGCCAAAACACACTGCTCCGATGCAGAAAGTTATCAAACAGAAAAGAAATACCTCTACGAATTATTTTCCCACAACGGGTACTCGCGTGACTTTTTATGCCATCGCAAGAAGCATGAGGTCAAACAGAATGATATTACGGATACTGCAGCCACCCAGGCACCAAAAACATCCACATGGCGGACTGTGAAAAAAGTATCTGAGCTCGTCAACTGACAGTTGAAAAATTTTCAGATATAAGTGGCAGACCAACCTACAGCCACCTGGAGTGCACAGCTTATATACCCTAAGGACGGGGTTGGCCATCTCGATAGGAAAGCTGTTGTCTATAAGATCCCATGTGCCAGTTGTGATGCCGTCTATTATGGCCAGACTGGAAAATCTATCTCAACTCGCATACATGAGCATCAGCTGGCGGTGCGGAGACGAGGTCATCAATCCCAGGTGGTTATGCACACACTGGAAACAAATTCGCACGGGAAAACATTCGCATTGTTGGCTCCTGCCCAATAAAGAAATGTCGCGAATTCCTGGAAGCAATGCACTCAAACGAGACAGGCATCAATCGGCATATCGATTTAGATGCCACGTACAAACTTCTCAGGGATAAATAAAAAACAACGAATCCACTGCCGAGGGGATGACGAAATACTATCGACGCGCACTGGCGCAGGCTTTGGCCAACCACAGAATCACTGGTTTGACACGATTAAATAGTTAACTGTTTTTGTACATAGTCCGGAGGTCTGACGGCATGCTGGGGGAAACAGTCTCGAAAATATATGCAACAAAGCTTATTTTGTTCCCAAAGAATCATACATGTTTCAAATATTTATATACATGACATGGTACCGACAAAGAAAAGGGAGACCGGAATGTCCATTTCTGGCTTATTAGTCGCCATCAGCCGGTCATACCCAACCCCAAGTGTGTATCACTTGAGATTCGAACCCGTTATCTTTGGTCATGGAGGCTCATACCTGGGGCTCATACTAGAACCCTCGCAGGCAGTCGCACAGCGGCTAGTAGTAGAAATGACATGGTACCGACATAGACAAGGGAGACAGGAATGACCGAGTCGAGCATGCTCCGTAACCTGATCAGTGAGCGCCCATCTGTCATAATTGATACTCCCAATCACAATCGACAGGACAACGGGCCCGTGGTTCAATGTTAGTGTCAAACTCCGTGAGCAAAGATCCCGGATTCGAATCTCAATTGATACACAATTGGGGTTGGGTATGATTGGCTAATGGCGGCTAATAAGCCAGAAGTGGCCACTCCGGTCTCCCTTGTCTTTGTCGGTACCTTGTAATGTACTTCTACTACTAGTAGCTCTGCGACTGCCCCCGAGGGTTCAGATATGAGCCCCAAGGCACAACGGAACGAGCATGTCCCGTAACCTCACCGGAGAGCGCCCATCTGTCACAATTTAATTGCCTTACGAGACACGCGGCTCTTGCTTTGTGGCTTGGGTTCTAGTCTAGACCCCCCACCAACAGCCGCACGATGGCTGGCAGTGTGGGCCGAATATAACTACTGACGGACTAGAGAGACTGTAATTACCAGTTCTGGCTAATTAACCATCATCAGTTAGCCCTTGAGAGTCGATCCTTCGGCCTGTTAGTATTCGCGCGTCCTAACCACTGACACAGAGTCATCCTGCCACGACAGAACCACGAACTTTGACCTGTCTGCTGCTGGCTAGCTTCAACCTCCCAGATTTTGACTTATGACTAGGTCGCGTGACCTTTGTCCCCTTTGCGGTCGTAGTTGTAGCCAGGATAGCTCCCATACGTCAATCGTTCGTGAGAGTTGCTTTCAGCCTCGCGGGCGCGGTGGTGAGGCAGTGTCCAGCGCTGGACACGTGACGTCTGGCCACCCCTCTCCTACTTTCCGTGTCGGCTCTCGGCTCCGCATGCCCACCTGCCCTATTGGCCCTGTCCGAACTTATCCTTGCCTCGTACACAATGCCTGGCAGGCGGGATGCAGTTCTATAGCCCGACTGAGTGTGCCGATCGAGAACCAACTTTCAAGCATCAGTCCGGCCATCTCAGCTGCTGGATTACCCTCGCTTGTTCAGGGAACCCTGTGGATCTGTCCTGACCCCCCAATGGTGGTGTGGTGCGATCCGAACTTATAGGACTGCCACAGGTTGGTGACACCTCCCCAGGCTCAACTCTGGCCAAGGGATCACCATGAGCAATTCCTGTGACAGGGCTCATAAATACTTTCCCATGCACCCGGGATCTGACAATATCCCACAGGTGCCATTTCGCTACAACTCGCTAAGTTGAGTTAACCTTAGTTCTACGGAGCTCTGTGATTTGCACTAGCTTAAATTACACGCAAATTACGTCCGACGGAACGCGAAATATCCCGGCTAGTAGGTCGATGCCCGACCCACACATACCAACGACTACACCTTTCAGAATTACTGCTGTAAAAATTGATGCTATTGCTTTTTCGGACATAAATAGGGAACTCATGGGCAAAAGCCCTATTCCCTAAATAAAGTAGGCCTCCCGAAAGTATCGAAAAAACATATTCCGGTAGTCCGTCAGCAACGTCTGCTTGCAAATAAGACGATAAGTGAATCAGAACCTCTGTTAGGAAGTCAACGGTATTCCAATGGCTATATGCGCCGATTGCAAGGATGGAGGATCCCCAGACGTGTCCTGCTTATGGGCAGGTTCTAAACGGCCAACGACTACGCCACATCTAAAGGGGATTTTTTCGGTGTAACGAAGAACTTAAAAGACGGGTCCCCGCAGTGTGTACGAAAACAACCAAAAACACAGAATCGTGGTAAAAACGGACAGAATAGTAATAGCTCGTGCAAAACATTTTCACGTCATTCTCCTCTGCGGGCGTCCACACTAATGAGTGAATGGAAAGGAATTTACAATGGGCAAGGTCAAGCAGGAACGAGGCAGGGGAAGCAGCGGCACGCACAAGGGCGGCGAGAGCAGCGCAAGGTTAGCAGTTTTGGCCTGGCTGGAAGGTCTAAGAAAGTGACTGGGAGGAGGGAAGCAGGGAAGGTTGAGAAACCGCTGGCGGCAAATGCCTGTGCAAGACTGGCCCACCGTCTCACTTCACAGACGCGCAAGCGAGTTTTGCTGCCTCTTCCATGCCGGCGACCACTCTGATGTTGTGGCCATAGGCCTCGAGGAATTTACGTCCCTCCACAGCGTTGGTGCCCTCCAGGCGGACAATAATAGGCACCTTGGGCGCCTCGGACTTGCAGGCCTCAACAATGCCCTCAGCAACCATTTTGCAATTGACAATTCCGCCGAAGATGTTGATAAGGATGCAGCGAATGCGCTCGTCAGCTAGCGCACATGAGTAGGGTGGTAAGAACACAACAAGACAAAAATCAAACTACCGGCAGATGCAAACTCAGTAAAAAAAACGAGATTAATGGATTGGTAGGAGGTTACAACTATATTCCACATGCAAATGGAGTGGAGGCAATGGTTCATTTTAAACTACAAAAAGCACGGGTGATCTCACATCCTGTCGGGCGGAAAAGTCGTGGACAGCAGCCGCACAGTTGGCGGTTCGGGTGGAATCCCCGCATTCACCATCACATTTATAGGGTGCATACTGACAGTATAGCGAAGACTGAGTTTAAAGAAGGGATGTGACTCAGTGCTTCGGACGAAAAAACTGAACGAATTGGCTAGTCACAACGGAGAAGCCCCATCAGAGCACCTATAATTCGCCACCACAGTTACTTCCTGTGAACTGGTAGCATTACGCGGTCTATAATTGATATACCGACATTTGCTCGTCTAACGGCAGGTTTCATCCGATAATGATTCAAAATGCCACTAACGTGTTCATCTAGCTAAGCATGATAAGTATGCGACTATGAAGTGTGACAACAAAAAATAGCCATATATATATATATCCCGTTCATCATCCCCAAAAGAAGACGAAGAAGAAAAAGAGGAGATGCCATGGACCACAATGTATTGCTGCTGACGTTTCGGAAACTTCCTCGTTTCCATCATCAGAGTAGTGGTAAGGTGTTTGCTCCTTCTAGCTCAGAGTTGTTCTGTCTCGCCGTCTGTCTCGTGTTATAGGCATGCCTGATACACGAACTCTGACCTGTTTGCTGGCGGGCGATTGGCCTAGGTCTCTCCGTGGCCGACCGCTGGTGTGAGCTCTGCCCCCTGCCCGGCCGCTGTTGTCGCTGCTAGGTCCGTGTGCCCTTGGGCCCTCTCCCCATAATTTGACGGGCGGATCAGCTGCCGCTGCATGCGGGAATCGGGGTCGGCTGTTTGGGCGCGTCGGTGGGTCGATGTCTCGCGTCGGTCGTCTGACACCCGGCTAGCTCCCTCCCCCTGTTGGGAAGGTGACAACTGTTGAGAGAGTCGCGATTTGTTCGCCAGTGCTGTCGGCCCCGTCCGAACTGACTGGAGCCTCGTACGAAGCGCCTGGTAGGCCGGATGAAGATCAATGACTCTGTTAACTGTGTCAACTGAGGACCAACTTTCGAGAACCAGTCTGGCCATCTTGTCGCTGGCTCGGCCGATGACGCTTGCCTCCTCAAAGGCGTGGCCCATAAACCGGAATCCACTATCAGGCAGCAGATAATGAGGCCCAAAGACCAGCTACCTGCAACGGAACAATCAGCAGTGGTCTACAGCATAACTTGCCAAGATTGCGGTGCAAGGTATGTTGGTGAAACTGGCAAACGCCTCTGCATAAGATTGCACGAGCACCAGCTTGCAGTCAGCCGCGAGGATAAGCTGTCACTGGTATATGGCCACATACAACAGGAGAAACACAGTTTCGCCTTTGAGGAGGCAAGCGTCATCAGCCGGGCCAGCGACAAGATGGCCAGACTGGTTCTCGAAAGTTGGTCCTCAGTTGACACAGTTAACAGAGCCATTGATCTTCATCCGGCCTACCAGGCGCTTCGTACGAGGCTCCAGTCAGTTCGGACGGGGCCGACAGTACTGGCGAACAACTTATAAACCACTTTCCGCGGACCCAACCAAAGCACAAAATTCCTCTATTGATAAAGTGATGAAGCGCCTCACAGGGAAAATACAACTGTCGGAGACATTGCTAAGTACCTGAAACAAACAGAGCCCACTATCGCTAGGATCTATGGACTACCAACAGTCCACAAAGCTGAAGTGCCTTTGCGACCGATTGTATCGTTAATCGGGGCACCCAACTACAAGATTTCCAAGTGGCTATTCCAACAACTTCATCCACTTACGAGGAATTGTGAAACTTCGAGTGAGAACTCAACAGAGTTTCTAAAGAGATTAAGAGGAATCACAGTTTCTGCCGACGAGATCATGATCTCCTTCGACGTCGTCTCCCTCTTTACGTCCATACCACTGGATTTGGCAAAACAATACACAGAGGATCTCCTAAAATCCTATGACACGGATGTCCCCGCTACTGCCTTACTCGAACTCATAGACTTGTGTATGGAAACTAATTTTTCGTTCGACCAACAGTATTACCAACAGCTGAAAGGAGCCCAAATGGGTTCACCTATCTCTGGCTTCCTCGCCGAGATCACTATGCAAAAACTAGAGGCCACGGCTCTTCCACTAGTTAACCCCAAGTTGTGGTTGCGATATGTGGACGACACATTTGTGATCGTCAAAAAAGATCAACTGGAAACGCTCCACAACACGATCAACTCAACAATGCCGGGAATTAAATTCACACTCGAGAAAGAAGTTGACAAAGAACTCCCGTTTTTAGATGTTCTCGTGCAGCGGAAGACCGACGGGACATTGCGCACATCGGTGCACCGCAAAGAAACCTATGCGGAGGTCATTCTGCACTATGAGAGCAACCACCCTATTTCCCACAAACGAAGTACGATCAACAGTCTGCTTAGTCGAGCGAAAACACACTGCTCGGACGAAGAAGGCTACCGAGCCGAAATAAGTTACTTGCATGAATTAATTTCTCGGAATGGGTACCCCAAGGATTTTGTACGTCGATGCATGAGACGGAACGAGTCAAAGGAAACGGGATCAAGTGCTTCCAACCAGGCACCGAAGCCAAACACTTGGCGAACTCTCCCTTACATTAAAAACGTGTCTGAACTCCTTGAAAGGCAACTTAGGAAACACCAAATCCTAGTGCCACACAGACCAACGACTACCTTACGCACTCAGATAGTGCACCCTAAGGATAGGGTCAGCTATTTGGATAAAAAGGAAGTCGTCTATAAGATCCCGTGTGAAGCCTGTGATGCAGTTTATTGTGGTCAAACAGGAAAATCCGCCTCTACGCGAATTCGCGAACACCATCTGGCAGTGAAGAGGCGAGACCACCTGTCTCAAGTAGCCATGCATACCCTGGAAACCGGGCATGCGTTCGCTTGGGACAGAACTCGGATTGTCGGTGTCTGCTCTTTCAAAAAAGGCCGAGAGTTCCTCGAGGCCATGCACTCGGATGAATCGTGCATCAACCGTCATATCGAGTTGGACGCCGCGTACAAGTCTCAAGGAGAAGTGGAAGAGGCGAGAGCCAATCGGGACGGATTGACGCAAATAGCGGCCGCTCACGGGCGCAAACGCGAACGACTATCGATTTTTTGCGTGCACTGCCAGATGTTAACTGTTGCCGGCACATTTACTCTCAGTCTGCGTCTGACGACGACCTGGGGAACCAGCGTCGAAAATTCACGCAATAAAGTGCCTTTTCCCAAAGAACGCCTCTGCCTTCAACTTATATTTCTTGGGATGCCTACCTTCCAATATACATATATATATACACCAGAAGATGGGTATCCCAAGAAACATAATTCGAAGAAAATGAGTCCTTTGGGAAACTGAGCAAACTTTATTTTGTAAATTTTCAACGCTGGTTCCCCAGGTCGTCATGACACGCTTTCTACACGTCTGACGACGACCTGGGGAACCGGCGCCGAAAATTTACGAAATAAAGTTTTTTTCAATTTCCCAAAGGACTCATTTTTCTTCTAAATGCATATTTATGTATATATATTCTGTGCACAGTGCGTGAGACTACACACAGCTAGCACGAGGACAAACTGTTTGATAGAGTGGGGCGCTGTCATTATTTGACGTCTATTCAGCTCGGATCCAGGTGTCGATAGCAAGCATACACAAAAAACTCATTCTTTGCTCCCATTTGGTAGTAAATTACGTCTTCAGGTTTTGTATTCGAACAAACGGTGCGGTTCAATTTTTTGAAGTATTTTCACTCCGTTGCGATCGCGTTTAGGTTTCCGAGACCTCATGCTTTACACTTTCTATGTAACGAAAACCGCACATTGATTGATCTATGCTCTCCGGCAGAAATCATATAGAGCTCGTGAAATTCTGTAACGTACAATATACACGTCGTATATCCGAAAAGGAGCATTAGTAGACGGACAGACGCGACGCTACTTGATCGGATATTCCACGGTATTTAAAAATCTCATAATTGAAAACTTCCTAAACTGAAAGATACCGTTTGTTCGAGCATAAAATTTGAGAATGTGCTTTGCACAAGAATCGATATTTCCATGTTTTCTATAAAATAGATTTGGATTGATAAAGTCATCGAAAATCAGTCGAGAAGTGCATAGAAAAGTATTCACCTCTCACAAAGTGTGATTTTTGCAGACGACCAGAAAAAGGCGCATTTAAAATTAGGCTTCCTGGTGTGACTGAAATATCTTGGGACAATCCCGTACGATGGTTGGCACTACGACATCACCTAAGTAATCCTAGCTAATTGAACAGACTTAAGAATTTCGTTTGACATTTAATGAGGTACGCCACTTACTGTACGTTTTGGCTCTTTAATGTTACTATAAACTCAGTCAGCAAATAAGAAAACATAGGAGTCTACTGTTTACCGTTTTCAGCTTTTGAAAGAGGAAGGAGGCCATTCTTTCTGAAATATCTTTAATTGACTATTCCTAGCCAAGATGCGAGAAATGTGATTAAGAGATACACATGGCAGGGAAGTCGAATAAATTGGGTAAAGGGGAAAGTTCACACAAACCGCTACAGTAATCCGTCCGACACCATTTCCTTTGAAGGCTACAATGCTTCTAAGTACCGACAGTATTCTTCAGCTCTACAGTCTCGTTAATCAGGTTAAATTTACACAGCTATGAAGTTTAGCAATGTGCTCTCCCCACATCCTGCTCTTTGAAGGTTAGCCCGGGTATCCACTGCAATTTCCTAGAGTAAGTTGCCCAACCGTAAAATAGTCATGCCTACCCATCGACTGAGTCTGTGGTTGTAAGCAGTACGTTCAGGTGGAGACAAACGACAGAAGACACTCACACGTGAGGGTTCTGATGGCAAAAGCCACGTCGGACTGATTGGCCCGACCACCAAGGTCGAGGAAGTTGGCCGGCCGGCCATTAAACATGCTCAGAAGGTCGAGAGTAGCCATCGCAAGACCCGCCCCATTGACCATACAGCCAATGTTACCGCTGGGTAAGCCGATGTAGCTGAGTCCGTGGTTCTCGGCGGCAAACTCGAGAGCAGGGATGGACTTGGGACCCGAGGCCTCCACCTCCAGTCTTCGGGACTCCGCAGCGAGGGCAGCCACTCGGGGCTGACGGTAGATAGCATTGCTATCAAAGACAAATTTGGCATCCAAGTTTACTACCTTGCCTTCCACAGTTTCACCCAGGGGATTTATTTCGACCTGTACAACAAAAAATTTAGTGGAGAAACGACTAATTGGAAGGGGCGAGGGGGTAAAATCACTAGCATAGGGACTAACAGGACATGGATAGCTAGCCTGTTGGCTTTAAGGTGACTTTTGCAGGGTTCTGGAAAGCAGGCGTAGACCGACGAGTCATAATGGTTTAACCGTCGCAAGCGACGAATTCCACCGTGTGCTCCAAGGAGTGGACGCAGCATCGGTGATTCAGGCGTGAATTAGATTATACTGGGGCAGATTGGTGCAGCATCTGCCGCATTCTCTTCCCCCACCCAGATGGCTCCGACTGCAAGGCAACGTCAAGACGGAGTTGGGAGAAGATACAGTAGCTGGCAAAGCTAAACATTCAATCTGCGCGTGCCACACACGACCTGGTCTCCGGTATGTGTGTCAGGCTTCTGCAAGGACGGCTCAAGTCACACCTGTGTAAGAGTACCATAAAGTACATACGAGGGAATCATTGCATTCTGACTCTCGGTCCTTCAGTCCCTCCAAAATACTCCCACAAGGAAGGAGTCATAGGCGATAAAACCATAGCAGTCCGCAATGCCCCAGCGGAAAATAAAACGTAGGTAAACGGTGACGGGGTTATGTCCAACTTAAGGCTACAAAACCTTCTCTATCCCGTGCACTTTTTTCCGTAACACTCAGTTGCCGAGTCTGCAAAAATATGGACGCACATGAGAAATAGTTTCCAAACCGATTTTTCTAAATCCATTCGCGTTTTAGGTGTCAATGTCCACTGGGATGTTTGGTGTTCCACGACAGCTGAACCAGTTTTCTTTATCGGCAAAAAGCAAATACCCAGGGTTCGAAAGCAAGCTCCAGAACTTGACGGACGATGCGCAACTTGGAGTCTGCCACCTCTAAGTAGCTTTCAGTAAGAGGGTGGAGGTGAACTCAGGAAAACAGCACAGAGCTCAAGTTCAAACCAATTCAGTCGTCCTTATTGGAGAGCTCAAAAGTGTGTAACCTGTCACATTTGATAACATTAGAGTAAGTGATCGTGCCTTTTTGAAGGGTTCGATGTAGTGCATCTGGTTGACACATCTCCCACCAGGACGAAAAACGCTGTTTTGCCTTGTGCGTGAGTACCTGAAGGAGCGTAACTAGTTTAAAGGGGCACGAGAACATTCCAGCGACGAGGTCGATTGGGCTGTCATCTCTGCGCTTGAGATACTGGGTTCCGTCTTCTCTTGAAGAGACAATGGGTTCGCCGATTTCGGGATTCATCGCCGAGGCGGTCCTGCAACGGTTAGAGTCGCTGGTCTTCCAACACAACAAACCGAAGTTCTGGTCCCGGTATGTTGATGATACCTTCGTCGTTATCGACCGGAATCAATTGCTGACATTCAAGGAACATCTGAATGCGGTCTTCCCGAACATAAAATTTACGATGGAGGAGGAAGAGAACAACCAGCTGGCCTTCCTGGATGTCCTCGTATCCCGCAAAGATTGTGGTGTACTAAAGACCAAAGTGTTCAGGAAAGCGACAAATACGATACAAGTACTGAACTTCAACAGCAACCACCCAATCAGCCACAAACGCAGTTGTGTAAGGACGCTATATCGGCATGTCGAAACGCACAGCGGTGAGCCGGAAAACAAGATTGCCGAACTACAATACCTCCGACGGGTCTTCAAAGCCAATGGCTACCCGCGCAACTTCGTCGACCGGTGCATACGCAAAAGGGACGAAAGGCCTAACCGCACGGACACCAAATCTTGGCAGGCACTTCCGTATGTCAAGAACGTTTCGGAAGCTGTCGGTCGCGTTCTCGCACCACTTGGGCTTGGAATTGCACACAGACCGGAGGCAACCATCACGCGTCAGTTAATGAAACCGAAAGACCTACTGCCACGACAAGAAACGTCTGGAGTCGTTGATCGGATCTGGTGCAGTTGCGGACAAAGCAACTACGTCAGAGAAGCCGGAAGACAGCTCCGACTGAGAATGGCCGAACACGCTACAGCGGTGCAGAGAAAAGACGCTAGCTCTCAAGTTGCGGCTTATTCGACGGGATCCGGCTACACATTCAAATTCGACGAGGCCGAAACTCTCGCAAGGTGACAACCGCGTGAGCCGGGAGCTACTGGAATCATGGTTTACTGGCCCCCAGTCCATTAACAAGTGCAATGATATTTCCATTCCATACTCCGTGCTGAAACTTCGCCTAGGCTGAGTAATTGGCCACGCGGGGAGCGCACAAGTGAACACTTTACCCAGCACCGGGGTCAGCGCGTCAGATGGTCGTGCAATCATCACACCAACATCCAACGCACGTGATTGCAACAATTAAGGACGCGAATGTCGGTCATCAAAGAATTAGCACAGCAAGTGTGACGATTCCGGATGAAGGAGAGAGCCGTGAATATTCATAGGTATGCGATAGCATAGTAACTGCATCCTATAAATACTGCAGCCCCTTATGCATGAACCACCCGTACCTGGTTTTGTCTCTGATGATGGGTTCGAGCAGGAATCCGAAACGTCAGGCTAATAAAGCTCTTGTCCCAGCGATCGTGTCTCCTTCTTCAAGACTGCTTCCTGGGACTCGTCTCTTCGCTTGTATTGGCAAAAGCATCACAACAAGGACACCATGCAAACCCTTCTCAAGCGCCTGCAAAGCAACCTTCGGAAATACTTGCCCACTGGGTACTTGATATGGGTGCGATCATGCCTGATCTAACCAGCCTCGATGATGTCCCAAACTGTACCTGTCCATGCGTGACGATCCGTAGCAGCAAATCTGGACATTTCAACCCATTTTCTTCACCAAAGACGGATGCCGAATACCAAAGGTCCAAGAACCACCTCCGTGTCTTGATGAGCTGCATAGAGCCACGTTTTGAGTTGACTCCCGCTTCGACGGATCCAGTGGGGTAACGGTGCCGGATCGAGGACAGTAACACTGAGCTCCTGAGGTGGACGACGAGGAACATGTCCAAACCACCGTAGGACCCTTCTTGGATGGCCTGGATTATCCTTGCGATGTTGTCGCAGCGAGTGCGCACCGTCTCATTTGAGACGAAGTTGGTGTACTTCACTTGGAGAATGGTCCTCAGGCAGTGGTGGTCAAATGCCTCCAGTTTTCGCTCCTCCTCCACGCGCACAGTCCAGCGTTCACAACCATAAGGACAGACCGGACAGATGTACGGTACACGCGGATCTTAGTGGCGATGGAGATATCGCGTCGGTTACATAGGCACTTTCTAAGCCTTGAAGAAACCCGGCGGGCAGCATCAATTCGGGAGACAATGTTGTCCTTACTCTGGCCATTCGGCAGCAGCCTCGTCCCGAGGTATTTGAAACTGCCCACTTCTTCAAGTTTACAGTCATAAATCCCGAGGTGCCTTCTCCCGGTCGAAAACACTTTAGTGTTCCCAGCGTTTATGGATAAACCGACCGATTTGGCGACCCGGTTCACCCGTGACACCATAGACTGCCGATCACCAAAAACTGAAGTAAGTAAGGTAATATCATCGGCGTAGTCGAGATCAGACAATCCGTGTCCGGGTTAAAACTCAACACAGTCACCTTCGTGTAGGGCCTTCCCGAGAGTCCAGTCAATAGCGTAGTTTGACAGAATGGGCGACAGAATACAACCCAGTCTAACGCTAGACCGAATAGCAAACAGCTGGGAAAGATTGTTGCCGACCAGGACTCGCGCAGTGGTGAAGCGATAATACACCTTGATCATGGCAATGATTTTTGGCGGTACCTCATCTAGTGCCATTATCCGCCATAGGGAGTAAAATGGACGGAATCGAACACAGCGGCAAAGTCAACAAAGCAGACGGCCGTCGGTTGTTAGTAGCTATGGTGGAATTTGAGAATGTGCCTAAGTGTGAATACCTGGTTCGTACATCCCCGTTCAACACGACATCCGGCGTGGTTAGGTCTCGTCCTAGAGTCACGCACAGCCTGGAATCGCCTGTGAAAGACAAATGCGAAGATTTTCGCAGCTTGTGCCGCGGCAGTCCTCGCATCTTGTCTTCTCTCTCTTATTGAGGATAGATACAAGGATGCCCGAGCCCCAGTCATCAGGATCGACCTCGTTTCTTCACGCTTATTCAATTACATCATGCAGCCAGGGCGCTAGAGCGTCGACACAAGAGTTGTAGATTTCAGCGGGTAAACCGTCGTCTCTGCGTGCCTTGTTGTTGTGTGACTTTCGTATGGTATCAGCGACTTCTTCAGAAGAGGGATCGCATGGAACTGCACAGGCCGGAGAGAGAAGAAACTCCGCCGCCGAGGACAGCAAGGGAGCGGTGGATTGGGTATCGAAGTTGAGACGGTGCTCGAAGTGCTCACTCCAGCGCTCGATTTTGGCCGAGTTTTCAGCAGTAAAGCCGCCATTCACGTAGCAAACAGAGTCGCTCAGGGTAGAGGGCTTATCACTAACTTGGCGAATAAGTTGGTAGTTTTCGAGAGTCACCAACGTTTGAGGCGTGCTCCATGGATGTCGCTATTTTAGACCAACATTGCTTGCGGTCATCCCTGGCCGACTCTGCCGTCATCTTTCGAAGTTGGCGGAAGGAATCATCATTACGGGACATGGCCCGAGCCGTCTGAGAAGACAACTGCAGGGTCCTTCAGCTGATCCAGTCACTGCAGCATCGCCGAGTGTATCCAAGGATTTTCTCAGCTGCCCCATCGGCTGACGTTTTCAGAGACGACCTTCTCCGTCGGCTCGGGTGGTAAAACAGGACCACATTTCTCTGTTCAGGTCCTCAGCAGTGCTGGTTTGCTGGATTTTTGGGACATCGAGGCGTCTAGGATGTGGCATTTTTGGCGCGGATGGAACGTGAAATTTTAAGCATGTACGAACGAAAACGTGGTCCGACCCATTGCGGCGTTACCATGCTCGACATCGCGCATCGATCTGCTATCGTGAACCCAGCTGCGGAACCTTGAGCTGACTAGAATGTAGTCAATCTGACTGGCTGTATGACCGTCGTTTGAATACCAGATCAGCAGATGTTTATTGCGATGCTGGCAACACGTGATGGTGACAAGCAGGCAGTTCTGATCAGCGAAGTTCTGCAATCTCTCGCCACTTTCACATCGGGAATCAAGCCCAAAGCGGCCAAGAAGACGACTGCTTGTGGAGTCGCCAGGTCCAGTCCGACCATTCCAATCCCTGGCGACAATCAGCAGATCGCGGCGAGGGAGTCGTTCAACCAACGCTCGCAACTGCAAGTAAGACGCCTCTTTATCGCGCTGCTCGGCAGCTGAAGTTGGTGCGTACACAGAGACGATGGGGATATTCGTGAAGTGACCCTTCAGTCTCACGTAGGCCATCCGGTCACTGAATGGTTCCCAAGCAAGTAACGCTAGGTCCGCTTGTTGTGAGAGGGTGATAGCCACACCGTGTCTGCCAGAAGAGTCGCGCGGGTTGATGTGGTACAGGGGAAAGTGTGATTCGACCCCAGGGATCGTTATCTCTAGAGAAGCTGAGCCGGGAAGTCGAATTTCAGGCAGACTGCAGACATTTACTTTGTACTAGGGTTGCGCGCGGTCTGATTTTGGGTACTGGGGTCCAGGATCGTCCGCACATTCCAGCGTCCAATACCAAGAGTCCGCCTACGATTGTGTAGCCAGGCTCGCATACTATTAGCCCGCATCATTAAACCAGGATTGCGGAGCGCGTCGGTTCCCGCGGACGCCGTGGCATGGGCCGTAATACTGTAGTCGGACATATTTCATGAGGTTTCTAGAGATTCTTGAATACAGGCGGGTCCCCAGCAGCCGCTCGGATTGTTTATTTTTGAGGCTGTCTCTTCTAGCTTAGCAACAAGTCAGCGGTGGCAAGCAAACTTATTTACTGGTGGTTTACGGTCGCCACGTGAAAATGCCGTCATCGGGTTTTGCGACATTTTTATAAGGCTTTCAGCGTGCCAGACCTCAGTCCTTCACACCCTCGTAGAACTGTTACCACTGGTCCGCGACTGCTTATTCGTCAGACCTGGGCCTGCTTATCTCGCAACTAACCTTCGCTGAAGTCAGTTCCACTATTCGCCACCTGTGGACGCGTCGGGTAGCCAGCAGCCAAGCTAACGGCCTTCAGAAGTGAGGGAACCTCGATCAAAATCGTTAGGCCTGGCGCACCGCCGCAAAGACTGGAGTAATCATCTTCGAAGCCAACCGGATAGTTGTTGTCGCGGCAATGAGGCTCGCAAGACTCAAGTATTGAGGATTAACAGCACAGGCGCCCGACGTCTACCATCGTGCCCACATTGTCAACGGAGGATCCGAGCATGAGTCAGCCTCGCTGGATATCTGCAGACCCAGTGCAATGTCAACACGGCCAACCCGCCTCTATCACAAAACACCACCACTAAAACCACCGAGGACACCCCTACTAGCCTGCCTACCATCACCAAATCGCTCCTTCCACTAGCACTGTCCAGGCGCTTCCACCTTGTCCCCCTTGCGTTCGGACCTTTGGATCACGCGTCAGCGTCGGTCACCAGCGAACCAGTATCAAGAGCCTCGGCATACACCCGCCGAAACTGCTCACACTGGCCCAGAACATTCAGCCATGGCAGGGGCCTATTCGGCCATTTTCACCTCCATGAAAACCTTCAGGAGGACAACACAGCCCAGACACCGTCAGCACACTCCGTCCCACCAGCACACACACATACACCCCCTAGGCTACACATGAACCCACTCCACAACACGACGCCCCACCGTAACGGCATGCGTCTTGTAGCGTCCAAGTAGTGGGTGTGCCTTGAGTACCACAATAATCACGGGCCAAGGAAAAGATACCAGTAGAAGTCATGTAATAAAACGCAGTGGTGGTCAGACCCCCTCCGACGCGCGACAGGCTCTGGGGCTGAGCGTGAGTCTGTCCGCTATCGTGGACCAGGTCGTGTGTGGCACACGTAGGCGGACTGTTGGGCGTTTTCAGCCGCGTTGCTCAATGCCATTATGAATTGTGTGGCAAACTCGGATACTCGGTCGGTGCATAGGAGAGGAAAGTGGGGTCAACAATGGTGAATTCATCCCTACGGAACATCGATGCATTTTTCAGCAAAACGAACCTGACGCGCTTGGGTCTATCAGGACGCACCCAGAGTCGTGGGTCGGAAGGCCATCAACCGACAGGATAACTCAGCGTTTCCCAGAACTGAGAGTCAGGCTGAAATGGCTCCTTCTCGGTGTAGTCTTTACAGAACTCTTAGCCAGATGAGACCTGAGCCGCCTTCGAAGTAGCCTGGTATATGTCGTGCGATTGGTACGCGTAGACTAGCGCCACGCCCACTCTGTGACGCACGCGGTGGACTCCGCCTCTTAAGACGATCGAACTTTCGTAAATCCCAGGCGGTCATACACGTACCCTGATGGTCAGACGGCTGATTGCGCCCGTCGGGTAGGTTGCACGTGTGTAGAATAGGATGCATTTATGATTAGCTGGGTAAGTGTTAATCCTCACCATCGTTCTGCCGTAGTTCGTACCCCCCGCATCCTCGCTCTCGGAGACGACTACTAGCCAGTCAGAGGGTCGAACGCCTTAGCATGACTTCATCAAATGAAAGTTATTCTAAAGGGGATTTTGTCTATTAGCTCCCTAGATATTAGTTTTAGGGATCATGAAGGGTTTTAACTACAACGGCCACAGTCTGGCCACTTGGCCAGCAATGAATATGGTTGAAAAACGAAACCTAGGTGGCACTGAGGACTTGGTACCTATCATCAATAAATTATATTGTGGCAATTTCAATGTGTAAAAGACTCACTTGAAGACAGTCAAGATCGGTAAAAAGTCTGTAGAGTCGAATAATTTGCTCTGCGCAGGATCTGGACTGAGGGGTTCCCTGTTTAAATCCGAGGGCGGTGGCAATTTTGTTGGCTTTTTCTTCTGTAAAAGCAAATGAAAAGGCATAATAGTTCACGGGGTTTTAAAAAGACAGAGTTTAAGGTCAAAATATTTGGTGAAATCCTTCGGCAAAACGGCTGGAGACTATAGTACCGACGGGTAGTTGGAGAGTTTTCAAAAACGTTCACCATCACCTTGACAAGTCCCACCTGGTGGGTCACAGATGGTACTCCACTTCAGACTCTCTTCGCCTTAAATCTGCATCCGTTGTTCTAGAAGGAAGTACGGCCGGATGTTACTGAAAACTAGGACGAACAATGTACGTTGGTAATTGTTATAGATTAGAAGACGAGGTAGCGAGCATATGTAGCTTTCGATAAATTGCCCTCAGGCTAGCGACAAGAGAAATTGATTAAAGCTCGTCTTAGAGCACAGGCGGGATGTGGGAATGTATGAGGTGGGGGGGGGAGTGGGAGGTAATAGCAGTCAGTGCTGGGGGGAGGAGGGGGTTAGAGTGGAAGGGTGCGGAGAGTCAGTCGACCTTCGACCACCGTAGATGTGAAGCCTGAACGTAGTTCTTCTGTGCGCAGAAGATTGGTTTTCGCAACCCGAGGGCGGCCGCTTCTGCTGTTGCTAATAGACGCTGGCCCATTTGTTTAGGGAAGCTAGATGGATCCTTTTAAATCGCACGAAAACTTCGCTAGGGTCCACACGATGTCTGATATCAACAACATGCGCGAGAATGGCGCTGCTTATGCTCCTGGTTTCGTCTTTTCCCAGTCATGCCAGGCGGTGTTCTCGTATTCTCTTGGATAGGCGCCAACTCGCGCGGCCAATATAACCTGCTCCCCAGTAGCAAATGAAGGAATAGATGCACAATGAGATGGTCTGAGGTGGCAACTTACCTCTGCCTTCTCCGCGTAAGAAATGGTTAGTAGAAAATGATATTCGAACCCTTGATGTTCGAAGGGGTCGCGAGACGCCTTGATCGAGGCGTCTCCTTAGGAGCTCACTCGCAGCTTTCCCTCGAAACGGCACTTTGAGGAACAAAGATTTCTTTCCGGCAGTCGGTAAGATGGATTTTGCAGGTAGTTCGACAATATCCTTTGCAATAAAACCTGTTAGGACACCCTATCCAAGAGAATACGAGAACACCTCCCGGCATGGCTGGGAAAAGACGAAACCAGGAGCATAAGCAGCGCCATTCTCGCGCATGCTGTTGATATCGGACATCGTGTGGACCCTAGCGAAGCTTTCGTGTGATTTAAAAGGATCCATCGAGCTTCCCTAAACAAATGGGCCAGCGTCTATTAGTAACAGCAGAAGCGGCCGCCCTCCGGTTACGAAAACCAATCTTCTGCGCACAGAAGAACTACGTTCAGGCTTCACATCTACGGTGGTCGAAGGTCGACTGACTCTCCGCACCCTTCCGCTCTAACCCCCTCCTCCCCCCAGCACTGACTGCTATTACCTCCCACTCCCCACCTCATACATTCCCACACCCCGCCTGTGCGCTAAGACGAGCTTTAATCAATTTCTCTTGTCACTG
>CACRXP010000060.1:1049149-1064734 GCA_902702965.1 Spirometra erinaceieuropaei
AGATATTAGTTTTAGGGATCATGAAGGATTTTAACTACAACGGCCACAGTCTGGCCACTTGGCCAGCAATGAATATGGTTGAAAAACGAAACCTAGGTGGCACTGAGGACTCGGTACCTATCATCAATAAATTATATTGTGGCAATTTCAATGTGTAAAAGACTCACTTGAAGACAGTCAAGATCGGTAAAAAGTCTGTAGAGTCGAATAATTTGCTCTGCGCAGGATCTGGACTGAGGGGTTCCCTGTTTAAATCCAAGGGCGGTGGCAATTTTGTTGGCTTTTTCTTCTGTAAAAGCAAATGAAAAGGCATAATAGTTCACGGGGTTTTAAACAGACAGAGTTTAAGGTCAAAATATTTGGTGAAATCCTTCGGCAAAACGGCTGGAGACTATAGTACCGACGGGTAGTTGGAGAGTTTTCAAAAACGTTCACCATCACCTTGACAAGTACCACCTGGTGGGTCACAGATGGTACTCCACTTCAGACTCTCTTCGCCTTAAATCTGCATCCATTGTTCTAGAAGGAAGTACGGCCGGATGTTACTGAAAACTAGGACGAACAATGTACGTTGGTAATTGTTATAGATTAGAAGACGAGGTAGCGAGCATATGTAGCTTTCGATAAATTGACCTCAGGCCAGCGACAAGAGAAATTGATTAAAGCTCGTCTTAGAGCACAGGCGGGATGTGGGAATGTATGAGGTGGGGGGGGGAGTGGGAGGGTAATAGCAGTCAATGCTGGGGGGAGGAGGGGGTTAGAGTGGAAGGGTGCGGAGAGTCAGTCGACCTTCGACCACCGTAGATGTGAAGCCTGAACGTAGTTCTTCTGTGCGCAGAAGATTAGTTTTCGCAACCTGAGGGCGGTCGCTTCTGCTGTTGCTAATAGGCGCTGGCCCATTTGTTTAGGGAAGCTCGATGGATCCTTTTAAATCACACGAAAGCTTCGCTAGGGTCCACACGATGTCTGATATCAACAACATGCGCGAGAATGGCGCTGCTTATGCTCCTGGTTTCGTCTTTTCCCAGCCATGCCAGGAGGTGTTCTCGTATTCTCTTGGATAGGCGCCAACTCGCACGGCCAATATAACCTGCTCCCCAGTAGCAAATGAAGGAATAGATGCACAATGAGATGGTCTGAGGTGGCAACTTACCTCTGCCTTCTCCGCGTAAGAAAGGGTTGGTAGAAAATGATATTCGAACCCTTGATGTTCGAAGGGTTCGCGAGAGCGCCTTGATCGAGGCATCTCCTTAGGAGCTCACTCGCAGCTTTCCCTCGAAACGGCACTTTGAGGAACTAAGATTTCTTTCCGGCAGTCGGTAAGATGGATTTTGCAGGTAGTTCGACAATACCCTTTGCAAAAAAACCTGTCAGGACACCCTATCCAAGAGAATACGAGAACACCTCCCGGCATGGCTGGGAAAAGACGAAACCAGGAGCATAAGCAGCGCCATTCTCGCGCATGCTGTTGATATCAGACATCGTGTGGACCCTAGCGAAGCTTTCGTGTGATTTAAAAGGATCCATCGAGCTTCCCTAAACAAATGGGCCAGCGCCTATTAGCAACAGCAGAAGCGACCGCCCTCAGGTTGCGAAAACCAATCTTCTGCGCACAGAAGAACTACGTTCAGGCTTCACATCTACGGTGGTCGAAGGTCGACTGACTCTCCGCACCCTTCCACTCTAACCCCCTCCTCCCCCCAGCACTGACTGCTATTCCCCCCCCCCCCCCACCTCATACATTCCCACATCCCGCCTGTGCTCTAAGACGAGCTTTAATCAATTTCTCTTGTCACTGACATGTTTTTGCTTCAACCTCGTACTGGCCTGAGGATAATTTATCGAATGCTATATATGCTCGCCACCTCGGCTTCTGATTACTGCTATGGGAATTTTCTCAACTCTTATAAATTATATTTAAGGCATACACGGGACACACTAGGCATCATAATTATCGATAAAGGTTCCTTATTTTAAACACATAAATCGAATCAGAACAGTATCTTCGATAAATGTCGGATATCCTCTACAACGGCTTAAAAGGACTCTAGCCAGGTGTCCGCATGGTTAATGGTAGCACATACTTCGAAGGCATTGCCTCTACGTGGAACGATGGGAACACGGGTCAGAATCTCATGCATACTCCACTGGTTATTTGTTTGAGATCGAATTTTATGTCAAATGAAGGCGGCTTTCTGAGGTACGGGAATGTTGCTCCGTCCTGAAATTCGTGTCATAAAAGATCTCAAGTACATCTGGGTGTTTCTGACAATGGACGCAACTCGAATCCGTGAATCAACTGGTGGTGTGGTAAAGTCAATGACAAACTGACGTTTGGGTACGGCTGGGTTACCACAGCATATGAGACAGGACTGTCAACTCTGGCTTTCCTTGTCTCTTTTTGTTAGCATTCTCAATAAGTCAAAGCGCGTGGATCCTTGTTAATTTTGTAGAATGACACTGAATGGGAATTTGTAAGCTACAAGGGCTTTATAAGTTCTGTAGACCGGTATGGCAAACAGGGCGGGGCAGTAAACTGACAAAATTGCCCTTCATTGACTGAAGACAAATCATACGAGTGATATTATTTTGTCATGAAACATAGGCGTAGACCTTTTTGAAGAATTGTATTCGTAGAAAATGAGTAAACAATAAACTTGAGGAACGCATAAGAGCGCATATAATAAAACAAAAGAGAACTTACTTGTAACGCCCTCAACAATATCTATTTTCTCCCTGTGAATAGAAGATGGACTTCTGCGAGCAAGGTCCTCAATGTTTACGCCTCCCTCGGAGCTCACTACTACAACAGGACACGTGGATTCACGATCGAGCAAAATGGCCAGATAACGCTCCTTTTTTAGATTCACGGCTTCAGCAATCATAACCTTTGGTAAGGGAGGCAAGAAACAACAAGTTAAGGGTGGAAAACTTTGCTGATCCCTAGGTTCGATTATTCGTGCGGGTGAAAGGTGAGTCGGCCATGTATTGAATGAGACGACTCACTGAAGAATCCGGGCTACGATCCAGGCCTATCCAGATCTGGGGCTGTGTGTAGCTTGCTGACGACGGCTAATAAGACCGAAGTGATTATCCCAGTTACCCTTGTCTTCACCAGCAGTCTTTTTGCCCCTCAACAGCAGAATAAGATTTACCATCTCCAAGATTAACTACACTCAACTGCTTTCATCACTTTTACGATAGAGAGCCGGTTCCTCTTCTCAAATATATCCATCTGTCACCAGTCGACGGGAAACAAACAATACAAACCTCCTCTGTCCACTATTGTCATCAAGAATACAAAAGGTTCCAGGGGACGTTGTTCCGTCTATCGTTTAACTGGGATTGCCAGTCGTCGAAGGAGGACTGATACATAGCTATCAGGTGGGAGAATTCATTGGCGTCGACCAACTGTCAATAAATTATTGGAGAAAGCGATTGCGTTGGAGAACAAGTGCGGACGAAAACAGATTGTTTGTGTGGGTGTTGGATTGGCAGTCATAGGTCATGCCATACAAACCGAGCATGTTAAGACTCGGAGCTGTCAAGCTAACGGGTAGAAGTGGGAACTATAAGGCGACAATGTCTTGAAAGGAGTGGATGTCGAGCGACCAACCGACAGCAACACGGAACTACCGACGGCTGGTACGGCGTTAAGTCACCACTAGACGGAAGGTTAGTGCCATGGTAAAATAAGGCAGGGCATGTAAAGTACTGGCCCGCAAGTCACTACTTCCGAGAACTGTTAGGTGGAGGACGTCGAACACGGCCAGAGGGAAGTGTACTGTTGATGTATGCAAAAACACGACCTGTGTAAGTCGGATCACACGTGATGATCGCCCTATTATTCTGAAACGAGTTCTGGAAATTACATAACGATAATCGACATTTGTCATATAAATAAAACTATAGTAGCGTGGTCTCTAGATTCGCACCACTATGACTAGCATGTGTTTTAGCTAAACAATGACGTGCTGACAATGGGCGCAATGCAGATTTAGGAATTTTTACCCTACAGAGAAGAGTCGCCGCGCAAAGTTGTGTGGAGACAAAGGCATGCGGTGAACAACTCAAACATACCGCTCAAAGAAAAAATTGCCTATAGTTTGAGAAGGCTCACAAGCGCGTTGAGAACGTCACAAGAATGCAGATAGACTCTTATTGATTTGGTACAGAGGGCTGAAAAGTACGGCAGTAAAGGCTGCGCATAGTTGCATAGTGCGAATGCGAACGGATGTGAACTAAGAGCTTAGCCCTAACCATGGAGATGAGGCCGACTATAAAATTTTCGGAACTATAAGGCCAACTTTACGCAACAATCGCCACATAGGAGAAATTTTACAAAGGAAAGGTAAACGAATGGCATTGCCCTAGCCCACACTTAGAAGAAGATGACCTTTCAAACATCAGGATGGATAAATTGGAGACGTGGCGGCAGACGTAAAAGAAAATCAGATTTAGTCTCAAATCGATGTTTTCTCTTGACCACCAAACGAAAACATAGCATAGACCACGTTAGTGGACGCAAACCTATAAACAGAAATAGCTCCTCAGCCTCTTCGTGGATTTCATAGGCTGGCCAAGCAGCAAGTGAATCCACTTCCCTCCTGGGCTGCAGGACGGACATAACCACATAGAAGATAGCTGATATCTGTCCACTGTGAACGCATACTTTTGTCTTTAAACGCACAAACTGCAAATAAAAGGATCTCATCGCTTTTTGTCTGGTTGCCAACCCTGTCATGGAGGAACCCAAAGTCTACTTCTTGCAAGTGCTCACGAACCGTTCAACATAAAGGGGCCATACGTCGACAACAATTTTGTCGTGATGGAAAGAAACAATGAGTTCTAAGCAACCTTAACTGAGGATACTATGAAATTTACGCAGTAATTGGAAACGGACAGTGGTCAACTCCATTCCTTCTGTCGTTTATTAGAGCGTTTAAACAGTATATGTCTTCAAATGTCGTCTATCACGCGTCAAAAGATAATGTGCAATACCCGAATATCAACTCTAGCCATCTCTTAAGCCGTAAAGTGTTCGTCATTTTGATAATACCTGGGGTTAACAGAGTGGACTAGGATGGAGGAAAGAATTTAATCTGTTAGAAACTTAGACTGGATGGACTACCCGACAAGTGGTGCGGGGACAAGTACCAGTCACCTAAAGGCCTACATTTAGCCGCGTTAGTTGTTGTTCCGTGCGTACTTGATGCAAGTAACGCAAGGCGAAGACCGTTAAATAAGTTATCGGCGTCCGACAAAACTTCTAATGTAACGAATAAAAACATCAGACACCCAAAGGATCCTGTTCTCCTGATGCATCAGGCAGCTTTGCCTTCAGATGCATTTACGAGGACTGGGATGTGTCCAAAATGGACGACGCCCCCTGTAGCCTTCACCTTCTCTCGATAGATGATCCCTTGAAAAACTAGAAATTTCCAAAGGAAAGTTGCCATTTCAGTTCTACCCACTGACATTTCTGTCGGGCACCTGACAGAACTCGCGAACCCCGAGATCACTTATGAAGGCAAGAAAGTAGCAGGCAAACGTATCAACGCGAACCACTGGCCCTCCATCCCTCCCTCTAGCAGCCTATACAAACGCACTCCTATAAATAGGCGGAGTTCCCTCATCCAATGTCACCTCTTTCTCGAGGACACGTACTCCTATACCAGTCAAGACCGGGATATTCCCATGCTGCCTAGTCGACATCAAGAGCACCTTTTACAAGTGAAAATGATACGTCTTCCTTTGCTTTCGGGTATCATTTAGTACCACCCCGTCCTCCCATTCCTGATTTCGTTATGGATGGACGATGGGACACTGTCGATCGTCCAATCGAAGCCACCTTCGCAATTTGTCTTGTGAATCTCGATTGCGTCCAAATGGGCTCAATCCCAAAGCAACACACTTTTAACTCCGACATGGATGAAGAATGACTAACTCCTGCTAAATATCATATAGTAAGATCACTTCACTTCAGAATTTTTCAATCTTTATGCTTGTATTACACTACTGGGAGTCTCTAAAATATGAGGCAATAACTGGATGAAATCTGTGGAACATCCGGTAACGAAAGTTAACGTGTACACGTTTTATGCACCTGCATAAAATCGCCCACTACGTGAAAAATGTGGCAATAGCCTAGGTCGTTCCCTCCAAAATATAAAGTAGTTCTTAATGAATGGGTGTATAGAGGCAGCAAAACAGGTATCAGTGACCGAGACTGGGGTCAGGTCACAAAATAAGTCGTTGGTAAAGCCAATAGTAAAATTACGTTCAAGAAACATACTTCATTAACTGAGACGCCCTCAGCCGACGTTTGTTTTGTGATTAACCGATTTCCGATCATTTTCGAAACAATCAACGGAACTTCGCTCGGATCCTCAGTTATATGAATGCCGCTCTTAAACCCGTCCGCGAAATGGCCAAGCTTACGACCACCAGCTTGAACCTGGGCCTTGACAACGTACAGAGAAGGCTAAGAAATTAAAGATAAAGGTATAAAAACCTTAAACGCAGCGACAATATTCTCTGAGTCCTCAACCGAAGCAGCAATACGGAAATCCTGAACCGCTAGATCATACTCGTTCATGAGAATTTTGCTTTGATATTCCAACAGATTAAATTTCCTAGACAGTTGCAACAACGCAGGTCGGCGAAACGCAAGCTTGCAAAGCGCACCCAGCACCATGTTGTGACCTTTGGGGCGTTGAATGTGAGCGCCGTTCAGTTACCTTGAACGTAGTTACAGTCTTCAAAGGTCATTAATTTAAGATTTCGATGAATCCATCCAAATTGTTCAGGTAGGTCCAACTCTTCTAATATAAAGGACAAATTAGGTGCAAAACTTCGGACGATTACCTGTATGGTTGGCGGAAATAAATTATCTGTGTGGGACTAGATAGGTTCCAGTGTAAGCAGAGGTCCTCACAAATGCGAAAATTGTCCTCCGGAGTTTTATAGATTTCTTGCATCTAAACGCGATCGCACACAATTTGCTGAGCCTCCAGCCGAGTATGGGACATCAAACACTTGGGCGGTCATCAAAATTTAGAAGGAAAAATGAGACCCTGACATCTCTTTGCTGACAGACCAAACTTCTAGCAAATGGCGAGAGCGGAGGACTCACGCCTTGATCGTTTACAGAATAATTAGGGTCAAAATGAGAAGTTGACATTAAGATCCGCAAAAATCAACGATTTGCGGTGGGTGTTAGAAATCGCAGGTGCCAGAGTGGTATTACTTTGAATGTCGGCGTTCGGCGGAACTAGGCGGTTTAGAGCGTGCACGTCCACCTAGCCAAGTTGTTCCCTCGTGGGAATTTTTTTAGGAAGGATATCGCGTTCTGTGAGTCACAGGATGCAGAAACTGAAAAATCGGAAAAATCGAAATTTTTGATGAGGGATCCTAGGAAGGGAACCTACACTCGAGAGAAGGGGATGTGAGCAGGTACGGTAATTTAACGGCGGCGTCCTAAATTCCCGATGGTCCTTTCACAGTGTCATGGAGAAATTTGTCCGGGGAGTATGACGAAAATAAAAGTTTTATTGCGTTAGCAATTAGAACGACTAGCCTCATTCGCCAAACCCAAGAATGGGCAACAATACCCGAGAAATGGAAGTACAAACATTTCATAAAGTCTTAATTTAATTTCGGGAAGATAGAAATGGTAAGAAATAAGGCCACAAATCTTGGTGGCTTTGGCTGTAATGCCCTCAGCGTGTGGCAAGATATCGAGATAATTGGTGTATCTTAAACGTAAATCTGTGGTGTTGGTACATTCAGTCATAGGTGTACTTTGAGAGACCACCGTTTGGGGTAGCCATTCCGACCCAAAATACATATAACGACATTTTGGTGGGAGGATTCCATTAATCATTTTGAGTTCCGCACTGAAAGTGCAAGCATGTTTTCATGGCTTTACACCAGGCAATGAAGGTTCGTAGATTTATTTTATGAATATACACATCTGAGATCATTAACAAAAATAAATGATTGCGAATGTTTAACTACCAAAGCGATATCATTTATGTAAAGCACGAACAAAAGAGGACCTTAAACGGTACTTTGTAGGATAATACTTGTCATAGGGCTCTCATCGAACAACGAAGATCCCACTTGAACTTTCTGTTTACGATTACACAGATATGACATGATTAAGTCTTTAAGGGGACTGTGAAGTCCTAGAGCCTCTAATTTAACTATGAGTCTTCTACTTGACACTTTATTAAAGGCTTTACTTAAATAAAAATAAATAATGACAACGGATAAATGATCATTACGAAGATAAGAAAGTAGATTGGGAAACGACATATGACATTTTTCCCGCAATTGATCAGGTAAAAAAACCATGCTGTGCAGAGCAAATAACTTGATTGGCTATACAAAAGTCAGTAATTTGCATGAAGTTTTTTTTTGAAGATTTTGACGGGGGATGGTGTTTTATGTACACCTCGATTGTTTCGAACATCAGAACGATAGCCAGATTTAAATACTGGAATAATTAAAGATGTTGTTCAATAGTCAGGAAAGAAACAATTTTAGAAAAAGGTAAATAGCATAGGCCGCACGCGTGGCAGTTTTTCGACCACCTTTTTCCTCCACACGCTTGTATAATAAAGTGTCCCGCCGTTTCCCTCCCGATCAGACTGCTGTCTAGCTTGCATACCGACTTGCTGCTACAACCAAAATCTCTCATTACGATAAACATACACCTTTCTTCCTTAGAACATCTGTGTCGAGTTCCGTGGCTTTACTTTTATGCCTGCCGCTAACTGTGCACATTGTTCCTATGTAATTGTTCGGTGACCAAATACCTCTCTGAATTTACCATTCGACATTTTGCGAAGTTCGCATTTATCTAAGTGATAAGAAAAATGCCTTCTGAAGTCAAAAGGACATGAGCCCATGCACTAGCTGATAGGACGTTCATCTTAACGGACCATTGGACGATGGTCACCCCGGTCTGTGTTCAGGACGTAGCTAAATAAAATCCCAGATGGGCTAAAAGTGATCATTCCTGCCACATTCTCTTGCCTGGCAATGCTTTTTAACTTAAGATTGCTGCAACAAGTGTGACTGCTGCACACTGGGACTCTAATATTAGCCAAATTCTAGCCATTCCTGGCGAATTTTTCCTTTCCTTTACTATATTCAAAAATAGCTGTCTAAAACCCCCTCGTCCGTTTGTACTGAAACCCTATAATATAACTTTCAAAACGGATTTCATTGTGGACCTAGAAGTTCATTCCTCACACCTCGAGCCTTAGTTCTAAGGCCTTATACGGTCTTATTCGTTTTCTTCTAATCTCCCTATATTTTTTCAGTTTAATGCAGCTAGACTTCACACCAAGCACGGTTGTGGATAACCGTTCGAAATCCTCAGATCCGAGATAAGTTAAAATTTGTTTATATATAAATATTTGACATATTTCTGCGTCAGTTTTCAACCGAATTGTATTAGCTGTCGAATATTACACAGTAATCCCTATACACTCTGTCCAATTAACCCTGACTGATGTTAAGTGTGCTATCGACAAACTAAATCTTTCTGCTACCGTGCGTTTACTAAACTTTATCGAGAAACGTGAACACATTTTTACGATTCCCGACTCACTAAGAGACTCATATACATTTACGAACAGCCTAACCAGTCTACCAAAAAGAATCGATCATACATTTGGTTTCATATGTAGTCGCAGACAGATCGAATCGCAGACTAAATTCGATAATCCGTTATATGCCCCACACGGTTAACGCAACACCATCAATTCAAATACTTATACATTTGTGTCGCCTAAACTTCCGCATAGCAACCATCAAAGGACTTCCGTCTAGATGTAAAAATAAACCCGTATTAGTAACCTTCTAGTCACACACCGAAGCTCTGGTTGTCATACAAATCCCCTATATTAAACAGAAATTTGCGGAACCTAAACTCATTTACAGGTCCAGATTTGACACCGATGTGAAGACGTAAACTTAGGGAAAAAGAAACCAGCTACAAACACGATAATCAGCACTCCGGTCCCTCAGCTGGACCTCCAGCTGCTACTTATATTTCTGGCACTAATAAAACGAAACGCACAGACTAGCGTAAACGAAGTGATAAACCCACAGCTTCCGTAGATGGACCTCCAGCAAATACTTCTGGCTCTATTTCTTACGACAAAAACGCGTAACTGCAAGAGCAGTTAGAGCTGCTGGACAGAAACAAACGGGGGAGGCGCAACAAAATAGCAATGCTCGACCAGAACAAAACGATGACGCAGATCCCGAACCAAGTCATGTGACACCAGTAGATATTAATGAAACTCTTACTACGTCCCCAAAAACCGATCGACCAGTACTATAAATCGACTGCCAAAAAAGACACGCAAAACAGAAGGACTTATTAAGCATACCAGCACAATCCAAACGCCCTAAGTATGTAGACATAACAAATAGGAGTTCTCCAAACTCTATCCAGGAACAAATAAGCTTCTATAACTGTATCTCGACTCCCTAAAATCCACGTGCATGGCCAAATCACTCTAGTATTCCAAACTTCTTATCACATAATGACAGTCCAACAAATTACTTCGGCCTTTACACCTCCCCAACCGAAACTCAATATAGGTACATTTACCACCAGTTAACCCACCTCCTCATATGTACATTCAATCCATACGCACTAGCCCATGCACTCACACTTCGCCATACTCATCAACATATCCTCCAAGAACCTCAGACTCACCTCCATTTAGTCCATCCCTCAATCAAATTCCCCTCCGAAATCCTTTTTGTCACCACAGCCCACCTCTTCCATATCCGACGCCATTAAGATAGCTCTTATAAATTCGAAATCGATTGCCAACAAAATATCCGAACTTAGAACTTCTGTGAAAATATACAACCCCTATATAATCTACATTACAAAAACATGGGTAAATGAACTTACATCGAATGATTCGCTATATGTCCCAAATTATAAATTCTATCGACAGGATCGTGCTAGTAAACAAGGCAGAGGTTGTCTTATCAACATTAAGACTAGCATTGAGCAAAGTGGTATTCGTGTCCCAACCGAAATCTTAAATGGAGAAGCATGTTTTGCCACAATACAATCCCATAGCCAGGAAAACATATTAGACGAATGCATCTGCTCCCCTGCAGAACGTACTAATTATGACACATACCTCAACTACTTAGTAATAATAATTGTATTTAATGCCGTTTTACAGGTGCTGTCAGGGAAGCGTTAAACACGGATCCGGCCAGCAGTGAAAAATCTCCTGTCAAAAAGGAACTAAAATACAGGCGATGGTGGTTTTTTATAGTTTGGGGGGTTCAGGAGAAAAAAACTGCTGCCCATCAAATGACGACATTGAAGATAGGGATGGGTGGGACTGTATCGGATATTATCAGTCGCCAATTTCTTTCATGAAGTTAGGGCTAGTCCAAACAGAAGCGCCGAAGAACAGCTGCCGCTGTTGGCTATTTTATTCTATTCTAAACTGTCCCTGGTGAGACCGGCAATAGAGATCAGAGACCACAACGCCATCGCTAAGGTAAAGTCGATCAGTGGATTCAGTACCTAAAATTTGTGGGAGCCTTTCTGAATGCAAAAATCGAGTAATAGTTCTCTTAAATAAAGGATAATTTTGCAGAGTTTTCACATTTCTGTGTAGTTTATTCCGAATAACAATTGTATTTATAGAGGAAGACCGACGAGATTCAACTGTACGTGCCAGAGAAAAAAATAAAAACACATCACGCTGACTGTTACGGCAGGGATGAACAAGATGTCTTGAAGTAGGGAGTGAGTTAAAGGTACGATTATATAAAAACTCAAATAGTAAGCATTGCCCCGTTTGTAATCTACGAAACCATAACGGATCAAGGCTTGTACGCCGGCAGCGTTCTTCAAACGACAAACGTCGGTGTTCCGGGGTTAAAACACTCTTGGTAAAAAAGTGTCGGACGGATTCTACTTTCTTTCGCTCAGCAGCATGCATGAGGCTAAATAAAAACGAATAGTATTCCAGGGCAGGTCGAATGTACATGTTACAGTTAGTGACCTAACTCATGAAATGTGTCGAAATTTACGAATGATTGCCAATCATTCGCAAACCGACGCCATTTCATGAGTCAAATGTGTATGTTAATTATGTACAAGTGGCTTAGATGCGTAACCGGAGTCTAGGACATGTATTAGCATAGGAAATTGCACGAATATATTCCAACGTCCATTTTCGCTCAAACTGACTGATATTTTACTTGATATAATTAAATAAACACAATTTCTGCACAAGAAAAGGACATTTTATTGAAGGAAGTGGATGAGCGAACAAAATGCTCAAAGTTAAAGGCGTCCAGAAATTATCTTATCAGATTCCGTTATCAGATTTCATGAGATAGGTCACGTACTGTATAAAGGCGCATTCTAATATTCACGGTTCTAAAGTTTCGGAAGATATACCCGGTCGTTCTACGTGCTTTGGAGACTATCGAGGTACAGTGCTCCGGAAGACTGAGGCTCCTGGAGTATGATACACCCAGATCCGCAATAACCCCAGGCACACTTATGTCGTGATTGTCGATACCTAGTTGAGGTTGGCCGTCATCGCCAACCACCATGACTGATCATTTATGCCAAGAAAGAGAAAGCGCCATTTGCGGTACCACTGGGCAATGACCTGTAGATCGTTCTTTAGGAGTTCGAGCATCATGTCCTCATCTGCCGGCAAATACCTGTATGCAACTTTCAGATCCGTGGCTTGCATGAAGGGCTTACCATTCTGAAGTAAATCTAGTACACGGTTAACAAAAAGGCAAAATAATAGTGGGTCGAGTACACTACCCAGAATGAATCCACTCCTCACACATATGGGATTGGAGATAACATTGGAAATCTAAACTCGTTGTGTACGAGTGCCCAGGTAAGGGGATATCAAATTCAGGAGTTTGCCACCTTTTCCGAAGGAGAACAGTTTCAAGAGAAGAAGAGCATGGTCAACACGATCAAAAGCGTTAGTGAAGTCCAAGCAGACTGTGCAAAATGCAAAACCATTGCCCCTAGATTGGAGAACATAGTCAAAGAAAGAGAGTTGACAGGTGTCACAAGACCGAGCTTTGAGGAATCCATGTTGAGCAACAATCAGTAGGTTATTCTCTGTTATGTGACACGTCATCTTATCCTTGATCAATGTCTCTAAGGTCTTAGAAACTGCAGAGAGTGTATTTATTGGCCGAAAGTCATCAAATGACGTAGATTGGCCATGCTTAGGAATGGGCAAAATGTGTGATACCTTCCACAAGGTAGGATAGGTTTCACTTTCAAAAACGAGATTAAATATTGTACATAAGATTGGTGGGAAATGACATTTGCATCCGCTTTTAGAATGATTACTGGAACACCCTGGGTTCTAGGGCTATAAGATTGACGAAAACGCCAAATCGCAGCAGGCACGTCCTACAGAGCGAAAATTATAGGTTTGAGAACTGCCCCCTTCAATGCCTGGATAGTCGGAAGCGGACTGGTCGAGAATTTAATTAAGTTTTGAACAAAAAGGCATTGAAACTATCAGCGGTTATCTGGGCTTCAGCTACAGATTCCCCAGAGCGTCTCGGAGGGTGGGATTTTGCGTCTATCTTTGAGTTTGTACATTTCGGGGGAACAATTTCGAAAGATTTAACGAACGATTTTCAGTGAATTTGACCTTTTCGACTAGCTGTTTTTCATCAATCTCTTAGTCCGCTCAAAAATATCATAAATCAAGGGCAGAACAAAAACGTCGTTCTGAAGATGGAATCGACGAGAAAGTCTGCGGAACCTGCAACGAAAGGGCAAGGGTAGGAAAACCTCATCCATGGCATTATTTTCTTACGGGAAACAAAATGAGAAGTATGAGTATCCAAAATTTCGTACATTTTGTAGTGAAAACATTTACAACCGAACTAAGGAGGAAATCAGTCCAATCGTAGGGATTAATGTGTATTAATAATTCGTTCAAGCGAGTGGATCGGAAATCGCAGAAAAAGCTAAACTTTGGATACAAAATTTGGTCAGCATCGAGTTCTAACTTTGAAACAGCCATGTCCTGGTCTGAGCCCTGGATTGGGCCTAGGGATGACAATGACAAAGGCACGCAGCCTCTGCAGAGGATTAACTCAAGTATGCTTGATCCTCGAGTTGGAAAATCGACAACCTGAGTCCACATGCCAACATCCACAGCCTCAAGAAAGTGCTGGCATATTCTTAGGCCGGAAGGCGGAGACCAGCGGGTTTAAAGAATATTGAAGTCACCCGCAACCAAGTTGTACTTAAAGCTTGAGTCTGCCGCGGCATAAAATGCCTGTGACCGCAAACGATCTAAATTATCGTTGGCGTTGGGAGGGCGATAGACGCAGCCAAAGAGTAAGGAGGACTTAATTTTTAGTGCAACCTGGAGTCAGCAGCTGCATTCTACTGCGGAAAAATGCGGGAGGTCCAGCAGTAGAAATGCAAGTGTTTTTCCAATGTAAACGCAACTGCCCCCACCACGGCTCTCTTGACGATCATTTCGAATGCAAGTATAGCCTAGAAGAGAGAGTTCGGAGTCAGCAACGGAAGCTGATGCCAATGTCTCAGTTACTAAAACAGTATCTGGCATTTAGAACAAACGTTGACAAAATAACCAACATTAAAACTGAATAGAAGATAATCGCAGGCGACATGAACCGCCCAAATATAAACTGGGTTGAATTATCGGCAACTACCAGGCACGAAGAATGGTTATCTTCAGGTTTCCTTAATGACTGGACGCAAATAGTTAACAAACCCATCCGAGGAAACAAGATAATAGACGTTATTTTAACCAACGAAATCTGGCCATTATATATGCGACTGCGTAACATTTGAAAGTGACCACAAGGCAATAATATCAACGCTCCCCTTAAATGCACAACTAGCAAACCATTTTAGTAACACCTTAACCCAAAAAACGTGACGAATACGCCATGAACAAACATAGTAGGTCAGTAGACTGGAGCCCATATCTTCTAACAACATCCCTCTATGGAAGCAGTTAACCTATTATTCTCTCTCTTACTTATAATTCCAGATAACTTGATAGACGAAAGACTCCCATATAAGAAACTACAAATCCCACAATTCCTTTCAAATAAATTAAAAAACAGCCACACAACCCCTCTATAAGCTATTTATCCCCACTACGCTGAATTAGGGAAATTTACGACCTGATTACGAAAATGGAAACGTCAAACACGATAGCAGCAGAATATCTGGCATAAGAATCCCTTGAACGAAAAGCTCAAGCGTTTCAGAAACAAACGAATACTCAGATTGGCAAAGTTGAGATATCCGGGTTGAGTATTTTAAGACGAAGACAGGCTCTCCGGAAGAGGTTTATTTAAGTGCTGACGTTTCAAAGAGCTGGGTCGGCTCTTCATTGTCAAAGCGTAAAATACACTTCATCGATCAGAAATTTAATTTAAAGTGGCAGTTGTGTTGGCCGGCCTCATGCTGATCGATTTTTCCCTCCTCTCGCTGCCTCGGCCTCTCGGGAGATGGTTGACGGGCGTTTTGCCTGTGTGCTT
>CACRXP010000060.1:1064875-1090830 GCA_902702965.1 Spirometra erinaceieuropaei
AAGCACACAGGCAAAACGCCCGTCAACCATCTCCCGAGAGGCCGAGGCAGCGAGAGGAGGGAAAAATCGATCAGCATGAGGCCGGCCAACACAACTGCCACTTTAAATTAAATTTCTGATCGATGAAGTGTATTTTACGCTTTGACAATGAAGAGCCGACCCAGCTCTTTGAAACGTCAGCACTTAAATAAACCTCTTCCGGAGAGCCTGTCTTCGTCTTCAAACGAATACTCATCGACAGTCAGGATCACGAACTATTATTGATGAATCAGGACAAGTTATAACAAATGACAACCAAGTACCAAACTTATTCAACAAATGCTTCTCAGCTAACTACAGAGTCGAGGAGGGAGCGACCCTTCAACCTGAAGGTGATAGAACACATTCTTAGTGAGATCCGTTTTAGTGAAGAAACTATTAAAGTCACCATCAAGAAAATATCCAACGCCAGCTTCTATGGGACGGAGAAAATCCCGCCATGTATTCTGAAGCATATGACACATGCTCCAATAGCCCTATACACCTTGAATGCACTAAGAATACAACTTTTCAGAATGTACGTTTAACCTCTCATAGATCATTGCTCAATTTTCTTCGGTATAATGCCCCCAGAAGGCCGAAAGAAACTGGAAGGCATTCAGAGATGTTTTACTAGATCTTTGTTCAGACGTGATGGCACCCAGGGTTCATACATAGAACTATATCATAAATACGGTCTTCGATTCCTCTGGATAAGAAGACTCCAAAATGATCTACACCTCCTATTCAAGGTCACCCATGACCAGGATATTCTCAAAATGAATTAACTAAAAAACCAAAACGTCCGCAGAAATACCAGAAATAACGAGGATATTATAAGGATCGCCAAACTCGCAAAGTTCCAACGGTCAAATTTCTACTCCATAGGATACACCACTATCTGGAATGGCCTTCCAAGTTCTATCCGGAGAAGTCGAAACCTAATCGAGTTTACAATAAAAACTAAGAAATTTCATTCAAATAAATATGCACGTTTATTTTTCCATAAAACAAGACAATTTTCATGTCAATTCTTTAATATAGAATTTGACCGAAAGGTGTCTGATAATACCAGCCGCTTGAATAATACCAGAATATGACAGTTCGACCATCGGTTTCGATGATGTCCACCGTGTGCCCCACAGTTGCAGCAGCAATGGGAGCAGGGACGGTGACTTATGCAGGGGTTTATAGTGCCGGCAGACTTGCGTAGCATCTACCTACACTCTCTCCTCCTCCCTCGCCCGAGCCCGGTGTCAAGACAGAGTCAAGAAGACCGGAGACGAGGGAGGCCGCAGGTGGATGGCTCGGACGGGTCCTCACCTTGGCGTTCCACCACACCCCCTGATCCACACAACAAATGACCAGGATTTCAACCAACGCGACAGAGATTTGGAGGCTGGCACGGCCGAAGCCGCACCTGGGCGTGCCGCCAACGCCTGGCTCGGATCCCACACTGTGATGGGAGTGCCATAAAGGCCACATTAAAAAGGAGCCATTGCAGCCTGACTCATAGACCGCCTCCGGTCAAGGAGGAGGTCCAAGTTACCCCGTCAGTTGGCAACCTTCCAAGCCACGGCTTTTAGCGCACCGTGATAGCTTCAAGCGTGTCAGATTGTCTATAGTGAGGAGAAAGTGCGCTGAGTCGTCGACCTCACTCTCCCTTCCCACTCCCACACCCCAGCCGCTGTCCGAGCCGATCAGCAGACTGGAGTGGGGAATGGGCGCGGTGGCTGTCACGGTCGACTGACCATGACTGCGCGCGCCACGGCACGACCTGGCCCCCCATACACACACAAACACCAGGATTTCACGCAACGGGGGTTGAACGGCGCGTCTTTCACTTGCGTGAGAGTGCCGTGGAGGGTGCTGTTTCAGCCCGTTCCCATCCCACCAGTCCGCCACTCCACACAACACACACAACGCGACGAACTGCGTGAACAGAGAGCGGGCGTCAATCAGCAACCTTCCTATCCACGACGCTTGACGTGTCGGGATAGTCTCGGACTCAAATCACACGTGCAGCCGAGGCCTCATGGGGACCGAGTCGAGATGTGGACTTCCCACTTGCGTGGGAGGTGGCAGTTGGGTGCATGAGGTGTGTGAGTGTTGATTTCTGGTGGGGTGATGGTGGTGGTGGTGGAGGTAGGGAGTGGGTGAATGTGTGGTGTGGCCGGCGGTTGTCTACCGCAGGTCGTCGTGAATGCGCATGTGGCCGAATAGGCCCATGCGATGCCTGAAAGTGCGAGGGCAGTGTGGGCAGTGGAGGCGAGTGCGGTGGGTATAGGTTGGTGCTTCAGGCACTGGTTCGCCAGTCTCTGTGCGATGGATTCGCAAGTGACCGACGAGGCCGATGCGTGAGGTGACTGTGCGTGGACAGTGTGGGCATGAGAAGTCGGCGGTGTCAGTGTTAGCTACAGAGGAGGCGGTGGTGGTGGCCTGGACGGATGGAGCGAGGGTGGGGTTGCGCACGGTGGATGTGATGGATGTGGTGGGTGTGTCGGGAGTGCGGTCAAGGCCGCTCTCGTGGATGCGCATGTGGCCGAAAAGGCCCATGCGATGCCTGAAGGTGCGAGGGCAGTGTAGGCAGTGGAGGCGAGTGCGGTGGGCTTCGAAGTTAAACTCGTGACTTATTTCGTAGGTGTGGGCGACCACTTGTGATAATGCGTCACCTTGCCGCACAGCCAGCGGTGCTCAAATCTGCTTCTTAACTTATGCATACACCCGGAACTCGAAATTTCGCCTTCATAACCAGGTTTTGTTCGTCACTCCTCTGTCACAGCCTGAGCTCCTGAACTAACCGCTGACGTTTTAACCACTCCGGCGGTGCGTAATCCGGCTGAAAATCTCCTTGGCAGGAGTATTTTATTTGAACACGTCTTGAAAGGATGAGATCAACATGCTCTTTGCAAATTAAAACAATTTTGAGGGGCCTAGGATGCGGTGGGATTGAGGGTTTGTAGTGTGCCTTCCGAGCCTCAAGGCTTCTTCTTCGGTTTGAAGAGTCGCGTTCTGAAGACCTTGGAACAAGTCAGGATCTGCTTGAAGGCATTTACTAGGTGTGCTGGCATGCGCAACTTGAAGCCCCTGTACTACTAGGCACTGTTCTCGGAGCGGCTTGTCTTTGTTGTGTGATGATAGTGACTTGGGAGTTTCTGGCTAACCTTTCATGACTATGTTCTGGTTGCCATCTCCTTTGTGGACCTTTTCTTGTACAAACGGCTCCGTGTTCGTGGCAATACTGTCCCTATCTTTGATGCCATTAAAGAGGATATTCTCATCTGTCGCGACTGTATACTTGGTCGCCGGGGGCTTCTGCCGATTGTTCAGACAAGCTCTGCTTTTTCCGCCTTAAGAAGTTCTTTTCCTCGAGTACGACGAAGCCGTCCGATTTCTGTCGTTCCTTATTCAATCAGCAGTCCATTTTGGCTTAATGTTTTCTTTTGATGTGATCTCAGTTGCCTGTATATGATCTGAGTCCTAATATCAATCACCTGCTTCTCTCCCGTCTCTTTGGGGGGGGGGACGATGATCATTTGCCCTCTGCTCTTATGGCGTCGTATTTGTCACTTTCCTGAACACTTTGGCTTTTAGACCATCACAATCTTTGGGACATACTAGGACATCCAGGAAGGCCGGCTGTTTGTTTTCTTTCTCCTCCATTGTAAATTGAATGTCCAGGAAGACGGCGTTAAGATGTTCTTTAAATGCCAGAACCTGGTCCCGTTCGATGCCGACGAAGGTGTCATCGACATACCCAGCCCAGAATTTCCGTCTGTGGTGTCGGAAATCCAGAGACTCCAATCGTTGTAGGACCGCCACGGCTGAGTCCGAAATCGATGAACCCGTTGGCGTGCCCCTCATCTGCTCGTAGATTGTTCCGTCGAACATAAAGTACGTCTTGAGACAGAACTTCAGAAGCTAGATGATTAGGGCGTGTCTGAGGCGATTCTCCATTTCGTCGTATTTCTTTCATAGGAGTAGTTTGATGGTCTCGACTGCCAGGTCCTGCTGGATATAAGTAGAAAGGGACGTGACATCAAAGGAAACCATGACATCACATGGCAGGAGACGTACTTCTTTAAGTGTCGTGTGTGTCTTGCTCCTAAGACGATCCACGCGGTATTTGCGATCGACTAACACAGGGGCTAGATCGGAGTAGGGCGGGCGTTATTAAGAATGTGCATCCATAATAAATGCCAACATTGGAGCTGTGGTAGGCCGCCCATCTGCAGGCCCTCATCACGCCAAATGGGACGCGTGCCACCCGCTTTTTTCTGGTGTGTAGAATCCTGGTTGGTGAACGTTATGAACCCGATGGCGTAGTGGTACGCCCAGGTACGGGTTTTCGTCGTCCCAACAACCTGCGTCCTCTCCTTCCACTGTCTTCTTGGATGTGTCTTGACACCGGATCCAGATGGGGAAGAAGAGAGTTCGGCAAATGCAGGGAAAGTCTACTATCATGAAAAACTAATTCCCGCACTAGTCACCATGCCCGCTGCTACCCTGCTGTGGAGCATACGGTGGATATCGTCAGTAACGACGCCTGAACTGTCGTGATTTGCCCCTGAGATGTAGAGTTTTCCAGATAGGGACGCCCGTTCACGAGTGGCAGTCTACACCATGCAAATAGTGACTGCCCCTCACGGTCTCTAACTGGCACCCAACTCCCACATGTGACTCTCCGAAGTCGGGCTCTGCATAGCGAATGCATCCTGGTAATCGCCTCGACTGGTGGGTCCAACCAGATGAGGGTATTCGGTGCTGTATGCTTCCCAAACTTCGTGGATACTTCCCCATTACCCTTCCTCCTCCCTCCCCTTTTATTCCCTTTCTTCCCCTCGCCTCCCTCCTCCTCTCTCTCATTTCCCATTCCCCCTTCCACTACGAAGAGGGTGGCATGCAATTGCGTAGACGGCCCAGACTAACTCGGGTAGCTCTCCTATTAAAGGAAACCGTGGCCCATTGTGGAGTTCGGCAGCCGTCTGGGATACCCAATCAGTTACATTTGAGGAGAGCACTGATTCTTTCATCGTGGAAAAGCAAATAGAAAATTTGGACTAAGCAAAATCCTGGCTTCTGCTGATATACCGCGACTAGCGGATACAAAACTCGCTTAAGTAAGCTACAACGACAAAAAACCCCATCGGCTCCTTTCCCTTCTCCCCCCCCCCACAGGCTGCCAGGGCAAGTTTGCTCATTCAAGCAGCCTGGAATGTCCGTTCCTTTTTAGACAATTCGAGGAGCAGCCGACCAGAACAGAGGACGGTGCAAGTCGCTCGAGGGCTTACGGATGACGTTATTTGGGAGTGAGATGTTGTGGGCACTTATGTTGATGACGAATTGTTAAGTCGGATTTTCAGGGGACTCCTTTAGCGGATGGGGCAACGGATCTAGATGATAGCTCTGAGAAATCTTTAACTGACGGCATTCTACACAAGATTTTGAGCTGACCACTTATCTCGCCTATATCTTTTGCGACGGTCCGCTGTTGTACCATAACTCTCAGAGACAGACAGTCTCTTTGGGCAGCTCCCGGAGATGAATATGCATAGTCTTCATGGCATCTGACCTACTGAAGTTATTTCCACTGATTGGTTTTTTGTAGCTTGGGCACAGGTTAACGCAAACAAGGGTGTCTAAGATGAGGGGCATCCTCTATTGTAAAGTTATCCATACTTCCACTAAAGGGACCTTAGTTTCCGCCAAAACCGTGTTTCTCTCGTGTTTTGCGAAAATCTCAACAGAACGAGTTTTTACTGCGATATATAACTTAAGTCTTCAAAATCAACATCAAATATTGAAATTCGGGAGACACTGAATGACGGTACTTTAGGATCATTAGTGTTTATGAGGCATGGATAAAAAGCCATCAGTTTCTTAAGTTGATAGTAAGATAAATAAGACTGATTACGAATGCAGCCCAACAGTACAGGCCTTTGCACTGGAACCAAGCAAGTGAACATCCTGTAACCCATCATCTATGTAGATGATGGTTCTTGTTTTCCTATTTAATTTTCAGTAGAACCATAAAATTAATTTCTTAATAATAAGATGTCGAACTTGCAGCAAAGGCTTGATCACTTTCCCGCATAGACGCCGGCGCTGTCACTTGTCGAATTCCAAAATGCCGAAATCTATCGCTCTGCAACCACCGTCTTTCAAGTCAAATCATTAATGAGGTTATCAAGATCTCATTTTTAGTTCGTTGTTAGTTATCGAAGGGAACACTGACTCGCACGCGCCCCTTTTATTCAATAGATGGGCAATATCTAACGAACGCCGAGGGTAGATTTTCGAGGGCATGCCGGACTCTTCGTTGTTTATATGTTTACGTAGAAAATCACCAACAACTAAGATGCCGTCACACCGTTCATTTTTGCCTCCTTAAACTGAGTTTAAAATCCGCGTTGATTCCTTGCGTTTATCCCCTGAATAAGGCAATGTTCCCTTTTGTACCTTGCAAATCTCCATTCAAAAGGACTCGTTTTTTTCGGAAACATGGATCGAAAAGTAAATTCAAGTCGAAATATCTGCGAGGGGAATAAAAAATAAGTGAGATCTGGTCTTGAGGCCGCACCTGATAAACATGGTACAGCTGAACTACTTGTTTGTCTTGAGTGTGCGTGATACGTTGAAATGGTGTGCCTGCCTGCTTTTTCGGGCAGGTCTGGCATGATTGCTCCTTTCTCGGAATTTTCCTTCTTCTTTAATCAAGCGAGTGGTTAGGTTAGGAGATCAAAGGCACAACTGACACCAACTTGCGCAATGCCATTGGTCCCTCTGACTTTTGGCTTGTGGTCTCCATCTGACATTCGAGTTGCCTGTTTCCTTATGCAAGCAATCATCTTCTGTTCTAATCAAGCCAATGGCTAGGCCTCTTTCTGAGTGAGTTCCCCTTCCTTTTGCGATTCAGAAAGTGGCTGAACTAGGTACTTCAAAAGCATATTTGACGCCCACTTGTCAAAAACACTTGGTACCGCTCACTTTCGTTTTTTGTGGTTCTGTATTTTCTCATCTTCTCATCCACTCAAGCTTACGGCAAAGCACCTTTCCATATGCCTTCCGCTTCTTCTTTAATCCAGTAGGTGGGTTGGCAAGTTACTCAACGCTGCAGTTGAGACAAACATGTCCGATGCATTTGATCCCGCAGGCTACTGGCTTGCTGTCCGCTTCTGTTCATGGAACTGTTTGGTTGGCTCAGCATGCTCTCACCTAGCCTTCTAATCTAACCAGTAGTTAGGTCTCTTTCTGCAAGCTTTCGTCTTTTTTAAATCCAACGAGTGACTACGCTAGGATCAATGAAGGCGCAGTGGATGCCCACTTATCGAATGCACTTGGTATCCTTTGACTTCCAGTTACTCGTCCGATTCTATACCTTGAGTTGCCTGGACCGCTTGGCATGTCTTCTGACCTAGCTCGCGGATAGGCCCCATTTTTGTATACCTCTCCCTTCTCCTCTTTAATCCAGTGAGTGGCTAGGTTAGGTATAGCAAAGGCATAGTCGTCAGCACCTAGTCCAGTGCACTCAGTGGTAGGATCCCTGTTGGTAGCCGTCCCCACAGAAACCACCACGGTACCTACTGTTTCGATTTCAGTAGGTGTGCTTACGTCCTCATCAATACAGAGAAGTGCTCGCCCTGAACGACTCCCGTTATGTTCATATGCTTTCTAAGATTCGCAGTTTGTATAACTGTATACGTATATTAAGTAAGCGTAAGAAAGTGATATACCGGTCAGACATTGGAAAACAGGGCTACACGTAAGAAATAACAAATTATACTTCTCTCTTATGCGGAAATCCCTGCAATTATTTGGGCGTGTTAAACTAGGTAAAAAGTTTATCGACGAAAATTTTAACCCAGCCACACTGACTAAAACAATAGCCGAAAATTGTTACTTTATACGTAAGTCCGCATTTTTATGAACTAAGTAGGGATTGGCATACATACTAAGTGCATCAGCTCTTATGTATTCGAATCAGTTAAGTTGATAGCATATACAATGGGCCTTTCACCTCTTCTCATAATTGCAAATATCTCACACTGACTAAAACAATAGCCGAAAATTGTTACTTTATGCGTAAGCCCGCATTTTTATGAACTAAATAGGGATTTGCATACATACTAAGTGCATCAGATCTTATGTATTTGAATCAGTAAAGTTGGTTGCTTATACAACGGGCCTTTCACCTCTTCTCATAATTGTAAATATCTATTTCCAGTTTCCTTTAAAATTTTCTAGAAACCCAAATTCTCGTCTCGTGCTATTACTTGCACGTGTATTTAGGCGTAGAGCACGACTTCGGATTGGCTGACTGTCTGCCAATGATAAGCGAATTTGCCGGTAGACTTTTTGAGTAGGCGAGTGAGGCCACAGTATACTAAGTAGAAGAGTCTGAGAATATGAAGCTAGTTGAAAAATTACCGACACAGACTCACCATACGTTCCTCAATTTTTGGCACTACACCGAACCTGAGGGGGTCGCCATCCCTCTTCCCTCTCCGGCATGGTGGTCCAGGAGGAACACTGCACATAATGAGGAAGAAATCACACCTACTGAAATCGAACCAGTAGGCACAATGGTGTTTACAGTGGGTACGGCTATCAACAGGGATCCTACCCACTCGGTCCTGTGGCAAGGCTCCTTTCCGCACGCCTTCCCCTATTCCTTATTTCAGTGCCTGGGAAGGTAAGGTACTTAACGGTCCATTTGAGATAAACTTTATCCATGTAGTTAGTTGTCGTCTCCTTCTATTCCTGGAGCTACTTGGTGCACTTTGCATTCCCCAACCTACGTTTCTAATCAAACCAGTATAAAGGCCTTCTTCTGCAAGATTTAATCTTCTTTTTAAATTAATCGAGTGGCTAGGCTGGGCTCAGCAAAGGCACAGTTCAGACTAGTTTGCCCAATAAACTTAGTCATGTTGACTTTCGGATTGCCGTCGCCTCTTACCCCCAAGTAGTATGGGTCGTTCACTATGTCCTCAGGTTTCCCTCTAACCGAACCAGTGGATAAGCCCCTTCCCGTATGTCTCCAGGTTCCCTTTTCAATCCAGCGAGTGGCGAGGTTGTGTTCTTCAAGGGCGCAGTTGAGACCGGCTTGCAGACTGCCCGCAAACTTACTTTTTCACTAAAATTTCATACCTGCCTAAGCACCGCGTCCTTTTGACCCACTTGCAAAACCCCTCCTACCACCTGTCCCGTATTACAGGTGGCTGGATTTTGCACACATAAGATGCGCCTACATGACCACATGTGACCAAAAAAATAAACCAAATTTCTTAGCTCAGAAAAAAGAGCACATGAGCACCTTGCTTGGTGTATGATTGCCCATATGAAAAACAAGTAAAGTTTACCTGTTGTGCCGATAGAGGGCCGTCCTTTTTTTGCCAACACGGCAGTTGGGAAGGCAAGGCTATGGTTTGTACCCGGGGTAGACCTAATAGTACAAAAGACTGGCTACTGCGTTTACTTAAGCAGGCGTTGTTCGATTACGATTTTCCCCAATTTACCACTTCGGCTTGGTCTGCGTATCTCACGGGCTTGTACTGATGACCTTGAAAACAACCGCCCCGAGAACCAGGCGCTGCAGGAATGTCTATATAGACTCATTTTTATGCTCCTCATCCCAAACTAGTTAGATGTCATCCAAAAGTGTTGTCAGAAATCAACAGCATATCAAAGGCTGAGTATTTTGAGATTACTGCACACACACGAAAATTCTTAGAACTGAGAGAATTGAATATTGTGTACTATTTCCACCGGGCTTTTTAATTGCTTGGCTGCTTAACGGGGTACACCTCCGCTATGTGAGACAGAAAGGTTTCCCAGGCTTGTTTCGGCCGTCAGTGTTTAGTGCAAACCATTAAACGATAGTGTATCTCGTCAGTGTGGACTCAGACAGCTCGGCCTGACACAGTGCCTCCTTCACGTAATTTTGGCAATATTGCGCCACCTTATTGGAGTTCAGTATTAGCATTAACTACCCAACGTCTTTTGGTACGTCCCCCTGAGATCGTCTGCGTCTTACAGTATGTTTGGACGATGGTCTGCGTTTAAAAAATAATTAGTTTACGGTTTATTTCTATTTCCTACTATCTCAACTACCTTCCAATTACAGATTCTGATGCTTATATCTACATGGACAGAGTAGCTTAAGTGCTTCAATATTCAAGTTGTGATTTTTTTGTGCTGAAATCTTCGTTGTATATCATGACTTATTTCTATTACATATAACTATGTATCTATTTGTAAGTCCTACCTCTTTACATTACCAGACTTGCCTTTTCTTTTTCTTACTGTCCTTTAGTTCACCTTGTTATACCTCCTTTTTGTTCTACGTTTTGTAATTTTTGTAAGTTACTGACAGTTACTGCGTCTCCTGGTATAGCTCTCAATCTGCGTTATTTACACTTTCGATTAACGTCCGCGACCGATTCGCATTGACTGCTAATCCCCTTGGAAACTGGGCTTCAGTTATTCAAATGGCGGCGGTTTACTCAGTTGACTGAATATCTTTGACTACCGTTTTTGCCTAGCTTTTCGAATTTGCGCGTTTACTTACCGTTTACTTTCTAAGCTCATTACAATGCTTTCGATGTTATTTAACTTATTTTCTCACTTTTATTTTCTCGAATTACTTTTGCGTGCGTCCGAAGGTCCCACCAGTATAACCCCTATCACTACCAGTCCCGTTAGACAAGGTTCTCAGGTTATTTGTTGCGGACCCCGGGTACAAATCATACCCTTGCTGTCGGCGAAACTTCCCTCAATTTCTTCTCCGCCCCCTATACTTATCTAACTGTCATAGTAAAGGTGAGTTCAAGCGAAGCTATTATCCAGGATGCAGCTATCTGGCCCTCTTTTCGGCTGTCGCAAGGTGTCCCTACTTTTTCTCTATTAATATAAAGGACAAAAGGTTGTCCAAATCACCCCGTCTTCCCTGACTTATGATTGGGAATCTTTTTGTCGACCACACTACTTTGGACACCTGCCCGATCCGTCCTTTCGGAAAGTTTATTAATCCTGACCTAGGTATGAAAAGCCAATACGAAGGACTGGGGAGAACCATGTGAAATATTTTTGAAATCTACAATACTGTTCAGTGCACATTTGCACGACTCACCTCTCTGACAGCACGGGTACTAGCTAAAAGTCTGGTCACATGATCCACCCATATTCTGACGCTGCATGACACTTCAAAATTCATCCTGGCGCTTTTGCCACCAGTCATACCAGCAATACACACAGGCAACCCGACTACATTGGCGGCCATGCTTACCCATACCACAATACCACCTCCCAGCAGGCTTTACAGATCAGGTGGTATGCTACAGATTATGAGCAACTCATTTCCTTCTCCAAACTCTCCTCTTTTTATCAACCGGTAATAAATACATCTCCACATTCCGTCTGCTGTATGTTGTTCCAGCACGGTACAGGTATTTGTGGACGCTTGTCAGAAAATTCTGATCTGACCTTCCTAATTTTAGAGCTTACCGATATCTTGGGCAAACCTTGTGCATTTACTCTGATGGGGTGGCCTCCTAGCTGTTCGCTTTCACACACGTGTGTGCTTACCTCGTGGAGCGTGCACCTTATCTGGCCAACTGCTCTGAAGGGGTCTGCCTTCAATAAGGGGGAGAAAAAAACTAATCACGAAACAACACACCTTCCCTGGGGCGACTGGAAAGCCAAGTAATCCGTTGGACATGGTACTACTTTTGACCACATTGAGAGGAAGAGGCGTGGAGACCCTACACGACTTACCTTACAGGGTCGTAAAAATTCGCAAAGTAGGGCTGAATGCCCACACTTTCAATACGTATTAGATAACAGATTTTTACCAATGCCAAAACGACGATAGCTTTCCTCACCCAAATATGTGTACTTAACTATATGATTGGGATGTTCCAAACGGTCGCAGTCACGGCAGGGAAAATATTTCACTGCCAGGCGTGACGGTACCCAGGTGGGGAGAGAGAGAAAACGATTCCGATGCAAAACGGCCACATTTCGATGGACTGTTTGCGATCTTTGCCAGGGGAGGATATGATCGACGCAATTTGCCCAGCAGATTTTCAAGAAGTGCAGGTGGTATCGGCAAACAGAGGTGCTGCCACAAGTGTGTCCGCCTGAAGCACGACTACCCAAACTGGCTCGCAGCCCTCACAAGACCAAGTCTGAAAGTGAGCGACCCTGAGCCCATAACAATCACAGAATAAAAAGGCCAGAGGGTAAAATCTGTTTTTTTCCCCTGTGCAATCAAAGACAGAGAGTACCGATAGGCATAGGCAAAAATAGCACAGGACGGAGGGGAACAAGGGGGTAGGGAACTAGACAGGAGGGAATACAGTTAACAAAAACTGAATTGGAAATGCCTGATTGGAGGTACTGCATACGTGCTTTCTGGTTTAACCGGCAAAAGGCAAGTTCGTACATAGAGGTGCAGACGTACATTTATACAAAGGGGAGCGCAAACTTGAACAAAAATCACACAGCCCGTCATTGCCTGCAGCTATTGTCTGTCCGTCGAATTCGGCGTTTAGAGGAGCGGTGAAATCGAAGTAAGAACAGCACAAAGAAAGAACGACATTCATACACACATTACTGTGGAGAAGGGTAGGACGGAGGGGCTGGAAAAGGTAAAAGCGTAGGCGTTTCCGAGACAGGCAGGGAGGAACAGAAAATTTCTATGGGTATTGTGCAACATAAAGACTGGCAACTCTGACAATGCTTGGCATGGCGAATTCTGTTTTCCATTACACGTAACCGCAGTTAAAATTGAAGGAAAGGTTGCCGTCTAACTCGGTGTAGTATGGTAGAGTGAGGAGCGAGGTGACGGAGTGGAAAGTGTCATGTGGTGAACAAGAAGGTTCGAAGTCGAGTTAGACAGTAGTAATAACGCTGGTAGCAGCGGTGCTGGTGGTCTACCTTTGAGCTGAATTACCAAACGGATGGCGGTGGTGTAGCTGAGTGGACAAGGGGTCGGCGCCAAGCCTACCGTTCATGAAGACAAGACCGGCCGAGGCCGAGCTGCCACCACTTGCGGTGACGGAAGTTGAAGTAGGCGCGGGAGCAATGGAGGAGAGCAGGGTTGGGACACCGGTTCCAAGAGGACTGGGCACCGTCGCTGCCGGAGCCGAGGAGACCGAAGTGGAGGTATAAAGGGACTCCAGCGAGGCGCAAGGGGCGATAGCACGGGGCATAAAGAGCTCGCTGAAGCGATGGTCAGCGTCGCCGGTGACTGAATCAAGCGCCATGGTGGGTACTGAGGGCACAGCAGAAACGGAAGGGAGCATAGATGGAATAAAAGGGGTAGAAAACTAAATGTGGTAAAGACTAGGGCGTTAATAAAAGATTAAGAGTAAATATGATTTGCAGAGTGCGTTTTTGCTTTCGAGTATGGGAACAGAATTGAAAGGGCGAAAACCAGTAGGTGTCGCTGCGAGTTTTATTGATTTGGCATATTTGTCGGTCAGACTAAGACCCGAGATTTGGCTCCCGCTCTACAAGCTGACAAAAGACAAGAGGGTTCCGGTTAGAATGATGACTACTACTGTAATCGTTATTATTGTCAGGAAAACAGCCCTGTAAAGACTCTGGAGATAGGAAGTACAGATCTCTAGGAATATTTTAATCCCGCCAAATGCTCTTCTGAATTGCTCCATGGGGATTTTCGCAACTTCAAAACACATGCGTATATATGTTTATAGCTTTCGGAAATGACTCTAGTTGCTGGGCCTCTACTCCACTGCCAGTTACCAGTGAAGCTGATGTGATGTCAGCCTTGCTTTAGTTGGTGGAATACTTATGGTGTCGATGTCTTCTGGTTGGACATGCAGGATGGTTAATTACCTCGAGGACTATAAATGGCCTACCGTCGGGGTAGATGTCTGTCCCGCTGTGTTTAGGTGTCCGCATCGTTGGTTTAGTTGACGTCCCACACTGATCCCAGAGGTAATAGCATGAAATCACACAATTTCAACAAAAAAGTTTCGTCGCCTTAACAGAATCCTCACCAGCAGCGGTCACCTCATATACACTGGGGCTCTGATGTCATTTGCACTACTCCATTGAGATTACTCTGGGAAACTGAGCGCACATCTGGCCAGAGGCTACACAATTTATGATTGAACGCTTCTCGAACGACTTGAGAAACATCAGTCGCTAAAAGTTGAAGGACACCACCTCTTTAATTTATGCAGGGCACACGGGTACCCAGGCACATACGTCGAACAAAACAAGACCCGAGAAAAACAAATCCAAGCTCAGTGAGCTTTCTCTCACATCAAGGGGGTTAGCAGTCGTGCCCACCTGCTGCAACCAGTCGGGCGTAAGTGGACCACATAGCCCAGGCAACAAATTAGCGCCAGGTGATGCTCGTCCCCATCTCGCCAGACAGAAGTCCCAATTAATTGCGATCTAGACGAAGCCGTTAAACGGTTGGCCTCCACACAAGCTGGACGAAATGATGCCAACGCGATAACTGTTCTACCTAGTCAGGACAATAATGCTGGGTCGGCACGAATAATGTGTAGGGAGCTGACGACGGACGAGAAAATGGCTCGAAAAACGAGCCTGCCAGCTCTGAAGGTCAAACAAACTCTGTTATTCAGTCAAACATTCAGTCCTAGATAATTGGCCATGGCAAAAAAATTCAGATAGTTAAAAGATTATAAACGCCCCCATGAAATTCATTTAGCGCACTTGTGCGTTTGCATGTATACTACTGTCTGCCCATTAACAGGCTAGTTGGTCAGTTCTTTGAGGCTGATGAGATTTCCATCAACTTTCGGGTCGAGCCTCTAAAGGCATGTTTTAAGATCATCTATTAATTTCTGATGAGGCTGAAAAACATGTCGAAAAAATTCGCATCACACTAAGCATTCAGACAAAGGAAAAATTGTCTGCTACCTACGATTGATCCATCAAAAAAGTTTAAGTCGAAAGTTTGTTGATGACGCTTCTGTACAGAATAAGGACGTGGTAGTTCCCAAGATAAACTTCCAAGCCATAAAAACTGAAATAACTCAACATTTTACAAGCTTATTATGGGCCTGGGTTGATTGAAAATGACCCCACTAGTTGAAACGGCTGCAGAAGACTCAAAACCGAAAACGCACAGACTTTCCAGACTACTTATGTATTGAAAACAGGCATGTACAGTAGGATTCATTGGTGCCAATAAATTTCGTGACGGCTTTTCAACTGCAGCCCGCCTCTGCATAACATGGCTAACGAATAGAAGCGCACAGCAGTATGAATTTGTACAGAATGTCAATGCATAAGAGTAAGGTCAAGGCAATGAATAGTCAAATGAAAGACGTTTACCTAAGCGTCATATAGGAAAGACGGAGAAGAAGTGTTAACAACAAATCACAGCCACGAGTAAATCGAGGCGTGAAGGTTTATTTGTGTCTGACAGAAAGTAATTCCAAATATGTTGCTTGACGATTCGGTGAAGACGTGGTCAGCCTGCCATCCTGGCTGCTGGCTACCCGAGGCCTCTACCATGATTGGAAATAGAACCCCCCCCTCCCCAGTTAAGGTCGCTAAGCAAAATATAGGCCTCTGAATCTGGTTAATAAGCGGCCTAGGGCTAACAGCAGATAGCTGGGGTCAACAGCCGGTTTTTAAACACTAAGATGAGGTGATAATTGACCGCTATCAAATAGGTTATCTTGACACACATGCTTTGAGGGAGGTTAAGAAGCGCGAGGTGATAGACGAATAAACAACAAAGAAGTCCAGGAGACTGAGTGGGCACATATTTACAACAAAAACTCTACATTCGCCTCATGAAGCACGAAAATCCTTTTGAGGTTCACGTTTCGAAGTCGCCAATACTATTGACATCAAACAGCGGGATATATCGACCGACCTTGCTTTTCACGCCTGAAAACTACAACTTCCCTGTGAGCCTTGATACAATATGTACGCCTGTTTCTTATCTGAAGCGTCAAAACACAACCACAGGTTCAGGACAATCACGATTCCTGGAGTCACAGCCTGCTTCTTCCTTTATTACAGTGATCAATGCGATTATCACGTTAAGCACGGTGTTAGGCCCTCCGTCAGTTAGCTAAGTGGTAACTTTGGGCGGGGAACAGTGAGTCACCGGCCGCTGTACATATAACTGAGGTGAAAACACTTTACCAATGTATGTCCAGTTGCCGTCAACGACCATAGGACCTATGACAGATTATCTACCAACTTTGTTGTTATGGTGAGCGCAAGCGTCGTGGAGTCACGACCAAAGGCGAAAAACTCGACCACACGCTGAACAGAGGATCAAGCCGACGGCGTGATACACGCGTGAGGTTAGACGGCCGACGGGCGTGTACTATAAGCGCCGAGCATGTGCGGTGGCTTTGCTCACGCGTGCGGCCCAATCGAAAGCTGGTCAAACATTCGAGACTTTTCTGCGGGGGATTCTTGTGCACGGGATGGCCAATCCGCGACCGGCACGCCAAGGGCAGGAACGTTCTAGAACGCTCTCAACGGCTGGCACGCTACCGGTCGGAATGTTCTAGAACGCACATGGGCCAACATAAATAAGGCGTCTTTCGGACGAGTTGGGACCCCTCGTGTTCACAGGCTGTCAGTAAAGTGCTTGTTCTCCGAACCAGCTCTCTTTCTGTTCCTCCCTTCGAGGTCATAACATTCGTGATAAGGGAGCCGCAGTAAATGACAATGTTCGCGGTGTGAGTGACACCCGGTTGCTGACGGCTCGACCAAAGTCGGGCGCGGGTGTGAGAGATTTAAGCAACTTTTCAACTTCGATGGCCAATCAGTTATTGTTTCTATCTTCCACGAAGCAGAGGTTAGCGCTCATTTCCTGGACAAACCCCAAATTGATTCCTAGGCGTAACGCGCGCCACCATGTTGCTATGCGGTTGGCGGACCATTCACATGAACCATTGCAGTACCCGAATTTCGTCCCCAGTTTGGAGCCCGTTTCGGATTGCGGCCGAGGGCCTTGGTAAAAATGACAGACGTAGTGTAAAATCTAATTCTAGTCTACCGATACCGTTCTGTAATCGTCCTCCCTCACCTGCATTCCATCGCACATCAACATCACCCACCGCAAGCACCCACCTGCCACCTACCACGCAAGTGGGAAGTTTGCGTTTCAGCTACGTCTCCATGCGGATCCTATCCCGCATTTGTTCGGAGTCTGACACGAAGACGATGCGTCGAGCATCGTGACTTGGAAGGCAGCCGACTGATGCCCCAACTCAGTCCACGCAGTCTGTCCAGTTGTGTGTGTTGTGTGGAGTGGCGGACTGGTGGGCTGAGGGCCAGGCTGCCACGGTCCCTTCTCAAGCGATCTGTGACACTCATGCGTGTGAGGAGAGTGCTTGTGCTTGTTTGTGTGTTTTATGGGTAGTGCCTCTCAGTCGACGACTATTTCGTTATCCAACCTTGAAGGGTAACGGTCCAGGCTAGATGCAGGGCCACGTATAGCCCTTCCATGTCAAACGGTCTGAAAGCATGTGCTATGCCAGCATTAGCAAACCATGGCCCTCACAGCCTGGTACGCGCTGGTAGTTCCCCGACACCTGGTTCCCTGTCAGTATATGTCATTGTGTTTCCGCTAGGTATACGGGTGGTGGGCATGGCTGCCCAGTCATCATCCTGATCCTTCTGGCCCCTGTTAGAGTGTTGTTGTTGGTAAAAACATGGTCATGTGCTGTGTGAACCAGGGGTGTGGTGGCACGTCTAGGTGAGGGTCCGGTCGTGCCAGCCAACTACACTTTTCCCCGCCTCCGGTCTTCTTGACACTGGGTCCAGGTGGGGAGAGGGGAAGAGAGAGTGCGGTAGATGTTGCGTAAACACTATCGCTATAAACTTATTCACGCGCAAGTGACCGTGCCTGATGCACCTAACTGTGTAGCACACGGTGGACATCGTCGGAACTTACCGTCGAACAAATGACACACATGGGGACGTGATGACATGCCTAAGCGCTGGCTCACGCTGCGTCAGCCAGGTAAGCCCAATCCCCGCAGCTGATGGCTGACTGGCTCGGACAGCGGATTGGTGACTGGGTGAGGGAGGAGGGGGCGGGATGGATTCTGGGGATCCCGCCCCCACGGCATTCAGCTCATATGCTCAATATCAACAATCTGACATGCTCTCGAACTATCACGACACACCAAAAGTCGTAGCTTGGAAGGCTATCAAATGACGGAACAAATGGGTCCTCTTCTCAAGACGGAGAGTCATGACGTACTGGCTCCTTCTCAAAGTGGCCTTTGTGGCATCCCCACTCAAATGGGATTCGAGTTGCTCATTCCTTGCTTATGTGAAAAACGCGGTTCAACACGCACGGACCAGGCGCAGGTGGCACGGCAGACGGCTTGCTTAGCCCTGTCAGCCACCTGCTCCTTCTCCCGCCTCCGGTATTCTCGACTTTGTGCTGACGCTGGGTTTGGGTGGGTGAAGGAGAGCGCGGCTTATGTACCGCGAATTTATTATCACTGTAAACTAATTCACGCAAAGTCATCGTCCCTGTGCCTATCCTGCGGTGGGACACACGGTGGAGATAGTCTTTATGAACGGCCTAACTGTCCAGATGTTGTTGAAATGTATTTGTCTGGTGTTGGAGGCTTTTCTGAAGACTATAGTTTTCGATTGCCTGTCGGCATATCATAACATCAAGAAAGGGGAGGTCGTTGCTTGTTTCTGCTTCCACCCTGAATTTGTGCTCCGGGTTAGCTGATTTCAACACATGCATGATGTACTTGGTGGAATTTGTTCTAACCACAAGTGTCGTCGGCACGAGGAACCCCGAAATCCCGACATCAGGCACCTCGGGCGGCGGCAAACGTAGATAGCAATGGGCGAACAAGGGTGGCATTACCACCACCAGGGCCGCGCCAGGATCACGACCACCGCGACGGCTGAAAGCGTGACCGAGCTTTCAGTGCATCGGAGGGTTGTGAACCCAATCAGCAGTGATATTTCGCCTTAAGAGGCATGGTCCGCAGTACTGTCAGAGTTTTCCGCACCATTTGATGTGAAAATGACCTGGAGATTGCGTGACAAAAATGACGACTTGCTCAGAGGAGACTTTGGTTAATCTACCAAATAACAAAAGCTAGCAGAGAAAGCAGACAGGCCAAAGCTGTTGGCCCAGCCAGACATGCTGCAGACAAAGACATAATAAGGAGCGACAACGGAATTGCTAGATGTTTTGGGACAGTTCTCCATGTCACACGATCGCTGAAACGAAAAGAGGCAGGTGAATGACCAGGAAAGCGAAGAAGTGCATGGATTCGAAAGCAGATTCTGTAGTTCAATGCAAAATACAAGGATCCCTGGGTATACTTACTCTGTAGCTGTCATAAAATAAAATGTTATGGTTTTCAAACACCCTACTATCCGCCCGTTAGCGAAAAGATAAAAAATGAAGCCTTTCTCATGTGATTTTCGGAGCATGATGTTAGAGGAAGGGACGCGATGCGATGCCGATAGGGAGAGCTCGCGGTCGGTCTGGGTCAATATATGTTGAATGAAAGGGTTTCAACAAAGGTATTTGCTGTGGGCGAAATAAAAAATCGTGCTATATCCAAAAGATACAGAAGAAAATATGTAACTAAGCCCTGAGAACGTGGGTATCATTGGTCTGACAGACAGGTCCTGAGGCTAAGTTCTGAAGAACGGTCGGTCGTATATGCCAGGACACTCTATGACTCGGGATAATTATTGGGAAGGCGGCAAACAACGGGATAAAAGAAGGATTAGTTACCGTGACTCGCCAGACTGTTAGGCCTCTGAGTAGAGCCCTGTCCAAGAGAAGGCTGAGGCAACATCTGGAGGGCTGAAGTGGGCTCAAATTGGAGATGGTGATCCGCCAGTGGCAGTTGTCTGCCGGATTGCACAAAACTCACGCGGACTCCGGTCGATGCACCAGGAAGGGCATGCGGAGAGGTCGCCGCCACCGACGAGGAAGCCTCCTCCGCTTCTCCGTCGGAGCCCGCCTTGCTACGCTTGTCCAAACAGACGTCCACAGGGTGCGACCTCCAGTCAATGTGACTGCCCGTCAGATTAGTACCGCCCGAGAGGGACATGTCCCCGTTTTGAAAGCAACCCGAATCGCCATCTGTAAGGCCGCCTGTAGTGCCAGCGCCCCCAATGCCATTAACTTCCACCAGACTGGAAACGCCAATGCTTCCCTCGTAGAGGTTGCAGTAGGACTCCGACTAGGAAAAAGAACAATACCAGGTAAATGACAACCTGGATTGACCGATATGCTGCTTTCTTTAGAAGACTTATAGAGCATAGTCGCCCGCATATTTATGTGATGAAATTGGGCGTAAATTGCCTTTTAAGCATTCAGAGTGACGGCGGAAAGGTTGAATTCCCCATGTACTTTATGTCCCATAATTCATGCACACGAGTTGGGTGCACAAACCAAGCGCTCACGTGCACACTTCGTGCGCTTTGGCCCTATGCCTGTTCAGCAAACAGATTTTTAGGCCTGGTCAACCGAAGAACAGGACTGTTGCAAGGCAGATCGATAAGGACATAGACTGTGCCTTCACACTTTGTGCTCTCATCCAGCCGTCAGTCTTGCGTAACTGACAGGGCTGGTAGCGAAAAACAGTATACGGTGATAATGGCAGAGCAGTCAAATCAACCACTGCGAAGATGTAATTAAAATCCTGGTAAATTCGGCCAGGGAAGGTTACTTATGTGTACATAAACTCGGAGCAGGCCCTAAAATCGTTGTAAACATGTACCGTTCATGAGTTACTGAGTAGCAGGCCATACACTACGATTGGCAACGCCGGTGCCCATTATGTGCAAAAATGATGACACAGTTGATATTCAGGGAATTACCTGCATCGATAAGGCCTTAGTTGGCCTGAGCAGGACGATAAAGAAGACTTGTTTTTGAGTTAGCAACAATCTGCGTCCGAGTCATGTGTGGTTTCAACAGGACGGAACGACACAACACTACACTTATGTCGTGCACAATCACCTCAATTGGGTGAGTTCTCGATGGCCGCTGGTCACGAGCCAGTGGAGTAGCGGCCCAGATCCCCTGGTTTTACCCTCACCTGATTTTTTCGCTTTACAGATGTCCAGAACGCAGGATTTTTAAAGATAGATTCAGAACAGTGGAAACAGGCTATCGTCTGAAAGTGCAGTTTAGTTACAATGAACAGTGTATCGTGTTGTCCAAAATTATGCGAATGGGACAATGACTGAGAGGTGCACTGGGCGTTCCGTAGTATTCTAGGCAGAGCACATGCCGACCGAAAACTTGTTGCTGACAGCAATATATGGTAAAGCGATGCTAAAACTAAGGGTGGAATTATTTGCACAGGAAATGTTCTAAAGTCCAAAAGTTAGCAATGTGACAAGAGAAACAAAACGCCCGAGTGACGGCCACGGCAGAGACCGTCGGTGCGGCGCCGAACGTGCAGGTCCGTATATGTGAGACTAGGCGCATTACCCCCGACATCATGGTGTTTCGCGATCTAACAGTACTTATCAATTCGGTCACTGAACGATCTCTATACTCTACTTAACAACGTGCAGGCGAAGTCAGGTCTACGTCTCACATATCGTTAATACTGCTCAAATAAATATCGCTTTCGGCCCATATTTAATACCGGCACAGGGGAGCTGTTCACCGATCTGGATGAAACGTAGAACGGGCTTCTCACAACTGACAAGAGGACGGGCCTATGACCCTATGCTGCAGGGTTGGACTTGGTGGTCAATAGGCGGGGAGTCCAGATTTGCATCCCGGGTTGTACAAAACAGGAGTCGGGCTATGACTGGTCGGCGAAAGCCGACACACCTGAAACAGCCATACCAATCCCCTGTGTTTGCGGCATTTAACTCGCATAACCCACTCTATTGTACATCGTTCCTCCGTTATCATCGTTTGTTCCCTTCTGGTTCCGTTTGCTGAGTATGGCACCCACAACTGACTGAGGGCCCCTTATCAATCGAAATTGCAATAATGTGGCAATATATGTGGGCCTGCTCAAAGATTGAATTTGGAAACCAGGTATTTCCGAGGGTTGAAGTGTAGTCATGAGTAGTTTCCGAGTAAAATCCGTCTGAGCTAAGCCATAATTCAGGGCTAGCATGCGGAAACATTGATCTTTTCAATAGGACTGTGATACCCCAACGGTATTAATGCACAGTTGGAAGCGACAATGCGTCTGTTCGATTCCGTATGCGCAGAAGCCCGCTTCCAGTAGCCTGCGACGGATGACCTATTCGTCCCGAGCACTAGGAACACCATAAGGAATGGCAGTTAAATCAAGGTTTCTAAATCATCGACCAGTCAAAACATTAAAACGAAACAATACGACCGTGGAAAGCGAAATCTGAAGTGCAATAGCAATAAAAGACTGAGGCCATTACGACGTGACCGTAGCTGCCAAAAACCTGCGTCTTTTTAATGATAAAATTTAGGTTTACCTAAGCGTTTGAATAGCAACTTTGGGGGGCATCGACGCGTATCTTAAGTACCCGAGGGATGGTGATTTAATAACATGAATGTCGTGACAGAGTAAGCGACTGCATGGCGGCTAGAAAGATATGCAAAATTCATGGAACGTTAATCGAAATTGTTGACGGGGACAAGGCAGAAGGTAATAGTTGCCTTCGACTGCGAAGGCTCTAGTCAAGAGTTCCAAAGCAAGACTGGAAACCTGCACTCAGCCACGCAGTCCGGCCAGACTGAGGAAGGTCACACATGTTGGTTTAAGCCGCAGAACAGGCCTTCGGATTGCAACGATAATGAGCAGGAGGCATGCCCTTGAGTTACTGCATATACCATGTCGTTTTGACTCTCCTTCGAAAAGCTTCACAAACAGCTGCCTTGATTCTACATCTAAAACTACTTCTTCACAATCGATTTCCAACGCCTACACATTTGCGGCCAACGACCCTTTTTAAGAATAATGTGCAAAGGCTGATATCTTATAATCAATTTGTAGGAAATCATGTCGTAACTATGCAAGCGAGTGCAAAAGTGTTTCAGTATTCCACTTCAGTAGTTGTATAGCCTTTGGATAAATTCCGAACAATTTGATATGCATGCATGTTCCCTGAAACCGGTTGCAAATTTATCTCAATGTTCATGTGAGGGGATTTTCGGACACCCAACAAATACGGATATATACCTGAAATCGAACTATAGGGTAACGGTGATAAGAGAATCTACTCCGGGCCGCTCACAGTCGCCAGACCACGCTAGCGTCACTGGGTCTTGTGATATTCTATAGGACATTCGGTGTACTGGTGTTTAGGCTATCTCGCTCTGGTAGACCTACTATTAAAGGCCTGTGACTGCTTGTTTGGCAGACCAGAGAGCCTACAGTCTCTCAGCTAACTCCCACCAAAAGCCGCTCCGTTACCAATCATCACCTACTGACACACTGAATAGCCAGTGAGTAGGCTAACAAGGAGGACTCACCCTCGCTGGGACATGTTCCAGTCACATTAGCCGACATTAACGTATTCTTTTTGTGAGTACAGAGATATAAATAATTTCAGCAAATCTAAGTAGAAATTACTGTCATTAGGAAAGAAGACCATTTAACTGTCGTTTCAGTCCCAATATGAACTACAACATTGAGCATACACAAAGCAACGACAGACAGAGGTAATAAAAGATAAAAGATAGATAATGAACGGCCACCTCGCTCTGATAAAAGCCACATACTTACCACCCAGTTAGACTCGCAAAAAAACTTGCGGATGCGGCAATTTGACATGGGACTTGAACATGACTCGTTTTACCTCACGCTGAATGCCTGTCAACATAAACTTCTACAGTGACTTCCTGGTAAAATTATCTGAGCTGCGATTCATGCGAGGATATGTATATGGGAAGTAAGGAAAACTCTGCCTAGAAAACCTTTAGTGACTGGTGTAAAACGAACAAACTATTTCAGTGAGTGACAATGGAAAAAAGTAACGTAAACATGACAGGAAAAACAATGTGTAAATCGAAAATTTCGAAAAGACATCTTGAAATCGCGGCGCCATCTCCCCAAACGTGGGATTAAAAAGCAGGATTTACATTGATTTTTCTTCATGTAAATGATGCAAATTAGGATGTCTATGTATCTTATTCTCAGTTGGCTCTTTTTAGGATGCTCAATTATGCTCATTTACTACTGCCGTTCACATGGACTGGACTTGTGGAGCGAGACTACACTCGCGCGCTCAGAACATCGGCTGTGCTGGATTGTCGTGAAATTTTAGGCCAGCGCCTAACCCTATCTGGCCATTTCAGGCCCCAATAACAATTCATAGACCACGGCGAAGGTCTCCCAATCAATTCTTGCATTTGCAAGTAGCTTCCTTCATCGCGCTGGACGGTGGTTGATGCTGGCGGGTAGAGAGACGGAACAGGGATGTTGGTAGGATATCCCCCAAACAGAGATAAGTCGATCGTCGACTGGTTCCTAGGTAGGCAGCACATGGTTCGACTGCTGTTCACAGCACGTCTGCCAGAGGAACTGAATGGGTAGCTGTGATAAGGTGAAATGGAAGGTAACCCCAGGAATCTTGATTTCCTGAAAACCTGAGTCGAGGATTAGAAGTCTGGACTGGCAGCAGGCTTCCACGTTGTACTGATGAAGACTGCGCGCAGTCGGACTCTGGGAAGAGGGATTGCGGAATGTCCGCACATTCAACACCCAGTAATAAGAGTCCAACTTGAATACTATGCGCCCGCAGCACTGGGCCAGAGCCGCAGAGTGCTCCGATTACCACCGGAGCTGTGGAATGGCTCGTACTACTTGAATCAGACATCTTTCCTTGATAATCTTGGGTATAGACAGGTCCCAAACACCCGCTGGAGTTGTTCGTTGGGGGTGTCTCTTCTAGCGCTTTGCCCTATGAAACAAACCGGATGGCAAATCAGCATAGGAAAGTGTAGCTGCAGGAGACCAGTGAAAATGTACTCTTCTGCAAAACGTGTACATGGAGCGATTTCGCACATGCAGTGGCCTTGAAGAGTGGTAGTTTTTCATGGAAGCGTAGACCGCAAGACCGAGCTACGGCCTTAACTAAACTGTCATACTGTTGAGTCGATGAATCAGTTGAGCTGGATTTACCAGGGATACTAGGACCAAACAGAGCAGGGAAACAGGCGCCAGGGGTAGGCTGACGGCATGTTCTCAAGGTGAGTTTCCAAAGCGCCAACAAAAGTTTTACAAAGTCCATGTTATAGCACAAAAATTCGACGAATGGCGCTAATAAGACGTTTAGATAGGACAGCTCTTGCCTTTGAACGGAAGCGAGCGTGAAAGGATGCGCTTTACTGAGTTATCTCCTGACAATTCGAAAAATTTAAGGCGTCAACAACGATACAGACATGATTTTCGGTATGGGTTGGCTCTAGCCCTTCTTGAAGGGCCTGAGATGCCAAATAATTAATCCCCTAGTCGAACATTTAAGTAGATAGAGGCCTTTCGGTCTGCGTAACGGGTAGCTGGTATAATTAGAACTAATTGACCTGCACCAGATGAAATCGGGCGCATGGAGAGAAATGGGCGGCTAGGCCAATCTCTGGCCTGATAGACGGCCAGTTTTTTTGCGTGTTAGCCTCTTCGTGTTAAGTATTCAAAATAAAAAGTCACATGTGACATAACTCAAACTTATCCTAGAGAGTCAGAGTCATAGGGCTTGCGCGTTTCAGAAAACATGATACGCGAGTGGTGAAAGTCGTGAGGCAATGACCAATAATTTTTATACACTAAGTGATTAGCAAGGACTTGAATTCCGGGTCAATTCCTGCATAACTTTCGGAAAAGCATCGTGCCTGCAGCCAGTGTGAATTTCCTTCGAGGTAGCATCCCAACTTTAGTAGTGTGCACCTTTTGTTGGTTGTCGGCAAACGCATAACTTTAACCCTATCTTGTGAAGAGTGCAAAAAATCATTTTTA
>CACRXP010000060.1:1100125-1111305 GCA_902702965.1 Spirometra erinaceieuropaei
CTCACACCCACCCTCTTCAGTCCATGTTCTCGTCATGTTGATGGATGCATACCGTGATGAGTGACTCGGGAGCGGCATCGCCTACTGGACAGGCAGCCATATTAATAGCCGGCGCACGCGGGCTCCAATGCGTGTATCTACGATCCATGACCTGTCCATCGCGGACGATTGAGCACTCAACACCACGACAAAAGCAGACATGCGGAGGAGTCTGGGCCTCTTCACCCCTGGCTGCGTCAACTGAGGACTAACAATCAACACGGACAAAAAGGTGGTCACGCATCAACCGCCACCCGACGCTACACGCAATGCTTCTGTTATCCAAGTCAACGGCACCCAACTAGAAACCGTGAACCTTTCGCATGCTCAGGCGGCACTCTCCCCCAAAGCGTTAAAATCGACGACTAAGTGGACAGCCAGATCTCCGAAGTCAGCCAGACCCTCAGCCGGCGGCAGAACTCTGCATGAGGTCGTCACGGTCTCAACCTTAATACCAAACCCAAGAGGTACAAAGCAGTCGTCGTGACGACGCTGCGATATGGTGCGGTGACCTGGACAGTCTAGAAAATGCACGGAAATTCAATCACTTCCACCCCAGTTGTCGCCGGCAGATAAAAAAAACTAGAGTGGCAGGACAGTGTCCCGAACACGGAAGTTCTCTAACGGACCAGAATCCTCAGCATCCACACCATGCTGAGGAAACCACGAGTACGATGGAGCGGCCAACTCGTCAGGAGGGACGATGAGCGCCTGCCAAAGCAAATCGTCTATAGAGGTGTTACCACGGGTGCTAAACGACAAAGAGGTCAAACCCACCGCTCCAAATACACCTTGAAGAATTTCTTGAAGCGGCTGCAAATCAACTCCAAGACTTGGGAAGACCTCGCACAAGATCGACAGGCCTGGAAAAGAACGGTTGAGACTGGGGCGGCAGTCTATGAAGCCAACTGGATCGTTACTGCCGAAGCCAAAAGAGAAGCTTGCAAGTCTCAGACGCCCCTGACCCTCAGCGCCAACCCGCAACCCCTCCCAATATGCCCACGCTGCCGAAGAACATTCCGCGAGCGGTCGGCCTCGTCGAACATACCCGGGCCCAATGCACCAACAGCCCGACAACCCCGCTACTGGCTGTCCGACCGCCCCAACTCCAACTTCCCACGGCGTCCACTATACTGACGGTCCTCACCGCCGATGATTACAGTTCTGATATCCCACCGCCGTCGATTACCGCTATCTCTATCATCCATGCCACAATTCCCGCGGTTACGACGACGACCACTACCACCACCATGCTCGCACCCTCGCCACCAATGAGAACACTCCTGACGCCCCGCCGACCGCTGCCCTTACCATCACCACCCCCCACCTCGAGCGATGTGTGCCTGTCCTCATTGCGATCGCAAATTCACTTCATGCATCGGCCCGATCAGCCACATGCGAAACTATCGCCCTAGGACGGGTGCACTAGTGCCAGGAGCCCTCACATACACTCACCGCATCCGCACCCACTGTCCACGCACTTTCATTCACCGCATGGGCCTATTCGGTCACATGCGTATCCACGACTTCGGGATTCACCGCAATGCTGATACGCGAAGCACGCCCGATAATTCTTCAATCTCCAGCACCACCAACTTCCCATCAGCCAACGTGGCCACTACTAGGAGCACCACAACGACAACCGCCCCAAAATCTCCCAACCTGTCCTGTTTACACTGTCACAGCAATCTCACTGGCGCATCGGCCTGGTCGGTCACGTGCGAATACATAGCACTGAGACCAGTGAGGCAGTGCCTGATGCACCAACACACACCAGACGCCATCGCCTCAATTGCTCGCATCATCCTGGCGCATTCAGCCATCGCATGGGCCTACTTGATCGCATGCGCATCCATGAAAACCTGTGGTAAATCACAGCAGACATGACTACATCACGACACATTTCCCCACCGACACATTCACTACACATGAACACCTCTAACATGCCACACTACGGGCACCTCTCATGTAAGTGGGAAGCGTGGTCTTCGGCTCTTTTCTCCATGGGGCTCCTCTGCGCAGACGAGCTGTTTTCAGCTGTCAGTCCTCCCTTTCAGCATCATTTAGCTGACCGACTTAGACAGTCGACTGGTGCACAGGGTGAGGTAGAGCGAGTGAAGTAGAGACAATCACGTCTGCACATTTTATACTCGAAGAAGGGGTATATTCAGGTTTTGAAGAAGTTTTCCGATTCCCGAATAATTCTGAGCCCGATCAGCCGTTGCAATAGCGTTTAGCGATGCCAGTCCACAAGGTGTACACCTTCTGCGCAGGGAGGATCATGTATTCCTCTATGCCTTCAAGAAGATACCATGTGGTGCTTATAAGATTTTGCAATGGATGCGAACTATGTTGCATACTTCATGAGGAGCATTACTAAACGGACAGGTACGACGCTGTATAAATGGACGTTGCGAGCTCTTAACAAATCCCATAATTAGAAACCTTTCTTAAAATCGAAAGATACTCATTCTTCGAGGATAAAATTCGAAGACGACGTGATTCGCTACCAATGAAAGAAGAGAAAGCATATGTTTGTGCATATTTCCTAAAAAGTACACTTGGGCTTCGAAGGCCACCGGAAATCAGTGTGAAAAATGCATACTACCTAAGCAGTCATCTTTTACCGAGTGCAGTTTTAACATGTCAAAAAGATGTGAATCGAAAAGCCATTCTGGTTAGTCCGAAATATTATAGGATTATGCCACATGATAATCAGTATTGCGACTCCATCGAAGTAATTCTTCTTAATCGAGAGTGCATTCCAGAATTTAGGCCAACATTTCCTGAGATTGCTCACCCACAGTACGTGCGGTTATTCCCCGTGTCAGCCACCCGCGCACTCTACCGCCTACGATCTTCTTACCTCTGTAAGGACACCGAGTGCAGGTGGTGAGGGGAGAGAGAGCGCACACGCGGTAGATTCTGTGCAAGCCTACAATTACTATAGACGAATTCACGCGATGGTTACCGTCTACGCTCCCATCCTGCTGTGGAATACACGGTGGACATCGTCGGAAGCGAAACTGTTACCTACGACAAAGTAGTTTTCTGCCTTAATCTGTGTTACGAGGTAGGCCTCAGAAATTGACATTTTTACGGACCCATAGTCCAAGTCAGTGGCTAATACCCTGACCTGGCTGGCGATGTGAATGAGGATTTGAGGGCGAACACCCAAGCCAAATGCAAACGCTGGCGTAGACAGACGGTCCTTAAAATTCTGATAAAAGTCATTAATTGTATGTCTTATCAAAAGTAACGCTCCAACATACAAATGCTCGCGTGGCCCTCTCTCCCTAGTCGTAGGGTCACCCGAACTCTACGTACGTGAGACATCGTGTTGATCGCAGGTATTCACAGTAGGTGATGTATCCCATGAAACATTAATCGAAATTCTGAAATGTGTTATCAATTAGAAAGGATTACTTGAGCGAGGTTGTAATATTACCGCGCAGCATAATCCAAACACAGTTCAGTCACGCCATGATATCGGCTTTTTAGTGCAATCTTTTCCGGCTGACTATAAAAAACACATTTGCCAAAAATCGAGACTTGAGCAGTACGCATCTTCTCCCTGATTTTCTAAACCCTTATAAATTTAGTCATGCGACAGAAACCATGTATAAGAATATCCGTTCTTAAACACATTTGATCATTAACTGAATAGTTAAATTTAGCAGAGAAAATATACCTTCCAATTCTAAAACGTTTTTCATTTCCTGAACAAAGTTGGATCGGACCTGCTGTTGCACTAGCGTTTGGGTGTACATGTTACAGGCAATACATTTCCCATGCAAGGGGAACCATTTATCCCATATAGAGCCCGTAAAATGATATAGTGGATATTGATCACGTCTCGTACTTTATAAGGACTACTGATAAACGGACAGACACGATGCTGTTTGAATGTGCGTTTCGCTTAAAAAACTCCTTAATTGCACACTCTCTTAAAACGAAAGGTATTTTTTCTTCAGGAAGACTGAAAATGAAATTTAATGTAGAGTGCGTACGAGAAAGTATATTATGTGCGTGTTTTCCATGAAATACATTTGAATTAGTAAGAACATCCAAAATCGACGGAAAAAAAACATACGACTCGAGAAGTCACCTTTAACGAGTGTGATCTTCGTAAGCGGTCGGAAAGACGTGCGTTCAAAGACCGACACCCTGGTATGACTGAAATGCATTCGGATTATGGTACATAACGCCTGCTATGACGTAGCACCTATTACAAGGTACATTAGGACTGACTTCTATGGTCCCGTAAAAAGGACATGGGAATGGGTATGCCCTGCCCAAGTAATAAAGTTGGACCTGCGCATAATTCCGGAAAGAGCAAAATACTCCCAGGTCCTAACCCCAACAGTTACCCTGATAAAACTAAACCGTTGCCGTAATCTTGACCCTAAGCCTGCCCTAAATCTTAATTCTGCCGTTACCACCAACCCCTACCTTAACGCTAGACATGATCTTGACTTACCGCTGGCATTAAATCTAGTCTTAGGCCTCATCCTTAACCTAACCCTAACTTCACTGGGAGTTGGTTCAAAGTCACACGAATTGCAGGTGGTTCCAGTTCTCATGTCCTGCTTAAGGTGGCCATATAAGTCAGTCCTACGCAAGATACCTTAGAGCGCTTCAGTTTGGGCCAACTCTCATCGTTCCGTAACCAGTTTGGGACGGTACTCACCTATACCAGTGTGGAGAATAAGCCGGAGATAGCCGGGAGGAAGTCGGTGGCAGTTATGTGGAGACCAGAGCTTCACGAAAAGGCCATATGCAGTGCCGTAAACCAGACGATGCAAAATGGGATCATAACTGACTTCTTTATTGTTATCAATGTCCTTTTTCGAGGTGTGTGAAATTCTGCCGAGCAAAGTTGCTTACTAAGCATGTAGTCGACTGAACTCTGAATCCAGGCTTTATTTGGTTATCCGGTAGATGTCTCGAGGAATATCGGATATGAGTATTGATGACGGTAAAGCACCTCATAGATTCGAAATGGACAAGCGTGTCACCATTCACACAACGGTTTCCTAATGCATCGTTGCTAGGCAGTCGCCTTGTAGATGCATCACACTTCTCTCTCATGGCGTCCTAGACACCGAAAAGACAAGGCCACACATTGATACAAGGCTGACTAACTTGCATAATCTGTTATAGAAGGCCTATATTTGTATGTAATTAGTTGCCGACATTGGGACACACACCGCAAAGACTGTAGTCTTAAGTTAAACCACGTGGCCACAAGACATGAACCTTTTCACTTGTTATCCACGACAGCTGCAACACTACGTCGTTTGGACCTGCGAGGGACACCATGGTAACAGAGGTGGAAGCTCCAGTCCGTGCCTCGTGCCTTAATTTCTGTGAGTCCTGGTCTGGCTAAGCCCACCTCGGAGAGAAAGGCAAACTTCACGCCACAAACAGCTAGTTTTGGGGGTAGACTCTTCGCTGCTGGTGAAGTGAGGGTCCCCGCATTCCAAGAAGTAACTCAAAATTCCTTCTTCCCACCGAAGAGGCTTGCCCGCATAGTTACCACCCGACACTGGCGGAAATCGAACGCATTTCTCACTGCGGACGCCGTCGCACGAATCGATGGTTGAGACTGAAGAATGTAATTTATACTCCGCAATGCTCGTTATGGTCAGCAACTGTTTATGCATCCTACGATGAGGCCTGATTTGTCGCTGCTTGCCTTCCCTGAAGGCAACTCCATTATTCGCCATTTGCGCATACAGTCGACTTTTGACCACTTTAAGTGATATCCTAAGGCGCGATTTTTGGACCAAGTAACGAGTCTTTTTAGTGCAACAATTTCTGTGCATTTGCACAGTGAAGTACGATTTTTGTTTCCAATTACGTTCCCGAGGCACTTTAACTTTTTTCTCGGATATAAACAAAACCAAGTTCTGGTTCACCGTGTCGTGAACAAACGGCAATTGGTGCCTAACTCCTACCATACTCCTAAGCAGTGAAGAAGTTCGGGCGCAATATACTATTGAGGCAATAGATTATGGTAACACATCGGCCCCCAGAGCAATAACGACAATTTGGACAAAGACCAGATGCGATGTCATTACGCAGACGCAGTTTGCTAGGCGTGCGAGAAATGCTAACAGACATAAAAGACTATTTCTATGTCTGAGATATTGTGGGGCAACCGACGTGCTAGCAGTCACCGGTGACATCATTTGTGACATAGCTCGAGATGTTACGGGGGCACAATGGTCGTGGTTGGCGGCCGCAGAGACGGCTTTAAATGCAGTTCCAAATAGGTCTACCCTCGGTCATGGTTAAATGTGGCAGTGAGACCACCACTTTCGCAAGGGCTACAGAGCATCCTCTGCGCATACTGTACGTGATTGTAGGTGCAAGTGCCCACGGAGTTGATGGAGGAGCTGACATTGGCCAGTTTCAAAATGGAACCGTAGCACTGACAAAACTTAAATCCTCGACCATCCCATTCCTCCTCTCCCTCCCCCAGTAACATTCCACATTTATTCTGACCTGTTTAGAAGGCGAGTCGAAACATGGGGGCACACAGGACTGTCTTAAAGCCTACATCATCAGACCCTCCATAATGTGCGCCAAAAGTCATGGCACAGGATTCAATTAGTGATGGGAAGCATCTGAAGGTACTGTGCCAAGTTCATCTATCTTTTTTTAGAAAACTCACATAGGGTACTGTGGTGAGCAAAAGAGAGTCAGCCAGTGTTGGATGCAGGTCGTTGCGTAGGGATTTGGAACGGTCCGAAATTTTTCGGTGACCTAAAAAGCAATTACATGAAAGTGTTCTGTGACAGAGAAGCACAAAACAAGCGCACAAAAAAGAATACATCTGTTACTCCATAAGTGGCCTTTTACATGTTAAGAATTCAGTAGTTTGGATACGCAGACACGAAACTCTACATGAGCATACTGCACTTCTGCCAAGAAACTTGTCAGCACCGCAACGTTGTTAACGGACCTACTGCGACATAGCCGCCACTAACACGATCACCCCACCTTGGTTTTCTTGGATTATTGGTCGAGACGGATGGAAGAACAGGTTCATCTTCAAAGTCCTGTAGGGCCTTCTGGTATTACGGTTAGCTGAAGCGTGTTTCAGACATCAAGCAATTTCACTCCAGAGTTCGCTGATTTCATGCCCCGTGGGACCCGTGGCCTGACGACGCGTTTGGCACGCCTGTGCAGCGCCCGAGATAAGTGCTGAGAGCCGAGTTAGACTGGTGAAGGATGACGAGTCTTTTGCCGTCTCGCATCGACAGAGCAACTGCCCCGCCCTGAGCGCGTAAGCACGCATATAAACGCATTTCCGTAGATGCCTAGTATTGTGCGTACACATTCTAACAGTGCAGACCAAAGCAAGTGCCTTCTCACATTGCATAAAAGGTCGATGCTATGCGGACGAAACGCAGAAAACAGTTACGTCAGTTATCGCGGACCTAGCCGAGGGTACATTGTATTTTGCCAAGGATAAGATGCAGAGCCGGCAAATCTCTACTTGGTGAACTTCCAACTTTTATGGTGGATGATTTCATCTTTTCGTTAAGCAGTGCTCTCTTTTCAGTATTTTTTCTACCCTCCTCTTACATTCAGGACCATGTTAGGGTGGCGTTCACCGATCTAGACTTTATTCAGGACGGAATGCAGGCACTTGCATTAGTTTCAGAACTCCAGACTGGAACCGCTACAGGAGACGGCGTGGCGGCAAACAACAAACATGAGAGGTTTTGCCAACAAAGACGATGAAGGTCGAAATGACCACTTCTGTCTAATCTGGCGCCGTCAATGAGCCATAACGGAACTCGACGATGGAACATGAGACCAGAAGTTGACTTAGTGAGCAAATAGATTTAGATCCAGATCTCACGTCTTTCCGGACTAGTGTTGGGGCAAGACTGGCTGGCAACGACAAACAAGGCAGAACTGGCCACTCCAGTGACCGCTGTTTTTTTAGAAATAGACTATTTGTATGACCTACTTAAGTGACAAATTTAAATAAAAAGCTACGGTTAGGACCCGGACACAGCCATGGACCTGACGATAATGGTATCTTTAAAAGCCGGGAGCAGGCTGCGTAGTACTTTTTGAGCAGAAAATTGGTGGATAGGGACGCTGACATGTCAAGTTTATGGAAAGCTTAGTTGCAGGGAAAAAAACGGCTAAAATGTACGACCAAATCACAGGGGGCGATAGGTCTATCCCTTGTAGCTGCGCCAAGCAGATAAAAGAAAACATCAAAACACATGTCTGCATTTTATTTCCAATTTTTTTCATGGAAAGGGAATCTTAGCTTGCAGATTGAGCTGATTTTCAAAATACAAAGTGGTTAAACTGTTGACTGTTAAGAACCCTGGGCGGCAAATTTTCGCCGAGGATTGAAATAACCACCTGAGGCCTTAAAAAAGACAGATGGATCGAACTTGCCTGCTCGTTTGTGGTCATTCCGCGCGAGATGATCGTAATGTGGAAAATTGTGAGACTAAGAACGGGAATAAATACTAGGCCAACCAGTGACATCAGAACCATACTAAGGAACCAATATTAAGGAAATAAATGACACTGCGAAGCGGCTAAAACTAGGATAAAAAAACAAGAATCGGATGATAAATGATGGAATAGTTATTGGAGCCAAGTAAATAGCATGTTCTGGGACAGTGGTCCAGTGCGCCGACAACAGATCTGGGAGGCGACGAAAACAATCGAGTTACACTATCCATGGCGGCACACCCAAAGGAGCGCGCTACTGGCATTGTGAGGAGCACGGAGTTCAGCACCTGAGTGCGCTTATACGGATACGTAACTAAGCAAAATCAGTGTGTGCCTACACACAGCAAACCCCATCCGTCTCACCTTGCTCCAAGGAATGATGAGGCTCGGACTACAGAACATAATACAGGGCTGTTAGGAGCAGACAATGGTAGGCGGAACAGGTTGGCTTTCACACATTGTCGGCAACAGCTGAAGCGCTTGCGTGTGTCTTCATTCGAGTCGTTAAGAAAGAAAGCTAGGCTGACTTTTCATCGCAGCAGAAACAACGAATGTGTGGTAGACGAATACCGGAAGACTGTCAGTACGTCACCAAAGTCCAGATAGGCCGCGGCGGCAAATCCAAAAACCCTCGTCCAGACCGCGAAACTAGTGGGAAGTCTCGCGACATTTACAAAATAATTAATCCAATCCATGCAGTGTGGTGAATCTGGCCATCTACTCGGACTAGGTGCGACAGACACCCCGAGGCATCAACCTCAAATATGTAAGTTTTGAAGGATAAATATGAACAAAAGGGAAGGCATCGAAAGCCGGTAGTTATGAATCGTCATGAGCATCTAAAATCATAACAAAAAGTATAGGCTAATCGCAGAAACCGCTCAGGAGTTCTCCACCAATGCTGTTGGGTAGATATCCTACTCAGCAGTGTCCTGTTAAAATCAGCAATGCATGGTGACTCCGATTTTGGTGCTTCATTGTATTAAGTACTCAAATGAAGCTACCCCCGAGCATCCGTATAAAATAAACAGTCGGCAACAGCGACCGAAGTCTATATGCCTAGGTGTGAGCTTCAAATTTAATAATTACGAAAAGTATGACATCAAAATTTTCACGCCGTAAGCGAATTAGTGGAAAATGACTGCGTTCAGTGTGCGGGCTGAGCACCCCCATATCTGGGACTGAAAAAGCATAAGTTACATGGGAGATCACCGTGCCGTTCGACAGGATAGCCAGCTGTTTTCGACTACATTTTGTGGTGAACTAGGTGGGGTTCTATCGTCCTGTTGACATCCTTACCTGACCAACACTCAACCATGAGTTTGCATTTCAACCTTGGAAAAGAGATTGAAGCATGACGAGGTTCTGAGAATGATTAGCGCCGCGCCCTGTCTGAATGGGCCGACAACCAGTTAAAAATACTCTTTGATCTAAGTGAGGGACACACTAACCACGGGTCAAAATGGAAAGGTTGCTAATCCACCCAGAATTCGGTATAAGATCAGTGATCTGCTCGGGCTACTAAATCAACCAAACATCATGTGATCAGAAGATAGGTCGGTGCAAGACTACCGCTAGTTTGGACAGGGCGCCACGTCTGACTATGCGTTTCCCAAACAATCGAGAGGAGTGCGATAAGGCGGTATTCCTAACCAAGTGCCTGTGTGGATTATTGCGGAAACAAAATCAGTTTAATAAATTGTTATAAACGGTGGGCCAGAGCCCGGTACTGAACCATCCCTACTGAGGCACCTATCCGTAGATCAAACAGACTATGAGAATAGAGTCATGGAGCTGGTGTAGTGGAGGTAGTACAGGCGTCTTAGCCAGGCTGGAGAAAAACAAATTGCGGCCACTAGGTGCAATAATCTTAGCAGTGACATAACAAAGGCGAAATTACGCAGAGTAGCAACAAGTAAGCAAATCATTTTATATAAATAGAAGACGCGTAATGACTAGGGAGTGAGCAGGCAATACCGAGATGGGCATCTCCCACCTGTTTAGCGTCACCAGTGAGTTACTTTAGGCATAATTTGAGGGAACCACACTTGGTCACAGCAGGCTGAAGCTTGTGAAATAAATGACTGGTCGGCTTAAGAGAATTGATATAAAAGTTACAAACAGCACAGAAGCTCAAACTCCTGTTGAATTAAGACGCAGAACAAAACAAGCACGTCAACCGTGAGGACTGTGTCGTGTTAAAGATGAAAACTGATCCAACACATCAAAAGGATACGCAATGATGTTCGTGTGGTTATCCAGCGGCTGGTCAGACCAGAGCACATAAAAAAGGGTCACGACGAACACAGCCACCATGTGGAGGCAGACCGTGAGCAGGAAGGTAAAAAAGTACCGATAATTCCTCCGGCCGATACAATTGTTAACCCACGGACAATGATGGTCGAAACACTGCAAGATAGAAGCTGTTAAAAGTTCGAAATCACTCACCTCAACACACTTGTTGCAAATAGAGCAGTGGGTGGAGCGAGGTAGGCGATAGAAGAGGCATGTTTTGCACCACTTTACCTTGGCTACCGTCCCCCGGACGTCAAACTCTCGATAGAGTGGTGAACCCATAGCCTCGTCGAACTCCACCTCCTGTTCGGTGGCTAAATGAGTGACGGTTGTGAAGAAATAAATTTAAA
>CACRXP010000060.1:1112037-1126181 GCA_902702965.1 Spirometra erinaceieuropaei
AAGGCGTGGAAAATTTTTGTCAGACAGGCCTTGAAACCTTATTCGTTCTGACGAAGGAGAGGACAGGCAAAACAAACGACTGTAGTAAGCTTTGACTTTCGTCATCTGCTGGCGTCGGTAAAATGCCTACAAAAACATTTTCGAAGCTTGACTTTCTCAAAAAATATCACGCAGCACTTTTATCCTACTCTCAAGGTGGCCGGAGGTCTGAGTCTCGTGTGGGGAGCAAAAAAATATGCACATGAGGACAAGGATCTTTGAGATCACCATCGCAACTGGGGTGTGTATGAAGGCAATTAGAACGATAGGGATTCATTACAAAAGATACTGCCCAAAATCATACGGTCGTGGTAAAACCCTCCAAAATAGGAAAAAAAACCTATGGCTTAGCTCTGCCGCCTTCCTGAACAAATCCAGTACAAAGAGTACCATTAAGTGTAAGTCGAGAGACGTCTACGGAGAACGAAATCAAAAAGGTATTGGAACTCATGATATTCTTAGCCATACAGCAGGAATTTTCCAACAACCTACAGGATCGTCGGAGAACCAGTATTGGTTCTGATCAGCTTTCCAAAGTAGCGGTGGGCAGTCACCATGTTAACCGAAGGCCAAGTGTTCGTGGGCAAAATATGCCTCTACAATCTACCTCATGAGACTGGAATTCCGGCAAAGCGAATGCAGATTGGCGATGAGAATGGGCGGCGGAATACTTCGAATTGCTGCACATACCGCAGACACGTTAAGTTAGAAATTGGGGCATGAAGCTAATTACACGGGAGTCTGGTAACAAAGACGGGAGAATAATACGAGTTCCGAACCCTAACCATTACTCAAACTGAGCCTCCTCGCACAATCCTACACAGACAGCACCGGATACTAAGAAATAGACGACATTGTATTATTTACATGTATTGCACTAAATGTATTGCTTAAAAGCTGGCTTATTTATCTGTGACGCTGAACTCGAACATGAACCCACAAGGCTCCGAGAGCAAGCCTTTCGTACCAGTGATTAGGCAGTCTACGTATTGTTCGGGGCGGACATCAATTTGGAATTGGCACCCCTAAAAATCGTTTTGAAAGTAGCGAGTTCTGTAAGTGATAAAACTACCCAAAGCATGAAACATCGTTGTAATGGATCAAGGAGGCCACCATAATGAAGGATGTAGTATAGAACACTCAATAACAACAGAAGAGCTCGATCAAGCTTTTTTTGAAATAAGGCATCTGAAGCGACCAGTCCAAAAACGGATTTATGCTGGCCACACTATGACTTATGACTTTTACTAGTTTCGAGTTTTCATGCCACTTCTTAAGTCATTTATTTCCAGGAAAGGGATCGCTCCTGAGGTTGACAAACTATATATTGTTAGGCTACATTTGACGCAAGACTGACAAGGAAATGACATAATGGAATATGCTTGGAGAATGAATGCTGTAGCCTTTGTGAGGATGATGCTGAGAAAACGATAAATCCGAAAGTCTAAATACTTAACTTCTTGAATGAACCAATACTGAAAGTCAGCTAACGAATCTTGCATAGGACTGTCATGCGAATTTGGCTGTTTGGAGCAAGGGAAGTTTTCGTATGAAGATAATCTTCAGGTGTATTTTATGGTGCTGATAAGGAACTTGTCAAAAAAGTATACAGCACTGAACCCATTATGCGATTAAAAACATTTAACGCACAGATGTTAGTATTATTTTCTACCAACATAAACAAGACCAGCAGATTGTTTATGAGAATACAACGCCTGCAGGCAATAGAAGCAGCTGGGTCAGCAAAGATGGTAAGTTGTATTTAAACAGCTGGCCTGAAATGCAAGTAACGGTGACCACGCCCAATACACTTACGCAAAAAAGACACTTTAAAACTCACTATGGCGTTCTTGTTTGAGTACGTTGCATAGAAAAACTGTTTTTCGATTTTGAAGTCAGCCCAAGTGAGATAGGGCCTGTAAAATGCGCCAAGACAGCTGTATTAAGATGAAAACAGTGTAGACACAGAGGACGAGGCGCATCGTCACCCCGTGGTGGCTTGAGTGCGTTTGTGCACATCGGGTTATGATCTAACCGTGCCTGGACCACGCTTCTTTCACATTCATCAAATCAAAATGATATGACAAATCTAAGATGGATAGAGATGGGCGAAGGGGAAATTGACAGATGAGACTGAAGTCATGCTTACACGCATCATACGCCTAATTCCCTCTAGCTCTAAACTAACTGCTCCTTCTCGCACAGATAGCTGGCTGAAAACAGCCAATAAGTCAGAAATAACCATCTCAGACTCCCTTGTCTTCGTCGGCACTCCTCTTTTTCCTGCCCATCACAAAATATGAATGACTTCGTTTCGCGTAACGTGTCTTGGTTTTAGTGTAGAAGGCTACCATCTCAGACTCCCTTGTCTTCGTCGGCACTCCTCTTTTTCCTGCCCATCACAAAATATGAATGACTTCGTTTCGCGTAACGTGTCTTGGTTTTAGTGTAGAAGGCAAACGTATCTTTCTCTCCTTGAATGAACCGACTCCATCCTTTGTTTCCAGCTCTGCGTTTCAGACCTCACCTAACTTGTTTTCACGCCGACTCATGTGTTTGTTGTACTTTTTATTTAGTTGATGAACATGAGCACATCATTACTGGAGGAACTCTACAATTGCCAGAAACAAATGTACCAATTTTCAAGTAATATTTATTAAGTCAATAAGACTGAAATGAATGGTTCCATTTCAAATGCCGTGCAAACTGGGGGTTTCTGACCGTCCGGAGTTAGTGCACGACAATGAGCGAAAGACGGCTTAACTTTCCCGACCTACTTAGCAAAACCTGTGATGAGAACAGTTTTACGTATGAATGAAGTGTGACCTTCCTGAAACGCAAAAAATCATTTGGAGTGGATAAATGCTACTGAAAACGCAGATGCAGACTATGGAAGCGTCCGGCTTTAAAATGTCGCATTTGGAAACGGCATAAAAATGTGCATAAGGGTAGCGGGCCAGAGACTATTATCGTCATCATCCCAGAGATGGTTCTCATAGGTTTCTGATCGTAAATGCGACTTCAAATTCAATATGCCATAGTACAGCCCAACCCCTATGGGAGACCTTGCAGAAGCCACTACCCTAACACATGACCCCAAACCCAATATTAGGTCAAAACCACATAACCTAGTCATAACGTAGCTACCTGATCCTGGCCAAACCCGACCATAAAACCTGTCCTAATCAGAAAGTGATTGCAACGCAAACGCCGACTATGGTGGACAAAAAATCTGCAATGACAGTCTTCTAACACAAAGCGCTTACGCTCTCTAGGTGTTGGTTCTGCCTGCAACGATAAAATACTGGTTTAGGTAATTTTCCTATTACAAAGTTTCCGTGCTGGCGGTTCTCCACGACTAATTTGCGGCTACCGTCCCTCCCTGGCCGATTCATCAGGTCAAAGCCTAACAATACTCAGCGACCAGGCGCGTTTTATGCCGAAATAAGCCAGTGGTGAAACAGAACACCAGAAAAGATAGTAAAAATAAGAGATGCTTGAACGGTGATTTTCAACGTCCCCTTTCCCCTACAAATAACTGAGACATAACCCAAAGCATCGCGTGCGATCCGACGGATAAGGCTTGATACATTGATACTACCCTGCCAGCACATGGCCCCGGGGGCAATCCAGGGCTAGGCCCCGTCAAATTTTGATGAAATTCCATCCTTTCTAATGATCTCACTCTGCCCTATATCGGTCAAATTCTGCTCTTATCTACAAATATATGCTGTTTGGCCCGTATAATGCGTTTCCGGGAGAATAGAATCGACAGAAATCAATTCTTCCCTAATTCTTCTTCTTCAAGACAAACTATAGTAGTTCGCGAACAGGCTTTGCCTTGCGTGCAGATATACAAGGACAGTAGTATGAAACGTAAACGCATCTAATGCAAAAATTTCATATCATGAGCAAAACTCGTTTGGAAATCAGGATAAAGTTGACGAAAAAGGTAACAAACGGCAGGCACTTACATGCAGATGAAGTAAATGGAGTTAAGCGCCAAAATTATTATCCAAGAGGCGGTCGCAGGTAATATTTCTACAATTTGACTCCAACTCATATCTACTTAAGTCACATCGCCAAAATTGGAGTTTTTTAAGGCGACGAAAATGCGATGGTAACATGCACCAAAATACTATGCGTATCCTCGGCACTTCATCTTTCCCGCAAGTCAAATTAAATATCAAAACTAATGTCCCCTTTCCGGAAGATCAATTACTCGTGCATCCTGGTTTTCCCCGTGAAGATCATCTTTGGCGATGAGCAGAACTCTAGAAGATTCTCAGCAGTTACTCGGGAAGGGAACTTAGTGAGATTTAACGGCAAAGCAGCAGGGTGTACAAGATAAACCGTAATACCGTAATGAGAGCTCAGAAACACACATAAACAGGTTTTATTCAACCGCACTATTCACCAGCGGGACGGCCAAAACGTCGAGAACTCGTTTTGGAGCTAAAATCAAGACTGAAAGGGGGTGAACACAATCTGTCTATCTTCAAGGAAATCGTACTTCGTAAAAATATGCCGTTTCAGTGGAACCAGCCAGTAATACTAAGAACGACGGCAGCTACCCAGCTAACACAGACACCTTCGTGGAACCAACTGCTCAAGGCGACAACATAATTAAGTCCAAAACGTCCGGTGGTCTGACTGAAGCAACGGATATTAATAGAACACATCAGGTAACGGAAGAGCCCAGAGAAAATGGCGTTCGATAAAACAGAGTAAAGTTCAAAACAATGACTAATGCAAAGGGAAATTCGGGTGTTGCAAAACTGAGGTGCTTGTACAGGAATGCCCAAAGCCTCACTTCGAAAATAGACGGGCTAAAAGTTTGCTTTTCCGAGCTGTCTCCAGAGCTTTTAGCAGTAACCGAGACATCGCTGTCCGGGAATATTAGCGAGAGCGAAGTAGCCTTGCAGGGATACCAAATTTATCGGAGGTATAGGGAACATCGTCAGGGTGGTGTTATAGTTGTGTATGTAAATGAGGGCTTGACGGTGTCGGAATACAGCGCCAAGTTTGAGTGCGGCATGGAAGCTATTTGTTGGACCATCAGGGCTAACGGTTCCTCGTGTCTCGATGATATGACTGTTTACCGACCACCTTGGACAGATCAAATCGCCGACATTCAACGATTGGAGCATTTGGAGAAATTTTCTAGTCAATCCTACATCATGACCATGGGCGAATTCAACGCACCAGGAAAAAACTGAGACACTTTTCATGCGTCAGGTCCAAAATCGTCATTCGATTACTGTCTGATGAACAAAACATTAAAGGCGTCCCTTACACAACATGTAATGTTCCCAACGGGAACACGTGAAGGACAAAGGGCAAACTGCCTTGATCTGGTTTTTACGAAAACACCAGACAGCATAGACGAGATCAACTCCATGCCGCCCCTTGGCCGAAGTGATCATGTAGTGCTTATGTGGGATTATTCGTTATTCTCCATTTCGCATACTCCAGATTTAAAAAGACGCACTGTTTGGCAGGGCGACTTCAATCAGATGAGGGCAGACTTACTCTGTCTCGACTGGGACTCATTGTTTACGGGAAATGCCAAGGATGACTGGGAGTTGTTCAAGAATGTCCTTCTGCAGCTCATCAATAACGACTGCTCACTGACTAGTGTAAGACTGGACAAACGCCATGGATGGCTTACTAGAAACCTTAAGAAGGAAATCAACAGGCAGCACAAATTATGGAGAAAATACTGCGTCAGTAGGCAGGTAGAATATTTCAACTCCTACGATTTACAGAGGAACAAACTGAGAAACCTGATCGTGAAGACGCGGCGGGAATTCGAGACGAACTTGCTGCAAAAAACAACACAGAATCCCAAAATTACTCTACAGTCCCCTCCGACGAAGAACAAGGAGCGAACATCAAATCCCCTTAGTAAGGACTATTGATGGCGTCGAGAGTGCCGACAGTAGGGATAAAGTTGCGAATTTTTCACAGTTTTTCCAGTCAGTCTACACAAACGAAGCAAGGTTCATTCCTTAATCCACAGAAGAACTGATGCCCCGAAGCATCACTGATATACTCTTCACGGAAGGCATTGTCGGAAGAAAATCACTGGCGTTGAACGAATCGAAATCCCCAAGACCAGAACAGATTCCGCCCAAGCTTCGCAAGGACCTTACCAGTGAGGTTTCTGTGCGTTTTTCGATGCTCTTTCAAACGTCATTTGACACTGGAACACTTCCTATCGATTGGAAGCTGACACATATTACTCCGCTATACAAAGGACTGCACTTGGACTTCATCTGTTTTGGGTGTCTGTTTACCCAATAGAGTACGAATTGAGAGTTTTTAACAGTTAAAAAACCTGAGTTCTAAGACAACATAATCGCCAGAGTTCTAAGAAAAAACGATATGTATAATATAAAACTGAAGTGGGCACTTGGGCAGTTTAAGGGGCCATGAATAATATGTCCTTCACGGACATTGAAGAATTTGACACCGGCCTGACCTTGAAATTATTTTTCAGTTAAATAAATTTGGGTGTCTTCTAGCTGCCGTGTAATGCCCCTTGACCTTAACAGGATTGCTTGAATGTTGTAACGCTTTTCGGCTGGCGGAAGTAGGGTGGAGATGGCGTAACCGCATGCTGGTGAAGATGACCGCTGACCCTTCCTCTCAAATCCGCCGACCCCTTCCTCGCATCGTACCGTGACTTTCTTATCGTTCTCCGCTCTCTACGTCGGCACCTCCCTCGGCCGTCCCTGCAGTTGCCTACAGCGCTGCGTTCCCCACCGGTTACTCAGCTGGCATGTCGGTATCGCCTTTTCTGCAAGACATGTTATTCTACAGCTGTAACTCATCCTTCCTGTACAACTAACAATTATTATACGCATTTCATGTGCCCATCTCGTTATATTACATTATATTCCTTATCCGACGTGCCTTTTTCTCGTGTGTATGGGTGCGTATCAAGAGATGCCAACGGTTCTGTTCAGATATATCTCCGTCAGGATCTCATTTCAACGTTCTCTTACTTTGGTGTGTGCGAAACATGACGTCCTCGGCCGCTACAGCCGGTTGTCAGTTTATCTGGAGAGCTGCTTAGGGGCGGTCGCACAGTTCGTTCGTGTTTTTCAGGAGGCTTGCCATAGTTGTCTGGACACTACGCTTCGGCACGTCTTTCGAATTTGAGGCGAATCCCCAGCCCCCGAATTTTCGTCGATATTATTTGGTAGTATAGGGCAGACTGAACGTCGCGTGGAAATAAACTGCGAACTGACAGCGTATCCTTTGGAGTTGGATTTCGAGTACATCAAATCGAAAGTTCTCCCATTCTTGGAATTTTCGGATTTCGACGTCATTTCCCACGGTATCAGGAGGAACATTCTACCCGAATTCTCCAAGGAACGGAACCACTGACTAGTCCTCTCATTCGCGCCGGTGAAGTTTACCGAAAATTCTCCATCTTCGTCAAAACTAAGGAAGGATCTTCTAATCGCACCCAGGCTATCCATGGCTTTCTTTGATACCTCCGCGCAGTGAGACGATGGTTTGAGTGTTGACGTCATCCACACACCGAGGTCTCTTAACTGGTTCACTGATTCGAGTTGGTGACGTCCTATAAAGTACTGAGATTCAAATGTCAACGTTCTCCTGTTGCTCGATCGTAATCGGATAATTTGACATTTGTTACGATTGAGGCTAAGACACCACTCATCATATCATTATTGCCAGTGATTCAGGTTGCCTTGTAACTGTACAGAGCTCTCCGGCTTCTCAATTGATTCCCACATATTGAGATCATCGGCAAACATTACGCGCACGCATTTCAGACATTCCAGGCAATCGTACACATATATTAAGAACAGAATTGGACCCAAAACGCACCCTTGCGGAACGCCACTGTTGACGGATGCCCATTCCAATTTAACTTTTCTGATACACACAGGCTGAGGTCTGCCCGTCAGAACATCGGTTAACCATTTCAACAGATGTCCGTTCACACCCATTTGGCGTAGTTTAAATATAAGTCGTATGTGTGTAACACTGTCAAAAGCCTTTCTGAAGTCAATGTACACGGCGTCGATTGATAAGCCCCGTCGATTAATTTCGTCCATTTCTGCATGGATATTAGCAGGTTAGTGAGACAGGAACGACAACTTCGAAATCCATGCTGATGCAAACTGAGCAGGTGGTTTTTTTCAAGATGCCTCATACGCTCCATTTTAATAATCTTTCCCATTACTTTGCAACAGATGTTTGTGAGACTCACTGGTCTGAAACTATTTGGGACTGTTCTTTCGCCAACTTTATGTATGGGGCTCATATTTGCTTTCCAGTCGGTAGGAGGAACGCCGGTCGCTTTCTCTAAGACTTTTGGAACACTCGTGCGGCCACACTTGGAGTACGACATACAAGCCTGGAGACCGTGGGCAGTTGGGGATCAAAACTACCTCGAAAGAGTTCAGAGGAGAACCACGAAGCTGGTTAGGCACCAAAGCTCCTTTGTTTATGCAACCCGTCTAGTAAATCTGAACCTCTTCCCTTTGAGTTACAGGCAACTTCGCGGGGATCTCTTGCAAGTCTTCCGCATTGTGCAGGGTTTGGATTTCAGCCTGGCCTTTGAGGACTTTTTGAATTTCCTACCACGACCAACCTCCGAGGTCGCCTGTTTAAACTGCGCAGTCAACAGGTAAGGCTGGATGTGCAGACGTTCTCCTTCTCTGTTCGAGTGGTCAATCCATGGAATGCCTTTCCTGTAGAAATTGTGATGTCACCATCTATACAAAGTTTTATAAAGAATCTTGACATATTTATGTTCCGAAATGGAGATGAGCGAGGAGAAATAGACCTCACCCCATGTAAATCCTTCTCATTTTGTCCTACAATTATGAGCCCGTTTGAATTATTTCAGCTCCGAAACTTTTTCTGTACACTGTATATTTTTACAGTGCAAACAATGTACTAAAATGCTTTCGCATATTTGCCTCGATAAACAGAACAGAACTGAATAATAATAATTATTATTATTATTATTAAAGACCCGTCGGGCTCCCATCAAAGCAAGTAAAAATAAATTAACATGCAAATTTTAGACGAGGTAGGGAAAATCTGTACAAAGTGCAATGCATAGTTTTCGAGATTAGAAGTCCGTTAAGAAAAATGATAAGCGAGGGGTGAAAAAAACTCCACATCAAAATCAAAAAATGATTGGATTTATTTTATGGGACATAAAAATCCCTCGAAAAAAATAGAAACAGAAAAATGCGGGCAGGACTGGCCTGCATGTGGCGGTATAGAATGGATTATAGTCGGACATCGACAGGGCCGAAATAAATGTCAGCTGCATATGGCAGTTTATAACGGATTTCATAAAGGGGTCAGTAGGCAGGTCGGTCAGGACTGGCCTGTATGTGGCCTTGAATGGGGCAAATAAGTGGCGAAATTGAAAACCAGTCTCGAGGCAATATGAACCCAGATGCGGTCGGTTACATTCATCCGAGTCCATCCGAGGATGGGGCAAGGGAGATGCGACCAGACTACTAGTATATGGCGAATACAGAAGGCTTCGCCAAGAGCGCCGATGGAGCGCCTTCTGTGAGGGCAAGAACTGAAAAATTGGAAAAATTAACATTTCTAGTGAGGGATCTTAAGAAGCGAGACTACTTACAAAGGAAGGAAATGTGAACAGATACGGAAATCTAATGGCGCATACTAAATTCCCGGTGGCCCTTTCTCAGTGTCATAGAATAAGATGTCTGGGAAGGATAAGGAAAATGAAAGTTTAATCGAGTCAGTATTCAGATAAAGTCGTAGAATTCTCTTAAAGGTGTGTAGATTTTCTGAAGATCTTATATTTATTGGAAGGTTATTCCAGAGGAAAGTATACCTGGAAGCGAAAAAAGGGAGCGCTTAGAGGTGGAGGAAGCTGGAGGATGTATAATCAAGGACGAGTTGCGAAGATTGTATGGGCGAATACTTGTGGTAAGTGCTGAAAGCCGAGGAAAATTTAAACTATGATTAATGCGAAAGAGGAAACAGAAGCCTGCTTCTAGTCATCGAACCCATAAAAACTTTAAGTTAATCAGCTGGCATCTATCTGAGTAGGAGATATTGGGAAGTTCCCCATCTAAAAGTTTTTTTTGGAAAAACGTCTTTGGACATTTTCAATTTTTTAAACGACTGGCATCATTCATCAAACCAAAGAATAGGCAACAATACTCGAGAATGGAAAGCACAAACATACGATAGAGCCTTAATTTAATTTCAGGAAGACAGAAATTGCAAGAAATAAAGCCACAAATCTGGGCTGCTTTGGCTGTAATTCTGTCAGCCTGTGGCGGGAGATCAAGATTACTAGTGTAGCTTAAACCCAAATGCTTGATGGTGGTACATTCAGTCATAGGTGTTCCTTGAAAAACCACTGGCTGGGGTGGCCTATCACGTCCAAAACACATATAGCGACATTTAAACGGAGAGAATTCCATTAGCAATTTTGAGCTCCAAGTTGAGAGAGCAAGCAAGTCAGCATGGTTTTGCTCCAAGCAAAGAAGGCTCGTAGATTTTTCGAAAGAATATACACATTTGAGATCATCGGCATAAATAAATGATTGAGAATGTTTAACTGCTGCCGAAATATCATTAATGTAAAGCAAGAACAAAAGAGGACCTAAAACGGTACCTTGTAGGACACCACTTATAATAGGGCTTTCACTGGAAAGTAAAGATCCCACCAAAACCTTTTGTTTACGATTAGACAGGTATGACCTAAGAAAGTCTATTAGTGAACTGCGAATTCCCATAGCTTCCAATTTAACTAAGAGTCTTTTATGTGGTACTTTATCAAAGGCTTTACTAAGATCAAAATATGTAATGACAACAGATAGATGTTCATTATGAAGAGAGGGAAGTAGATTGAGAAACGACAGATGACATGTTTCACAAGAGCGATCTGGTAAAAAAAACCATGCTGGGAAGGGCTTATAACTTGATTGGCTATGTAAAAGTCGATAATTTTTACGGGGATAGTTTTTTTCAAAGATTTCGGCGAGGAAGGGTGTTTTATGGACACCACGATAGTTCTGTACGTCAGATCGACAGCCAGACTTAAATACTGGAATAATAATGGAAGTTTTCCAATAGTCAGGGAAAAAGCCATTTACGAGAAATAATGAAAAGATTTTGCTAAGCAGAGGCTGAAAATCTCTTAGCTGTTTTATAAAAGAGTTTGGGATATTGTCCGCGCCTACTGAGTGAGAGTTAGGAAGATGGCTTAGCAGTTTTTGAATACATTCAACAGAAAAATTAATTGTGCTAAGAGAAGCATCAGACAACGGAGGAATTAAAGGGATTGGGTCAGTTTCAATGGTGAAATGTTTGGCAAGAAGCGAATTTAAAATTTCTGCTTTGCCTCACGCCTCTGTAATGAAGGCATCGGTAGTACTAAGCAAAGGCGGAATGACTTGGTGGGACTTAGCAGATGATCTTTGACGGAAGATCTGAGCAACTGATTTAGAAGCATTCATGTCATTAATAGCTAAAGACTCTCTACGCCTATTTCGCGCGAGGCTCACCTTCGAAGCTAGTTCAAATATTTCAACGATTCTTAGATGAAGTGATAATGAGCTCACAGAAGGATCTTTAAACTGCTTCCGTACCTTTTAAGTCTGTTTTTAAGAAAGTGTGGGACAGCGGTGGAACTAGCACTAGATTTGAATACCTTCCGAGGAAAAAGGTCAAGAAGACCTTCTGTTACGCAATGTAATAAATTATTGAAAAAAAATTATATCATTATTTGAAAAAATATTGTGCCAATCAAGAGTGCTTATAGAGTTATTTACTAATTCATCGTTAACATTAGCAAAGTCAAAAATACTACGTTGTACTGTTGGCTTTGCTGTAATGGCAACTGGAAGGCGACAATGGATTAATGCATGATCACTTGCAAAAAGGTCATGATAGAAATCCATAGATAAAGGGAAGGTGCCATTAGTAAAAATTAAGTCTAAATCACTATCGTTTCTGGTCGAAGAGTGAACTAATTGAGATAAGTTAAAAAAGTAACTAGTGTCAAGCAGCTTCTGGAATTTAGGAGGAGAAGTATGTGTGTGCCAGTCAATTTCTGGAAAATTAAAATCGCCTACGAAAATCTTGACATCGAAAGGAGTCTCTGCTATTTTTTCAAAGAGTTTACAGAGTTAGCTTTCATTTCCGGAGGAACAAGGAGGATTATATACACATCCAACTAAGGCTTTCCTATTTTGCGGAAGATTGCCGAAGCAAAACATAAATTTCCAGGGAAGGAGGAAATGTTCAAGTCATAAGGCGATTGTGCAAGTGAGGCTCTTAAGTTAAGAAGGCATCCACCGTCGCGTCTATCGGCACGATCCTGGCGGTATAAACTGGGGATGTCTATATTGAGTGCAGAGTCTGAAATTAGAGAGTGAGCCCAGGATTCTGTAAGGCACAATACGTCTGCGTCAAACTCAACAGCTACACTTCTTAGGTGTGCCATCTTTTGCACGATAGATCTTGCGTTGAGAGAGACAATACTGAGTGTATTCCTAATACGTAGGTTCCGCTCATTGCTACTTATAAAAAAGGAAGAGCCGGAGGTGGAAAATTAAGCTGTTGGAACGAAGCAGTTGGTGGAGGACAAAGTTTCTGCGGTCTAAAATTTGTGAGGTAATTACTAACTAGAGATGCAGCATTAGGTGGAAAAACATTTAGGGAGGACCCAGGAAAAGGAAAGCTATTTTGTTGGGTTGGAAAAATAGGAGGTATGAAAATAGGATTTTGGGAATTGTTAGCATAATATGAGGGGTAGTCTATGTTAGGTAGCGGACGTAATGGTTTCGGGAAACAGTTAACATCAGGAAAGGGCTTTATTATTTGGGGTGTCAGACTAGCAATTAAGTCAGTTTAAGTCAGTTTATTAAGGGAATGAGGCTTTCGCCCTTGAGCACCCTATTCATGTCGATAAACAGAAATAAAGTCATCAATTACATCATCAAATGCGAAAAGTTAAGAAGTTAGCGGTAAGTGTGAGCCAGGCGCAAACTGCCGCCGCTAAAACTATCATGATTGTATGTGCAGTAGGTTCTCAACAAGTGAGCGTCTAGTCTGCACTTAAAGGATTTAACACTTTCGGAAAGAACGACGGCATCAGGGAGTCCATTCCATGCCCCGATGACCCTGTGTGAGAAGGCGTTCCGTCGGACGTCCGAATTAGCCCGCTTCCTTTGCAGTTTGAACGGATGACCACGCAGACGGTCAGTCCGGGCCAATTCAAAGAATTCATCAAAATCTAGGGCACACTCTCGGCTTCTGACAATCCTGTAGGTTTGAATGAGATCGCCGCGCAGTTGCCTGTAATTTAGAGGAAACAGATTTAGTTCAGTCAGCCTGGTTTCGTAAGGCAAATGATGAAGATTCTTGACCATCTTCGTAGCCATCGCCTGTACTCTTTCCAGTCTTTGATAATCTTTCTTTAACCACGGTCGCCAGGCCTGGACTGCATACTCTAAGTGAGACCGGACGAATGCCCCATAGGTTTTTCCGAACAGCTCCTTGTCGATCTGCACAAATCCTCGCCTCAGCGCAAATAACACCCTTATCGCACTTTTGGCTGCCCTTTGACACTGTGAAGATGGTTTCAGCGAGGAGGTGATTAGGACTCCCAGGTCCTTCTGTTCCACAACATTTGAAAGGGACTGACCATCAAGGACATATTGAAAGGAATCGTCCTCCTTACTGGTCTGTCTGGTGCGGAGTCTCAGGACCACACATTTGTCCACATTAAAATTGAGGAGCCAGCGAGCTGACCAACTGTTTAGGCGGTTGAGACTGTCTTGAAGCGCGTACCTGTCTGCATCAGATCTGATGGATCTCCACAGCTTAACATCGTCAGCAAACATGATGGCGCTGCATCCCAGGTCGTCGACGCAGTCGTTAATGTAAACCAGGAATAGCAACGGCCCTAAGACGGAGCCCTGGGGTACACCACTTAGAACGGGAGTAGGAGTTGACCTTGAGGCCTCAATGCACACGGTTTGCGATCTCCCGTTAAGAAAATCTGTTATCCATGTCAGCAGCCTTCCTCTTATCCCAATTTCAGAAAGTTTGTAGAT
>CACRXP010000060.1:1126327-1140602 GCA_902702965.1 Spirometra erinaceieuropaei
TCGTCTTCGTATTTGATATCCATACAACTTACTAGGCTCCTTGCTCGTTTAGCGGGAGGTGACTTAACAGCGATATATAAAGAGTTGCAGTCATTTGTACTACGAATAATGTTTACTCCTTTATTTATTTCAGTCCGTTCGCGTGCGCCGATAGTGTAGTGGCGATCACGCTGCTCACCCCACGACGGGACCTGGGTTCGAATCCCACTTGGATTGGAAAAGTTATCAGCAATGCTATATACTTGCATTTTGCAGTCTGGTGTGTAAGAGGGCTTCACAACTGGGGCGTTAAGTTGAGAATTCAGGATAGGAACAGGCAAAGATCTCCATGAACTAACATCTAGCTTATTGGACCTAACCACAAGGTCAGACCTGAGTGGCCAGGCGTGGGAACGGGGTGGATTCGATGTAAGCTTATTGACTGAATCACTATTCTGAGTGCTGGGAGTCGGTTGTGCTTCAAGGACTGGCTCAACTTTACTGTTAAGATCAAACTCCCTAGTAAATTTAGGAGGCGCATTTGAAAAATACTTGCTTCTTAGGGGAGTTTTAAACCACCCATGAATGTGAAAACTCTGCAAAATTATCCTTTATTTAAGAGAACTATTACTCGATTTTTGCATTCAGAAAAGCTCCCACAAATTTTGGGTGCGGAATCCACTGATCGACTCTACCGTAGCGATGACGTTTTTGGTCTCTGAACACTATGGCCGGTCTCACCAGCTATTCCTCAACGTCCGTACTTTGACTATCCCCAACTTTATGAAAGGAATTGACGTCTGATAATCTCCGATACCGTGCAACCCCGCCCCCCCCCCCTTCCTGACGGTCGAAAATCTACCACCAGCAGTTTTTTCTCCTGAACCCTCCAAACCATGAAAACCACCATCAACTGTATTTTTATTTCTTTACTTCAGGAGTTTTTTTCGCTGCTGGTCGGATTTGTGTTAAATCGCTTCCCTTGACAATGCCTGTAAACTGGCACTAAATTATTATTATTATTATTATTATTATTTTTATAACTGTCTCTGTGATAATGTGATCAGTCAAGGAGCTAGATGGAAATGGGGCCGCTGTGGATAATGGGGAGATTTGGTCGACACCAGATGGAGAAACTACTTTAGAAGTAAAAGGCATATGAGTAGAATTCGGGGGTGGCTTTACGTTAGTTAATGGGGGAGAATCTCTTCGTTGCAGTGGAGTTTGATCTCGACTAACAAAATTTTTATTTGCCCTGAGATATTGAGTCGAGCGCTCCAAATGGGAGAAAATAAAATCCACTTCAGTCGACGAAAAGAGTTTGACAAGATTTGGTGGATTTTTGCTCCTAGATGAAAGCCTTTTAGCTTCAGAGACCCTAAAGTTAAAGCCGCATGAATAAAGGAAATGAAAAGCGACATCTATTGGCCGTCTACTCTTAGGAACGTTTTTTAATATTAGATTGAAACTTCGCTTGTGTCTGTCTTCAGTCTCAGTAGCAACCAGGTTAATGAGAGGCATGAGCTTCTCACACTGCTGAGACGTAAGCGTTGGCAACTTTTCGTCAAGAAGTGCGCCAAGAACAGAAAAAATTGATCCGTAACGAGACATAAAACTGTTAAAATCATCAAGCGTACATAGATCAATATTTTTCATATGAACAATGGGTTCCAGATGAAGTTTAGTTTCCTTCAGATTTCGATGAAGGGTCGCCTGAGGTTTCATGTCGAAAGAGCAATACAAAACTTAAGCCCAAATTTTATATGGATGATAACTGCCGAAACTTTGAGGATGTATGGATGAGGCTATGTAAGATGAAACGATTTCTGAAAGCTGTCAATATTGGTGGACCAGACAGCACAGTTTATACTAAGCAAATTATACTCAATAACAGAATGCGAACTTTAAAAAACGGGTAAATGACCATTTCGTAGGTGGCACAACAGAACTATGAATAAATCTGAATTGGATAATGAGGCTTTGTAGGATAAAATACAGAACAGTATAATTCTCAATACACCGACGATAAAAGCGAGGGCAGTTTGGACAGTGGAAGCGGATGCGGCGGGTATGTGAGCAAGGTATGCGGCGAGATATGTGGGTGCTTCAGGCACTGGTTCGCCTGTCTCTCTGCGATGGATTCGCAAGTGACCAACCATGACAATGGGCGAGGTGAATATGCGGAGACAGTATGGGCAGGAGAAGTCCGTGGTGTCGGTGGCACTTGCGGAAATGGGGGTGGTGGTGGTGTTGGCGATAGTGGGCGCACAGGGCGATCTAAGGATGTGACATTTATTTCTGCCCTGACAGTGGCCGTTTATAATCTGTTATACTCCGCCATATGCAGGCCAGTCCTGCCCGCATTTTTCTCCTTTCATGGGCGACAGTTTTTTCTCTAGTACAGTTAGTCTTATAATTTATGAAATTTTAGGACCGATTTTTTACACTGTTCGCTCGTAGTTTTTCTTAAAGGACTACTATTTCGGAAACCACAATTTGCATTTTGCATATATTCTGCCTACCTCGTCTAAAATTCATAAAAAAATTTATTTTTGCTTGCTATGAAGGGACACGGATGGGTCTTTAATAAAATTTATATACTTTTTTATTTTATTTGTTGTCAGTATATGTTTTGGCCGAACTCGTTCCTGAAACAGCAGACCTCAATCATCCCTCAGACTTTCAAGTCTAGCCTTCGATATGATGTTAATTAACATCAGAGCTTACACAAAGCCCCACCTCTATCAAAGCTTCTTGGAGGGATGAATTTCAGTAGGATTCTTGATTTTTGTCTAGTTACGTAGCTTATGAGCTCGGATCAGCACGGGTTTTTAGCTAAAAGATTCTGCGAATCTTGTCATTTGGCTTTTGTAAAGCTAGAAGCTTCTCTTCCTTATAAACAGCAATTAGTGGTAGTTATCTTCTTGGATCTTAGTGAGATCTTCGACAAGATGCGCGTAACGTTTTTTAGTGGAAATAGAATCTCTCAGCATTAAGTCTCCTCTCGCTGACTCCATCTGCCCCTATATGCCCAAACCACTATCCAAAATTGGCGATCTGATAATAGCTGCTCGACGCCTCACTCAATCACGGGGCGGGTACTTCGAGACACGTTTCTGGATCCGCTACACTTCCGTTTCATATGAAAGATATTTCGACAGAAATTAAAAATTGGAAAATGCTTATTTATGCCGATGATCTTAAGTTCGTTTATTCATATTTTGAGGACAGTTCGAACATTTTCATTGAAAAAATTGACTCAGATGTACCATGCTTGGGGAAATGGAGTTCTGCATGGTAGATGGGTTTTCTTCGCCCAAGTGTAGTCTCATGTGTTTAGGCTTCACTAAGCTTTATAGCCCAGTAGTCTTTCAAACTAGCCTACTCTTAAAATTTTCCACCAAAAAGGACCTAGACCTAAGTAATATAAGTGAACTTGTTTTATTCCCTTATACAGATGACATCTGCATTAGATGCGTAGATAGACGAGGACAAATCATATGATTTTTCTATCCCGGAAATGGAACTAGGACCTTGCTACATTGTAGAAAATAATAAGGCAGAATACCTAAGCCGCTTTTCGTCAGTGTCCGCACGGATAAAGCGGACATTGACCGTGCCGAATCCCCAACTGACACCAACGTCGCGCAAATGGCGGGAATCCATTTCACAGAAAGTATCTGAAGAAGGAACTTCTTAAATCTAGGGCATGCAAAGCCACGTGTCCGGACCCTATATCGGTAAAAGGTCCAAAGGAGCTTGCCTAAGAAATCTCCAGACCGTTTTCGCATGTTTTCCAGTCATCCCTTGGCCGAGGCATTCTCCTCTCTGATTGAAAAATGGACAATATATGTTAATTCGCAGGCGGTGGATGGGGTCAGAATAAGGGATAATGACTACTGACCGATGAGTTCAATATGCATTTTTTGTGAAGTTATTGAGAGGATAATCAAAAAGCTACCCCATATATCCTCGAAGAAAAGAAAATCTTTTGCGGGGTTCACCATCACGTCCGACGGAACCCCTCTTGTTTAGCCAATATGCTCTATTCAGTGGAGCAGTGGTACAACTGTTTAGACGAAGGCACAAGAACATATGCCGCTTACGTAAACTTTAAGGAAGTCTTTGAAAGTGTTTCATGCCGCTGGTTACTGCAAAAGATCCGAAAGTCCGAGACAAGCAGGAACCTGCTGAACTGCGAAGAAGACTTCCTGACCGGTTAATAGTAGTCCGGGTGCGTTGGCAATGCGAAATCAATGCAAAGCCCAGTTGTAAGCTCAGACCATCAGCGTTTTTAAGCTATGCCACTGACAGCAGAGATGAAATTGATTGAAACCGAGTGCGAGAAGGCAAGTGTTTGGGGTTAGAATTTGACTCAAAGACACTCTTAATAAAACGGCGCATTTAACTAACGGCGGGGAGAGATTATTAAATAAAAAATTAACATATACAGAAAGAGACTATGTTCAGGGCTTTTTACTAGACTGAAATTCGGGCGAGAAGGCAAAATAGTATTTGCTTATCGTCGGAAGCCTTCGTCAGATTAATTGTGCTCAGAGCGATATCAATATACAATGGTTTGATTTCATTGCTTACTCACACCTTTTAGACACAATCATCTTATTTGATGTCCTTTATCCATGGACTTCTTGAACAGCATGATGTCTTATATTTTAATTCCGAAATTATTTTCTTAGTAGCAGCAGGGATGTTCGCGAAAGAAAAAGAGAGCAGCTCGCTCGTGAGTACAAAGAAACTGAGGAAGTTGTTAACGTTTGTCTAAATGGTTAGTTAGTTTTAAAAATCCTACGGGTTGTCAACTTTTTTGCTTTGTATTTTGGCAGTAATCTGGTAATTCCGCCAGTTCGTTTGTTTTGCTCTCGTTCGTTTCTTACTCTGTTCTGGCATTGTTCCCTGAACACAATTCTTTGATTCCTCATTTCTTTGGCGGAAAGGTAGGCAGTCAATGATAGAGGTAGAACGAGTTTGAATAGCATGGAGCCATCCAGGCCGCGATAACGTGATTTCCAGGTCGGCCACTTATCGTAGAATGTCAGTTAAAACTGTTCTGAGAGCGTAGCTTTTCGAAACGCGAATGAGGAGGGGTTGAAAGTGCACATACAGCCTTTTTAATATATCTACCTTCTGCCTTAGAGGGAATGCCCCAGTTTGTCGTGTTTTGCGACCTTTACCAACACAATGTTTAAAGTACTTTAGTAGCTGCTCTGTCTCTTTTTTACATCCACATGAATGTTCGCTTTTCCATGTCATATTTCCAGTTCATACTTGACAGTTGTTTTTCCGGCATAAGGACGTTAATTGCCACAACTTCACTGTTCTAACACATCGCAGACCTCGTTCGTTATCTTTTTTTATTTTAAAGGTCGTAACCATGCTCCAACTGTTATAACTCATTTATTTCAGGATATTTTGGTGTTAACGCAGATGTCTAAAGCTCAGTGATTTTTCGTAAAGGAACTTACGGCCACATGCTAAATTTGTCATGGCCCAGTTGGCAGTATGGTCATTAAACATTGATTGAAAATTTTAGGTGTGATTCCAATCAAAATAGCATTAAACATAATGCACATTAATTCATATAGGGCATATAGGGCATATTTCAGTATGCGTGGGTGAGATCCGTAGCACGATCGGTGAGCTCCCTTTACTATATCTCATTATGTATACATCACACTACACTCTTCATAAGAAGTTTTAGCCAAACCGCAGGTATTAAAATTAACGCATAATAGTGCGATCATTCTGAGAATTAATTTATTTACGGACTTGCTGTAAATCGAAACACTCACAACTTTTAAGCACGCACTTGTCTAAAACTTGTCGCACTTAATAGGATTGTAGTACATTTAGGCAAGCATTTAAAATAAATGGGAAAGGTACGCCACCTACGTCATCTTTTTCCCTCATTTCTTCAAAATATCTCTTAGCCAAAACCGTCATGCCGTTACCTTACAGCTTGTTTAATTATTTATGGTTGAAATCCGACTTGGACACTTAGGTGAACCAGTAATAGATTCTGACGCACGCAGTGTTCTCCGTTCTGGGAGTGCCAGTTTTTTAAGACATTAATCGGTAAGCCAACTCAAACAAGCTCAAAACGCGTCTGAAGCATGACCACAGGTGTGTTAGATAAACCGGAGTCTACTGTAAAAAATCTCGTAGAGTTCTCGATTTGGATCCCTATTATATCAGCAGGCACGTTGACATACCCCCCTGATATCACGCGCTCAGTTCCCGCGGCCAAGGGGCGAGACCCAATTTCCAGCCAAGGGTGCACGCAGTCACGCCACCGTGAGACGGCGTGGGACTCAACTTATTGTGAATACCACCCTCTGCACTCATATCTTCCCCCCCTTCATGGCGTGACTACAAAAAGCGCTCATTTGATGTTGCTTTCTCACAGTCTCTGACGATGGCCTCCTGTACGAGACCGAAAGCTCAGACTAATAAACCAACTGTCCCAGAGATCGGGTCTTCATCTTCTTTACAACAAGAACCCGGGATTCGCATATTCGCTTCCATCCGTGATATAGATTGTCTTTGATTCGTTTTGGGACGACGTATGTTTTTGTTATTACGGCTATTTACACAGTTCTTATTTTTTTTACATCCCTTTAGAAAAGTACGAAGAAGTTACCAAAATCCTCAACGTTTATCGCGAGGTTTCCCAAAACTTGGAAAGTGGGTTCTTCTTATTTCTGGCGATGACCTTAATTAAGTCATCAGAAGCGCTGTTCGCAAAGTCAAAAAGGACATAGGTGAATGTAAAAACTTTCTTGCTTGTAACCGCGAGGAGTTGCGCAGGCTCTGGCTAGACCTGATTGAACAGCGTCGCAGCTTGGAGCTAATCGAGGTTCTTGACCGAGTCCGCCTTGCCCCAGATATAATTAATAATTTAATATCTGCGCGAGCCTGGCCGGAGGCCACCGATTTCCTTTTAAGCATCCACAAACTCGCTGAAACAGAAGTTCAAAATATCCCAGCCTTGGATGTGACTATGGCCGAACTCGCAGTTAAAAAAAAGGTAATTTGTTAGGGTAAACTTACGTACCAGCAATTTTCTCATTTCTGTCATGTTTGTTGTATTTAGTCTTGTACTACCCAACTGTTATCCGTCGAAACTGCCTGGGACAAACACACGAATGATAACCAATCACCACAAAAGCTTGATCCTGTTTTTATCTTTGGCATGAATGTGCAATGTTTCCAAATATAAGAATGTGTTCAACCACTAAAGTAAAGTAGTTTTGATTCTTATTTGTAGTATTTTACCCTTAGGTAATAAGGTATTTAGATACGTTATGTGAGTACCAGTTTCTTAAGTTTACACATCCAGCCTAAGGACTTTAAACACGCATGAAAGTGGCCTTTCATTTGGCTTTTTCACAAACCTTGTATATTTGCATCTCGCAATCTTCATATGTCACTGACGTTTTCTCTGCACGATTGCAATGCTTGTCCAGTTACTTCGTATTGACGGCTTTTCTCGTAGTTACTTAGCCTTTTCTTACGAGAAACTAGGGTCAGTCTATCTACCAAATGAGGATTTGTCTAACATCGTTTATTGTATACCGTTTCTGTTTGCGCCAGCTTTATTTTTCTCGGCCATTTATGACGCTTGATTGTTGGCAAATTCTCTTGGTTTATAGAAACTTTTTGAGGAAATCTGCCAATCTTTGTTGTTTCTCATATTCAAACAACCACTGGCCCTAGTTCTACACGACAGGAGTTTTCGTTACGGACCTTCTTCAATTACTGTTCCTGCCGTTGATAGTGCGACTTTCCCCACCCGGTAAGCCAAATTCATTCTACTGTTTTCAGTGTTTTAATCACAATGCACAATACAGACACCTCCCTTCGGCTCTCTTAGTGGTGGATGGTATAACAGCTCAACGCGGCACCAGCAAACCGTGTTTAGCGAGCATGCAGTCTGTTCGGTTTCCGTATGAATCATTGTTTGAATGCCGGACGGTCAGGTCTCTCCCTAGGCGTCAAAGCCGTTATCCTCAAGTAAACGAACAAGCGCCATTTTCCGACGCACCCTTACTATTTGTACGTTAGAATTCGCCTCGTTGACGCTCTGTACCTTCACTTTTTTCAATTACCAATGCTTTTGACAGCAACAAGACCTCAAATTGAGACGCGCCCAAATACTGTTTTCACTTTTTCCTCCAAATTTTATTTCTACTCAATTTCAGCGTCCGCTGTATATGCACAAATCACGTAATCTAATGTAGACAAAAGCATCTCCATGACACACGACCGTTATCCGCCGAAATAACATTTCTCAACTTCTAAGCGAGGCTTTTTACTAACCATCTTGCCCAATTTTCGATGAGAAATGTCGATGGCGGTAGTGTAGTAGGAGTAAAAGCACTTGTCGGCGTCAGCATCCTGGTCTTACTCCAACAATTGCCGGACACGTCCACTCTGTAAAATTAGGCATTAACGAGATCCACCCGCTTCAGAGTATTTGGTGAGGTAAACTGTCTTTCAGACGACTGAGGTCTCGCACTTTCCATCTCTCCAGTGGCGGAGACCTGGGCGTGCCAGTATCCGCGGTTGCCGCCATCGCAGTCGAAATTTGCTTCTATGAAACTTGTTTGACCATGGAGGTTCGCATGTGTTTAGCACACAGGCGGTCACGGCAACAGCTACTTTTGTGAAGCTTTATGGTATCTGCGTCAAAACTGCATTGGCAAGCGTTGCTGCACTTTATGACGCAATTGCTCTGCCATATATCTGTCCATCGAAACCTGACGTAGGGACTGCCTATTATTCAGAGTCAGGAGCCTTGTCTAAAGGTTGCCCTGCTACTGCCACGAACTGTCGTAGGGCTGGCAACTACCGCCTACTATTTGAATCTACAAACGGTAGGTTGGTCAGAACGAAGGATGAAACCAACACGGCAGTAGAGTCCATCCTCTGTCGGGTTCATTAAAAAACGAATTGCATGGCACACTGCTTTAGACACTGGGGTTTGTGGGTTTCATTAGCTGGAGGCACGCTTTGCGATTTCACGGTTTACCCAGGCATTTTGCTGCTGTTAGTCGATTTCCCTACGATGCTATATTTCCTGCCGAAAACGCATTGATAGACTAGTGCGATACTTTTGTAACACCTACCCTACGCTTACCCTCTATCGGTGATTACAAAGGTATGCTTTGCGCAAAGTTCACATTCCCGCAACCGTCCCTGACAAGCTGACTACATCAAATAGGTGTGTTTGTTGTGCATTTCTTCACTTGGTAAATCATCTCGTCCAACCGATTCCCCTTCTCCCAAGACGTTTTACGGAGAGGTTGACACACAATCTCACGGATGATCTAGTCTAATTCGCGTTGTTTTCCTACGGTGCCTGTTGTGAGTCATGATGGGATCGGACTGTCATCTGCAATAATGTTATAACAGCTCTCCAGAGAATCTCCGCTTACCCCTTTTTGAGGGGGGTGGGGGGAATGTGATATAAACGCTGCCCTGTGCAAATGCTGGTGCACCTTGTCTGCACGAATGACTGCGGCTACTTGACGCGATAAAAACACAAATAAGGACAGTCCGCCCCATCCACCAGGCCCTCTCTACTGGAGTGACTTTGTTCACCCTCGCGATCTTGAATGTTAATTATCGTGGGCGTCGGGGTCCACTACGGAACACGTTTCATTTTGCAAGGAGAAAATAGATTTGGGATGCCCTATGGGCTGGTAAGACGCCGGAATTGTATTCTCCATCAAAACGGGCGATCTGCTCATGGCCACGAGTCCCACTGCGACTGGCTAAAGTAACCACAATCACTGGTGTAAAGGCTCTTTCCGATTACAAGCTAAGTAAAGAATACTTTTCACAGATCTTTATGCCTTCCTTGCATTCTGCTGATGGCTAGTACATTAATTATCTTCATTTCCTCCTACAAAACTGGGAAGAGACAACTTGTGTGGACTTTTGCTTACGTCACGGTCAACCAGTAGGTTACCCCGTCCATAGGCCATATTTAGTCTATTGTGCTGGCGGAAAGGACGCCGTGCGGGGCCAATACTGATCAGACAACCTGATCCTTGTATAGAAGGTAAGACTATTTTTGCATGCCACCTTAGCGTTGGATGAGACTTAGCGCATATAGCACCTCAGCAGCGGAATGTATACCAACCTGAGACGAGCGCAAGTCCTGGATGAAGAGACTGATGTTGAAATCAAGTAGAAAAAGCTGCGGGGTGCCTTCCACGACTCTTAAGCCGCAGTTTTTGGACTAGTTCGCCGATAATACAGAGGTCGGCTTAATGACAGCGACGAAAAAGCCCAACTCATCTCCGATTAAAACACGCCACATAAGACCAATATGAACAGCAGAGCCAATACGAACGAAGCTACTTTCTTTCATATAAAAGACGAATGCCTAAAGCCTGAGTAAGATGTTAACTGATCGACTGCCGCAGAAACCAGAAGAATCCCAAGGATTACCACATTGCGACAAAATTAGACACTTAGTTGATCACCAAGGCGGTCTACGGCTCTCGACCGATAGAGACTGCGTTGTTGCTCGGCTCAGACGACACGGGTTCATTGTCAGCGAAATACCACGTCATGGAATTCTGATTCAACTATGCCAGTTACCTCCTCATCCGCCCTTCTCCAGCTACCATCCGTCAACAGGCTGCACCAAGTGGCAACAAACGTTCGACTTGGTCGTCTGTCCTCTGAGGGGAACGATCAGCGCAGTGTAAAAGGATTGTGAAGCTCCGGTCGCAGACTCAACTTTAATCTGGTAGACGCCTTTCACTGTCACGAAAGTGGAAGCGGATGAATACCGCAAGACTCTTAGCATGCCATCATTGTCCATCTTATTAACCTGTAACAATCGTCGCGGAATTATCCCCAGCATTCGAGGACAAACATTTGTCCGTGTCCTTGCGCACCTGCATGCACTCCGGGAAAAGTAGCTTCCCTAGAAGCATAATGCGGTTTCTGGCAGCACCATGGGACCACATGCGTTACTTTCGAAGCCCTTCAACTTCCAGAAAGGTGCTGAGTAGTGGGAACAAGTTTCCATACTCTCTTTGTTGATATAACAAAGGCCTTTGAAGCCGCGGACACTGCTGGAGTCTGGGAAATCACAAAAAGTTCAAATACCCTAAATGATTTGCGCAGATGACAGACAACTCCCCAGTGACATGATGGTGTACGTTAGGACAGCAGGTCATTCCCGACAGCCTTCGGAGGGACAAATGACAAAGGCCTGCAACTGTCTCTGATGATAGGTTCGAGTGAGAGTCCGAAACGTCGGAACAATAAACCTCTTGTCCAGATGATCGCTTCTTCTTCTTCTTCTTCTTCTTCTTCTTCTTCTTCTTCTTCTTCTTCTTCTGGACAAATGGTATGAAGCATGACTGTTTGCTCGCACTCATGCTTTTCGGCCTTGCGTTTCCGTCATAAAAATGGGGCCTACCCTGATGAGCTTGGTAAAAGTGACGCCAACCACTAAATGGTCAGGAAAGTGCTGAACATCCGACGTGTGCAGGCAGAAACAAAAGCATCGAAGACCAATTTCACGACATTTTCGCGGATGACTGCGCCCTGACCTCCACTATGGGGAGCGTTTCGGAGCCGTGGGTGCAGGTATAGGCCAACACGTGTGTGGCATACTTTGACAGTGATTTTGGTGCCATGTCAGACACTGTGCCTCTCCCCACTACCAGTTGGTAGGATGTGAACTTGGCAGTAGTGTGCAAGTCGTGGAGAGGGGGGGGGGATTGAGGCGATCCACTTCTGGCCTGTTCGTTTATTCCCCGCAATAAGTAGTCAGAACTCTTTAAACTGTCACAATTTGCTGAAGTTTATGATTAGGAAGGCTGCCAACCAACATGACAGGCCGGTCCTTCTTAGGAATTAGAGTCAGGTTTCAATGGTCCATTCTTAATGTCACCTTTATGGTGCCATTCCCTCGTGAGCCATCCGACGTACTTCTCCGAGGACTAGTTCGTGTACGGTGAGGGGCCAGGAAGTGTCTGCCACGCATCTGACGGCGGACTTCGTGCGGCGTTACCCACAGCGCCCATTTGTATCCCCGTTCACAGTCACCCCGTATTTTCTTTGGAACGCAGTATGCACTGAAATGGCGAGTTGAAAACGACAATGAAATCTGCCTTACCATGGGCCTAGTTCACGCGTAAGCCACCACTGTGTCCTCTTGGGGGCATTGGTGGTTACGACCGCTTACGGTTGGCTATTATTCTTTCATCGGGGCACCCTCAAAAACCCCAGTTTCCCCCTTTTGACGAGTTTTCAAGTGACTGTGGATTTTATCACTGCAGTTACCAGTCCTTGTCGTTTGTAACGTCTGTATCAGGGTGATGAGAGTTGTTTATTTTCGTTTACCTACTACCAGCACATGTTAGCCTCAACAACTCAGAGGTCAGATACACTGGTAGTTGAAGTCGTGCCGATTATCTATGATTGCTTGTGACCTTATGATGCAGGCGATGCACTGGATCTGCCACTCTCTAATGATGAACGGCCGAAGTTATTGGTTGACTCGTCATATGACTGCTAGACGCCCAGCCAAACACGGCTTATTGTGCGGTCACAAGTTGTTGGCAAAAAAGTACTTATTTATCAACACGAAGATGCCCCCTTCCCAACGTTCGCCCATGGAAGGATTTTTTGTTTTTTTCATATGCTATAGCTCGTCGGTGACTGTCAGTTCGGAGCCAGTCTCGGGTGAACTCACGAGGGACAATCGGTTCTCTGATCTGCCACTGTCAGATTGGCGCTCCTTGCCCGTTGACCCACCGGCCATCAATCCGAATCTACAGAAGGATCCCCGGGCTGTTACGGCCTCTCTTCTGGCCAGTACTGGTGCTGCTAGAGAACAGCGAAAACTGGCCACACGACCACTGTACGTACAGCCGAGGGGCAAGTTATACACTGACCAGCTCATCACGGACAAACAAAAGTGGGCGGAGACAATCGTTGCTCTTACGCACTGTCTCAATCGTCTTCAGAAGCTCCCTCAGGTGCACGGCTAGGCTAAGTTTATGTAAACTTACTTGTGATAATGGGGTCCAAAGACGCTAAAAGCCCATGCTATCCTCGGTGCACACATTGAATCAGTTATTATCGTAGTTTTTGCGCACATCTTGGTACCCGAGACTTGTTCACTTTAGGCTTTGCGCATTTCCAGGGGAGTAATTCGTAGTTGCAGATAGAAGGCAGAAGGCGGTTTCCAGGAAACAGTTGAGAAAAAGATGCGGTCACTGGAGCAGAAAGTCAGTTTGCCTGACGTTTCAGATTCTCACTCGAGCCCATCATCCGAGACAATCGAAGATAAGGTCTTAGTACACATGGTTACTCAAAAGTTGCTTCAATGGGGTAAAGTAGTCGCAATCGTAAATACCATTGCTCCTCTTCCTCTCTGCTCCCGCTCTTATAATGGCAACAACCAATTAGAACCGATCTGGTGACGATTGTGTCCCAACGTATTAACGTTGCTAAATTACATCTTTTGGAAGCAATTATTATTGTAAAGCATCCTCTATATGCAGAGGCACTGTTTACGCGTCATCTGAGAAAAGAAGGGAAACTTAGATTATGATAAGAAAAGACTCGAAAATCCTTCATTGAATGGCCTTGCTACGTATTTGGTGCCATAATGCTATGGTTAAGCAGTATGCGACCATTCCCCCGGATTTAGTATTTTAAACCATTTTCTCCTACAAATTTGTCATCATTCTCAATTTTTTAGATGAGGGTATTTTCATATTTTTGGACCTTCACATCCACTTGTCATAAGTTTAGCTGTTATGATTAGGCACCAGATTGTTGCCCAAAATATCTGATTTCTCCCTACAAACTTCGATCTCTCCTCGTTCTTCCGTTCATAGTAGCGGTCTGTGCGCACATGGAGTGCGGATGAGCGCGCACGTACGCTTTTTGTACTCTGAGAAGTGTTGCACACACACGTTTTGGCAGAACATGTTTGCCTTTTACCGTTGACGCATTTTCTTGACATTGGCCCACACCATTGCACGTATCAATGAGTACTCCTCTTCTGGTTTTTGTTGATGCACTTGCCGCACGCTCTCCAATTCCGTAAGTCTGCCCGATGCTTGTAACTACTGTGGTTCAAACAGTGTGTCTGGCTGTAGGGCACTTGTTGCGTCTGGCAATGACAACTTAGGCCACCACCCATTGAGTACGGAGCCCCGACAATCACTGGGCCCTAACATCTACGCGAAACGTATTGACCAAAGTGACTTCTTTCCATCGCTTATCATGACCTGTA
>CACRXP010000060.1:1154163-1175408 GCA_902702965.1 Spirometra erinaceieuropaei
AAGTAACTGAAATTTATCGGGATTTGGCTGCACGGTAGTTACTATTACAACCCTGCTTAAGCAACCTTTTGAGTCAAGAACGCATTTCAGAGTTTCGCTAAACGTTTCATGGGTTAGCACATCTACTGTAAGTGAGAGGTGTCAATTGAGTGCCTGCATTGTGTGGCGATGGGTGATGTCGATTTTTGTTGCAAGTGCTGGTTGGGGGAAGGTGCGATATGGCTGGCGGTTGTCTACCACAGGTTTTCATGAATGCGCATGTGGCCTATCAGGCCCATGCGGTGGTGGAATGTGCGAGGGCAGTGAGGGCGGATGCGGCGAGTGTATGCTGGTGCTCCAGGCACCGGTTCGCCGGTCAATGTACGGTGGTTTCGCAAGTGACCGATCAGGCCGATGTGTGATGTGTACGTGCGATCGCAATGGGGACAGATATGTTACGAGTCCAAATCACTGGTGTTGGCTGTGGTGAGGTTAATGTTTGTCGGTGCGTCAGGATTGTGTCCAGAGGCGGTGAGGGTAGAAGCCGCCGCAGCAGAGGTTGAGGCGGGGAAGGTTGTGGAGGTTGGTGACGGGGGATCAGGAGCACGGTTTTAGCTGGTTATCGACGTGGGTGACGGGGCAGATTTGGACGGATATGCATCAGGTGATGTCGTCCGAGTGTTGCAGTTGGTTCGAAGACGTCCAGTACAACTTATCTGTGCCCGGAACGTTCGCTGGCACCGAGGACGTGCTAGGGGCGCTTGAGTGGTGGCGGTGCAAGGTGGGGGCAGTTGGGATTTTCAAGCTTCACGTTTGACTTTGGCGGCTGCTACACGGTTGACTTCGTAAATGGCTGCTGTTGTCTTCAATGTCCCCATCCAGGTCGGTCGATTCCTGAAGAGGTCTTCCAAGTTTGCCGGGTTGATCTGCAGGCGCTTCAAGGAACTCTTCTGAATGTCCTTGTTGAATTCTTTGCTAGTTCGAACGACGCGTATAAGCCGAAAAAACAAATTTCGGTGTATATACGGTACTATTGATAGAATATAGGTACTAATGAAAAAATGTCAAAATCCCAACAATGGATACCGTATCCAAAGAATTCCTTCGTCACTATTCGAACAAACCGAATTTCCAGCTCAGGGTCAGAGTATAAACCTAGTTAACTGAAAGAACACTGATTATGCTTGAACGAGGGTCAAAGAAGGATAAAGGGGACTGTCAACAGGAGGCCAAAAATAGAGGCGCCTGCCCAGGGGGCGTGGAGGATTCCAAACATTGATCAAAAGGATACAACAGTCCTTGTAGCGTCATTTTCGTCCTCTCGATCGGGGAACACCCGTCGCGAAATCTCCGTAGCAGAGTCGTTTTGGTAGTCTAGCGTCGTTCACTCTCACCATATGGCAGCTCCATCGCAGTTGCCGTTCCCTCAGTATGGCATGGATACAGTGGTTTCCGTTCCGTTCCAGGACTTCCACGTGTTGGATCCTGTCCTGCCATCTCACTTCAGCATTATGCGGAGACAGTTACAATGGAGGTGGTTGAGCTTCCTAACATCGCTTGCGCAGACGGTCCAGATTTCCGCTCTGAACAAGAGCATCACGATGACGACTTTGCACATCTTCAGTTTGGTGTCACGTTTAAAACCTTGACGATTCCACACGGAGACCTGCTGTCGGCCAAAGGTCTCGCTGGCTTTAGATAGCCGGTGACCGCCTCATCGTTTATGTTTGTGCTGCCTAGATAGGCGAAGTTGTGCACGATTTTAAGTTGACTACCGTTGGCAATGATCCGAGAAGTGTTGTATTCACTGTTTGGTGACGGTTGGTGCACGACCACCGTTTCGCCCGTGTTGATCGTCTGGTCGAAATTGTCGCAGGCGCCACGAAGAGATCTTTGCTCCTTTGCATGTCCCCTTCTTTGGTGGCGTTGAGAGCACAATTTTCAACGAAGAGAAGCTCGTGGGCGATAGGTGTGGATACACTGCCGATGATTGAGGAGTTGGCTGTCTATGCCGTAGGCTACGCGGATCTCGGGGCGTTCGCCACGGTAGGCGTCCATAAGCAGGACAGAGAACATGATATTGAAAAGCCTAGACGTGTGGGCGCAGCTCTGCTTCACTGCGTTGGTCACTGTGAATGCCCCTGAGACGGATCCATTGTCCCTGACGAACGCCATCATGCCATGGTGGAGCTGATACACCATCTGAGTGAATTGATCGGAACATCCGAATTTCTGTATGAGTTTCCACAGTCCTTCGCGATTCACCGTGTCGAAGGCTTTTGTCAGCTCCACGAAGGTAGAGTGAGGATGGATTCCCATCTCCTAACACTTCTCCTGCAACTGTTGGGCGGCGAACATAATGTCGGTGGTGCCGCGATGACGGCGGAAACTGCACTAGCTTCACGGCAGGAGTCCCTGTTCCACGCGAGCCAAGATTTCTCCGGCGATGTTGAGGAGGGAGATGCCTTTGTGGCGGCCGCAGAGTTGGTGATTACCTTTCCGCTTGTAGAGATGGACGATTGTAGCGTCCTCGGAATCCTGAGGGATTTTCCCCTCATGCCACATTTCCCCGAAGAGGGTTGTCAGGTGATCCATAAATTGGGGGCCGCCGTGCTGGCAAATCTCACCAGGGATCGCGCCTGATTCGGGCGCTTTCCCACTGGAGTTGCTGCACGACCCCGATGGTTTCGTGGAAAGAGGGCGGGAAGTTGAGGTTGGCGTTGGTCTCCACTTGAGGCAAACGGGTGATGACGGCATCGGAGCTGGTGGAGGGGCGGTTGAGGACGATTCTGTGGTGTCTGGCCCAGCGCTTCAGAATTTTTGTTTTCACAATGAGTAGGGTAGTTCCGTCGACGCTAAGAAGAGGAGCGATTCCTTTGGCTGTGGGACCGTAGACAGTCCCGATCGCAGCGACGTTCTTCCATTCGTTGCGGTCCGCATACCCCTGGATCTCCTCCGTCATGCGAGCCGTCCAGGCATCCTGCTTCTCCCGCAGCTGCTATTGCCAAAGGCGGCGACTATGGTATAAAACTGATTTATTGTCGTTGGTAGGGCGGCCAACGTAGGCTTTGTACAGCCGGTTCTTCTTTGCATGCAGGTTGCTGAGGGCGGTATCATCATCATCGTCGTCGTCGTCGTCGTCGCCGAACCAGTCCTGGCACTGGCAACGTGCGTGACCGAGGGCAGCCAGGACGGTTGACTGGAATGTGTCCCTCATTTGGCACCATTGGTTCTCTACGGAGGCGTCCTTTTCGGCGGCGACTGGAGAGTTGGCTAGCCGCTGGGCCAGTTTGTTGCTTAAATGGGGATAGGGAGCAAGCGCATGCAACAAAACCATATTCAACTTACCTGGTGGTCGCATACCATACATGCTTGTTCACCGTAAGAATATGGTTGGTTTTTTGGATAAGAAAGACGTCGTCTGCAAGACACCGTTCAACACCTGAAATGCAACTTACTGTGATAATACTGGAAAATATGCCTTTATACGCACACAAGGGCTCAATTAGCAGTAAGAAGGTGATAACATTTGTTCGAGGTTGCCATGCATACGCCAGGAACTGGGCACAAAGTCACCATCACTTTAATCCTGACCAGCAGCGCGGATAATCGTCACTAAATTCTGTCTAGTTTCTATCGTTGATCTTTTAATGACATTCGTTTTGCCTGTTTGACGATTAAACGACTCGTTCGTGGTTCGCTTTCTTGAACAGCGGACACCGGAGGTTTCGTTTGAGTTTCTGGACGTGCTGAATGAAGAGTACGTTTGGGAATACATACAGGAGGAGGTACGTTGCATTTTTTGTAATATCTTTGCTTATCGACACATTCCGCTTTATTTATAGTTGCTTTGAATACAAACCCTACCTAGCTTTCGGTTCTCATCTGTGACTCCGTGGAGCTGTCCTTTGCGCGGTGGTCATGCCCTGGGAACGGCCTTGACCGAGGAGCCAGCTCCATTAACAGTTGTTAAGTTCAGTTCAGTTTGATTTGAGGGGAATGTAGGTCTTCACAAGCAACTGTGAAAGATCTCAAAAACAGGAAAAGGTATCATAAAGGTAACAAGCAATCGGAAACTCGGTACAGATGGACGAACTATCCCGAGTGTTAGTGGTACGAGCAGTAGTACGGTGGTCGTTTGGAGTGCAGAGAAAGAAATAACATCCCCAGTGTCAAAAGTTGCAAGGTGCATGCCAGAAGGCGTAGGCGCTGGATTCGATACAATAAACAATTCAATTAAAAAGGTTACTGATATATAGAAAGTAGCATTATAGCAACATTATTTGCCAAGGTTACAGAGGTCGGGTGATAATTTAATGGACACCGCTATACAAATCTAGCTTGATCTTAAAGACCTCGACGGAAGCGGGCATAACGACATCCGGAGGCAGGGCATTCTAAGCTTCAAGCACTCTGTTGGAGAAGAAGAACTTTCGTGTGTCCAGCCTGGCCCCGGTCACACGTAGTTTGGATGAATGACCTCGTAGGCTTGTGGTGGTTGCTAACTCGAAGAAGTCCCCCGGTACGAGGCTGCAGTCCTGATCGCGTATGATACGGAAGGTTTGTATCAGGCCATCCTGTCTTAATGTAATATTTCTTGTCACTGGAAGAAAGAGAAGTCAGTGGCGGGCAAGTCGGCCGCCGGGACCGACTCCGTCAAATGTCCTCCCGCCTCCATTGGAATGTCCCACAGAATGACAGTGTAAATATATTCGAATATCAAAAGAAGAGGAGGCGTTCACCGGGAGAGGTGTATTTGAGGTCTGACGTTTCGGGTAGTCGTTTCTTCTACCCATCTTCAGAGACTGAGCAGTCGTGCACACAGTTATCCTTTTATGGCGCACTTTGTTCAAAGCCTGGCCCATCAATGCCGCCTGCGTGGCTGCATCCGACCCGCATGTCACCGTGATCTGAATTCCGCCCATCTTCGTCGGCCGCGGTGATAATTGGCGACTGCTCAGTCTCTGAAGATGGGTAGAAGAAACGACTACCCGAAACGTCAGACCTCAAATACACCTCTCCCGGTGAACGCCTCCTCTTCTTTTGATATGCCACCCGGGAATCGCATTTTCACCTCTATTGATATTCGAATATTTTCCCTTTAACTTAGTCGTGAGCCCCAAGCGAATTTGACAGCCATTTGGGATGGACAATTAGAATAATGTAAGCGCGCTTTGCCGAAACAGTATTTGTCTCACTTCCCTGAGGGCCCGTACTCTCAGACCACTCAGTGAATAACCCATCTGAAAGAAGGCTTACTCCATATTGTGAGCCGACCTGGTACCCAGTAATAAAACAAATGTTTTGTGTACTTGACTGTTGTCCTACTCACCAACATGGCAGGAGAACAAAACACGACCAGCTACGACAAAATTCATTGAGACCTGCAAGCCATTCTCAGGGGAAAACTGCCTGTATTTATAGTATCCCACTTGGGTTTGCTGGCATTCTGCCCAATCTGGTTGAAGAAGATAGGACTGTAAGTGCTGAGGAGTTTCTCGCAGACATAGGCCAATCAGGTTCTAAGGAAGCACTGTGGCCGCAACCAATGACAAGACGCTGTCGAGAGCCTACTGTTGCATACAGGCAACATGTAACGGGGACGCGCGCGCAAGTGCTTCCCAACGAGATCGGCTGACTCTTTTAGGGAGTGTGGACATTCCAAACATCTTCCCTTCAAGTAGGTCAGTACCATTTCTAGTCTTTGTAGCAGTTTGGGGTCTGAAGACGTGCAGACAGCCACGAATAGCGAAAACGGTCCACCGGAACAAGATGCATCAATCGGTTAGGAAGCCGATCGATTCGTTGGAATGGTGAAAGTGTTCGGCAGGATGTCGAGGGGAAGTGACGGCTCTGACGTAAGTTTGGTTGCATAACCGTAATGCCGCCATCAGATTTGGTTGCGGTAACGAATCTGGATGTCCTTACCAGCGTGGACATCGAACAACATTATTCCTCTGGTACGCTGTCACGGTTGTCTCACTCCACTCTAGAGAATCAGTTCGATATTCACGAAGACAGCAGGTCCTACAGAAAACTTGCTGCGAGAGGCAGATGAAGTAGTCTGCACAGATTGCACACCGGTAACAATAAGTACATGAAACGTCTTACGTAGTTTGCGACTCACCAACGTTTCGGCAGGAGAAACGCCACCAGTGCACGCCGGGTTTGGAGTAGTATTGTAAGAAAACAGGGACACCTGGGTTATTTCATCTTTGGTGCGCTCTCCACGAGCTTTCAAGAGAGCTTTCTTGAATGTGTCGGCGAAACGCTCCGCCTGACCATTAGATTGAGTGTCGTAGGTCAGTGAGCGAATGTCGTGAATATTCTGTTGACGGCAGAGTTCTTCGAACGCTGAAGAAGTAAACCGGGCGGGCCGTTATCCAAAACCAGGATTTCCTGTAGACCGTGCTGGCTGAATATGCTTCGCAGGAAGGCGGTGGTGACATATGCGGTCGCCGGATTCAACGGAGCAATCTGGGCCACTTCGAGTATTTGTCGACCAAGATTGTTTATGAGACCCCGTTAATTGGGCCAGCAACATCGGTATACATAGACGACCAATGCTTCTCCTGCGGTTGCCAGGATACTGACGATTGACGAGTCGGCGTCTTGTCAATCAGGCTGTCGATGTCGCTGTCACTATCCGGATAGTAGGCGAAACTACGAGAAATGGACTTCATTCAACTGACAGCAGGGTAAGCAAAGTAAAATTGACAGCGGACAGCAGGTGGAGATGAAAATGAAATCATCGCGCGGTCCGCAGATACGACGCACGCATCGACCGCAGATAACGACGCTCGACGGAGGGAGAGCTGGTGAACACCCCCAGTGAGAGCAGTGGTTGGCCAACAGGTATTCACGTAGGTGATTATTTGGCAGAGGACAAGAGCCTCTTCGACAGCACGTCGGATGTCGTCGTCAGTGATAGGTATACTTCGTACGAGGCCTGAGAGATGACAGCGCACATCGTTCTCCATCGGACTGGCAGAGATCATGGTGTCGCCTTCCGCCTCCCTATGTTTACAGAATAGGCGAGAAAGGACAGCATATTGGCCAAAGTCGGTAGTGCGACAGTCACGGACGTCGAAATCGTAACCACAAAAAGTCGTTGTCCATCGCTGAAATCAACTGTCTGAATTTGCCAGAATGCCCTTTATCAAACCGGAGGTTGTCAGGAACAGTTTCTGATCCTTTAGCAGCATGAAGTGATGACCATACAACAGATTGCTTAACTTCTTGACGGCGAAGGCAGTGACTAGTGCCTCCGTCTTTATCTGGTCATAGTCCTCAGCTAGATTTAACGCGCAAGATGTGTGTCTTTCCAAACAGGTCTGAAGGCACATGCGAGACAACAGTACTAACTCCTTGGTTAGAAGCAATTTATTTGATTGAATCGAGGAAGAATTTGAATTTGTTGATATTCAAGCCGAAACAGCGTCAAAGGTCAAGCCCATCAATGACTCAAGTTTGTCCTATGGGTCGCCTTCCCATGCATCACAGTACCTTCAAAACAGCCTCCATCCTATGCCAAGTGACGTCACAGGCGCTGGCCAACTGCCCAAAACTCGATAACGGCGAGCACACGTACTGCGCCAGGAAAGCTCTGGTTCGACATCATTGTGCCCGCCTCCGCACCCTACCCTTCGTAATATTCCTGCCAGTTTTGTTCAAGTAGCTCGAGCCCACTCAATCTCAGACGATTGAACTCGATGCAGCAATGAATAATTCACCCTTATTTCCATACATCTATATCTTTTGCGACCCCACTATGGCATCCAACGGATGAAGCGTTTGGTGTAGCAACTGTGAAACCCGCGTCCATGTAACTTGTTCCCAACTACCACCTTTTTCGCGTCGGCGTATGCCGTAGCTCCACTCTTGGACCTGCCTCGCTGGCTCAACATCCAGCTAGACTACCCGTTCGCAATTACTGATTCGTGCTAAATAACGGTATCCACGACACAAACGCCACATCAATTTGCCCTTGCCCCACTCTCATCTCACCTAAAGTTAATGGAAAGCTATTTAACAGGACTCGTAAAGACCATTAATCATCACCTAAACCACACGCTCGATCTAGGGAAGGTTGCAACCGTCGGTTATGATTAAAAAATGCCATTTTAACTCTAACTGGGTGCCAGCTCCACATCTTCGAAAAGATTATTTTCTTTATGATGATATAGGTCATAAAGATCAGTGAAAGGACCCAATGTTACCTATGTGCGGTACCGTACTCAACTACTTTGACTGCTAGCGTCCATTCCTTATAGTTTCCAAGTGGACGTGATGTTCAAGGGGCTATCTCATTGGAGCTAAGCATGTCGGAATTCGGCGCCCATGTGTTCTTTACGGGACCTGCTTCCCATGTAGTGCCACTGTTAAAATAGCCTATTAAATTTGCTTTACCTCGTTTTTTTGGCGCGTTTGTTTCTAGCCAATAAATTTCCTGATTCTTATGCACACACACATGCGTTTATCATACATAAGAAAATATCACCGTCTGACCTCTTCTCAACGTAGGTGCGTTCCGTGCTCTCCGCCCACCTGGCCTCTGCCGGCACTGGTCGTGCCGGTGGACTGCTCAGCGACGCGCGCTCAAACGCCACCTTTGATACCAACCAGGTTAACCTGAATGCGATGATGGGTAAGCGACGGACGCATAACTTCTTTGGCAGCAGCAACAGTACCAGTGGCAGCAGCACCGCCTCTTCTGTACAAGGGACGAGCAGTGACACGGGCCCCGCGACTGGCGGTATCTTCGAGACACAACAAGCTTTGTCGTCAGACGGTGAACCGTCGAACGCCACAACCAGCAATGCCTTCTTCAGTTTCTCCAAAACTTCACACAGTCTCAGCGTCAACAGTTATCTTCGCGAACATCGCCTGAATCTGCCATTTGTAAGTTTGTGCCGTTACTTCATTCGCCCTCCATTTATACCACTTTATGTCCTTTTTTGTGCAGTCGAAGTTACCTCACTCCCGCGTTCATTTGTATATCTTATTCCTGGGAAGCACCGTTGCGAGCCTAGTTGCACACAACAATAAGATTTAGGTAGCTAATAACCTATACCTTTTGATTTGTTTCTGCTGTCGCATTGTTGAAGGCTCTAGTTTGCCAAGCCTTACCAAAAACACAGGGCGACAATATCGCATGTTGTGTGTTTGTCCACAAGCAATGATGAGTCATAGGACCCCCAAATATAAAGAAAGCTGGTTACTTTTTTCTCACATAGGAGTCCACAAATTGCATATGCTGGAGCAAAGTTACGTTGTTTTGACTTCCGACGCCCCTGCGTGTGTTCATTCCACCCACATGTCGACTCTGGCAACACTGGCAGCAAAATGTTGGCTGAGTTATTAGTGCCAGAATTCTGCAGTCTCACAAAAATCCACAAAGAGGGTTTTCTGAAAAAGAAGGATCTCTCACGACTAGGGTTATCACGAATTGGTCAGTTTCCCTATTGCCTAAGGACAGTAAGCACTCGCCTTAACGTAATTTAACCCATAACCCAGCAGAGGACAGACGATTCAAGAATCTGGACACAGCTCCTCTTTAAAGGAGTACAGGACCGATGATTTCCACCTGCGTCGACTTTGATGAAGTGAGGTCTACTGCAAAGTGGCAGGACGTTCAATATTCCATTCCTGTCTTCTGCAAAATGTCAGTCCTCCTGGTTTTACCTAGGCCGCAAACTATTTGATCTTTCTGGATGCTGCACAACTTCAAATCCGTTAGAAGGGCTGGTTATTCGGCCGGTTTTAAAGGCTGGAAAGAAGCTGAAGGAAATGGCGACTTACGATCACACCAGTATGACCTTCGTGGCGGGTAAGGCTAAGGCATCTTCCAAAATTTGCCAACACAGCTCGTTTACACTCCGTGATATTCCCGGCCTACAACAGTGCCGAGCGGAATGAATTGAAAATCACCGTTCTTGGCAGTCCGACATTGGTGCACCGACTGAACAAAAATTCTGAGAAGGCAGGAGGCCACGTACTAGAAACAGACCACTGTCGACTAGTAAGGTTTAAAAATAATAGGCAAAAAAGGACGAGGTATTAGTATGATATTGAAGAAACGGTATTTGATTCTTTAGTGGAAATTTTCGCAACTCTTAAACAGTATAAATACTCGTCTGATGGGTATAGTCGCTGCGAAGGATTTTTTGATTGTACCATATAGATTTGTGCCTCATGGCTCTAGCGAGATTAATCTCATCACAGTTTACAGATGCCCGAACTAGGATGCAAATGACAAAGCCATACCGTTCACTCAAATGTAAGAAGACAGTAAAGAGAAAGGATTTTATTCGCCCCGGCGACTTTACTGTACCCACGGAAAACTTATCTGACATCTATGTACATGTACCAAACTAGAACAGGCCCTTGGTCGCAGCTTATAGCCCATTATTTATGTGACTTTTGTTTATCTGACCCTGGGCAAAGTGTGTTATTAAGAAACCTCAACAAAAGAATTGACTATGCCCTTTCCCATTATATTTTAGCGAACATTAGATTGTGGTAAGTCCCTGAAATTTTGGAAGCTGGCAAATACCGTGCCAATACGCGAAGGCGGTTCACGATCTGAAGCATATAATCGTAGGGACGTTGGCTTTACGCATATTTGAAGCAAATTGTCAGAAGAATTATCAAAAGAGAAATGGGTTTGTTGGACTAATTCGTCATTTTACTGCGGTATAACATGCTTTTCGTGAACACCAGTATTTCCTATCTTACCCTCTAGGCGGAAATGGACAAGTAATTTGACTACAAAATTCCCGGTTAAAATAAGCTATTTCGACTTGCCATAGGGGGTGTGGCAGCGTCCTATACCCGTGGGTTCCCTGCAAATCGTCGCTGTCTAGAAAGTGCGAACAACAAAGGGTTACAATGACGGTCCTTGTCAGGGTGGGCTTCTGCCTCAAGTGGCATCACTCAAGCATTCGCTCTGAAGCCTATTCTCGTTGTGGCAGGTGCACCGGGTCAAGTCGAAGCTGGCGCTTTCCACAGATTACCTTAAGACATACAGGCTGATCATGATAATACTGCTGCAATTGCACTACAAAGGGGCTTAGAAAGTCAACCATATATGGAGTGAACAATAACTCTTGAAGTTCAGTTTGTCAAAATTTGTGGCAGCGTGTGTTGAACTTCCGCGGTGAAAGCGGAACAGAACTTCCTAGCAATACTTTTTTAACGGAGCTCCTTTGAAAGTTGCCAAGATCCAAGTGCACTCTGACGTCTTCGCTCAAAATGACTTAAGGAACACAGTTCGATCCTTGATGTCGGCTGCACACGCATTGGCATCATCGTCAGCTGCGCAGCGTAAGTTTTTCAACCCGATCGTCAATATCTCTCACGAAATATTTGGTGCCTCCATTCGACCGCGTCTGGAATATGCCTCTCAAGCCTGAAGATTACGACAACGGGGCGTTTGCAAACTCTAGGAGTCCCGTGACAAGCCACAGAAGTGGTGCCCGAACAAAGGTCTTTTGAATATTCACGTTGGTTGTCTGTCCTAAATCTCTTTCCTGTCCGTTATGCGAGGGACAGGATTATGGACTTATGGCCGTCCAGGCACTGAACGGTTTACACTAGTAAATGTTTTCAGTTGACGTAAAACGGAATTTTCGAAATATTCGTCGCACAAATCAGCGCCATGTTTTACTTTAATAGTCGATAGGGAGCGGATAGAAGACTCTATGAGATCGGGAAGGGCTAGGATTCTTCAAGTGGTGTTTAACGGTCACTAATACGAAAATTTCAGTGCACACCAGAGTACCGTGGTTGTTACGCACGAGATTTTGAGTCTTTCAGCAGCGCGATTTGCAACAAAATCACACTACTTACTTTATTTCAGCAGCATTGTCCTTAAAACATATTCTTTCACAAAAGACCACTACGATTTGCTAATTTTGAATTTCGTTCTCTTGAAGAACTGTTTAAATCCCTAGTGGGGTTGTCATGGCCACTAACCGGACAACATATGTGCTGTCTTACCCTATTCCGACGCTCCAAATGATCACTTTTCCTAGGAATTAATGTGTGAACATGAATAAGTTCTCCAACACAACGCTTTCCACGTTCGGCCAGAAAGCTGACATGAACTTTTGAGCCTAAATTTATCAGCTGGAGTACAATGATCGCATGATATTCAGAAAATTTGCTTATACACATCACTGCACGTTTAACTGCTACCGCTGCTGCTATTAGGGTAAATATATCAGAATTGATATCCTGCCGACTGTCTATTGGCAGGCTAAGTATTACGCGGTTATTCCACTGCAGTTAATGGATTCCGTCCCAGATATCAATATCAACCTTCTGACCGAACCTGGGAGGATCTATACAAAAGAGTTTGCCCAAAATTCATACATCAGTTTATAAGGAAATTAAAAAGAACCTAATACTAGGAAGGCACATGGGGAAGACCAGGAGGCCCACTAATGAGTAAACTCCTAGCACCTGCTCCATGCGTTGGCATAAGATCGACGAAACACGTGTCTGAGCGTGTTGCTAATACCTATGTTGGGAGTTGGCCAAAACATCCGCCATACTGGTAGTGCTGCTTGTTTGTAGAATGGGCGTTGTGCTGTTATTCAGCAGTAGTCAATTGTCTTCGACTAAAGTGTTCATCAAAATTGCGGGACTGGTCCTAAAATCATGTCCTGAACACTTAACTCCAAGTCCTGCGCCTAATAACTCTTGGAATTATTAGCATGATATTTATTTGGAGTTCATATACCAGAAACCGCATAGAGGACGCTCGGAGGTCTACTGAGGAGTCAAACCTCTCGCAGCTGTTTCATGCAGCGACAGATTTGGTATCTTCTAACCCTAAAATACACTACTAGCTGCCTGTTGGCAATTAATGAATATTGTGCGGTTATCTCGCTGTAACTGATGGACTTCGGCCCAAATATTCATACATCAAATTTCGGTCTGCGCCTATAGAGCTTGGTAAATACTAAACTACTCCAAGTTCGGAGTTAATTTTTGAGGAGATTAAAAGGCAAATTTTTTAAAGCCGGAGTGTCTACCAGAAACTAGGCGGGGAATGCTGGGGACCCACTGAAGAGCCGAAGCCCTCGAAGCTGTGTCATGCAGCGGCAGAATATCGGGGAAACACGCGTGATTGGGCTTCCAACGAGTGTCTGTGCTGTTAGTATGGTATCATGTGACCCCAAATCAATGTGAACAACGCCCAAATGCAAGTCGTGGACAACTTCATCTACCTGGGCAGCACGCTCTCCCGTAACACCAAGGTCGACGATGAAGTGGCTCGCCGCATTTCCAAAGCCAGCCAAACCTTCGGCCGCCTGTAGTACGCCGTTGGGAACCGTCACGATCTTAATCTCAACACCAAACCGAAGACATCCAGGGCAGTCATCCTGCTGCCACTGATGTATGGGGCGGAGACCTGGATGACCTACAAGCAGCAGGCGCGAAGACTTAATCACATCCACCTCAGCTGTCTTCGACAGATACTGAAACTGAGGTGGCAGGACCGGATCTCGGACACGGATGTACTGGAGCGGACGGGAATCCTCAACGTCTGCGCCATGCGGAGACAGCTGTAACTGCGTTGGAGCGGCCAGATCGTTCGGATGGACGACGAATGGCCACCCAAACGACTCTTCTACGGAGATGTCGCCACGGGTTCCGGCCGGCAGGGAGGTCAAGTCCATCGCTCCAAAGGCACTCTGAAGACTTCCCTGAAGCGTCTGCAGATCATCTTGGCCAACTGAGAAGGCGTCGCTGGAGACCGACTTACGTGGAGGAGGACAGTGAAGATAGGAGCAGCGATCTACGAAGCCAACTGCATAACTGCCGCCAAAGCTAAGGAAGAGGCTCGAAAATCTCAACTGCGTCTACCTCGCAACGCCAACGCTCAACCGCCGTCAACCTGCCCACGGTGGCAGCGGACGATCCGGGCACAAATCGGCCTCTGGTTATCTTCGTACCAGCTGCAGCACCCGGACTCAGCAGTTACTGTCTCCTCGTCCAACTCTGCCTTGTCCTCCTCGCTGACAACTAACACGGACTGCGCTTCCAAACCCCCACTACCATTCTTCTTCTTCTCATCCACCAATCTCAGCATTTGCCGCTGTGGTGTCTGCTATGCCCATCAACGCTGCATACAATCATGACACACCAGCAAACCTCAACCGCCACTCCGTGAATACTAGCGATGTGGACTCGGTCGATACGTGTGCCTACTGTGGCCGCACCTGCACCTCACGCATTGGCCTGGTTGGTCGCTTGCGAATCCATCGCAGAGACTGGCGAGCCAGTATCTGGAGCACCAAAATACACCTGACGCATCCGCCCCAACTGCTCTCACTGCACCCGCACATCCACCCACCGCATGGGGGCTGTTAGGTCACATGCGCATTGACTAAAACCCGTGGTAAACAACCGTCGGCTACACCACAGTACCGCATCTTCCTCCATCAACACCTGCATCACACAATATCACCCACCACAAGCATCCGATTGCCATCTTCCACACAACTGGGAAGTGTGCGTCTCGACTCCGTCTCCATGCGGCTCCTCTGCTGCATGTGTGACTCGAGTCTGAGACTGTCACGGCGCATCAAGCTCCGTGTCTTGGAAGGCTGCTGACTGACGTCCCAACTCAGTCCACGCAGTCCATCCAGTTGTGTGTGGAGTGGCGGACTGGTGGGCTGAGAGCCAGCCTGAAACAGCTCCTTCTAAGCTTTACCTACGGCACTCTCAGGCCTGTGAGATGTACGGTGCTCAACCCCCGTTGTGTGAAATCCTGGTGTTTGTGTCTGGGGGGCCAGGTCGTGCATGTAGCGCGCGCACACAAGGTCACTAGATGTCAGCCACTGCGCCCATTCCCCGCTCCAGTCAACTGACCGGCTCGGATAGTGGCTGTGGCATGGGAATGGGAAGGGAGAGTGAAGTAGACGACTCAGCGCATTTTCCTCACTATAAACAACCGGACGCGCTTAAAGCTATCAACGTGCCCTAGAAGTCGTGGCTTGAATGGTGGTCAACTGACGGGATAACTTGAACCTCGCAGTCAACCCAGTGTTGTGTGTTTGTGTGGAGTGACCGACTAGTGGTCTAAGAGTCATGAAGCAATAGAAGCGAAGTGACGAGTCCCAGGAAGCAGTATTGAAGAAGAAGACACGATCGTCGGGACAAGAGCTTTATTAGCCTGACGTTTCGGATTCCTGCTCGAATCCATCATCAGAGACAAAAGCAGATAAGGGTGGTTCATGCATATGCGGCTGCAGTATTTATAGGATGCAGTAACCATGCTACCGCATACCTATGAATATTCACGGCTCCCCCCCACCTTCATCAGGGATCGTTGCACGTGGCGTGATGGCCGACATTCGCGTCGTTAATTGCTGCAATTTCATCACGTGCGTTGGATGTTGGTGTGCTGATTGCTCCACCATCTGACGCGCTGACCCGGGTGTTGGGAAGAGTGTTCACCTGTGCGCTCCCCGCGTGGCCAATTACTCCGCCTAGACGAAGTCTCAGCACGGAGTATTGAATGGGGAGATCATTGCACTTGTTAATAGACTGGGGGCCAGTGAACCATGACTCAAGCAGCTCCCGGCTCACAAGGTTGTCACCTCTTGCGAGAATTTCGGCCACATCAAATTTGAATGTGTGGCCGGAACCCGTCGAATGAGCCGCAACTTGAGAGCTGGCGTCATTTCTCCGCACTGCTGCAGCGTGTTCGGCCATTCGCGTTCGGAGCTGTCTTCCGGTTTCTCCGACGTAGTTGCTTTGTCCGCAACTGCACCAGATCCGATAAACGACTCCAGACGTTTCTTGCCGTGGCAGTGGGTCTTTTGGTTTCATCAGTTGACGCCTGATGGTTGCCTCTGGCCTGTGTGCAACTCCAACCCCCAGCGGTGCGAGAAGGCGGCTAACAGCTTCCGAAACGTTTTTGACATATAGGAGCGCTCGCCATACCTTGGTGTCCGTGCGGTTAGGCCTTTCGTCTCTTTTGCGTATGCACCGGTTGACAAAGTTGCGAGGGTAGCCATTGGCTTTGAAAACCCGATGGAGGTATTGTAGTTCGACAATCTTGTCTTCTGGCTCACTGCAGTGCGTTTCGACACGCCGATAGAGCGTCCTTACACAACTGCGTTTGTGACTGATTGGGTGGTTGCTGTTAAATTCCAGTACTTGCATCGTATTTGTCGCTTTCCTGAACACATTGGTCTTTAGTCCACCACAATCTTTGCGGAATACGAGGGCATTCAGGAAGGCCAGCTGGTTGTTCTCTTCCTCCTCCATCGTAAATTGTATGTCCGGGAAGACCGCATTCAGATGTTCCTTGAATGTCAACAGTTGATCCCGGTCGATATCGACGAAGGTATCATCCGCATACCGGGCCCAGAACTTCGGTTTGTTGTGTTGGAAGACCAGCGACTCTAACCGTTGCAGGGCCGCCTCGGCGATGAACCCCGAAATTGGCGAACCCATTGGTGTGCCCTTCACCTGCTAGTAGATTGTCCCGTCGAACGTGAAGTGCGTCGTGAGACAGAACTTTAGGAGCTGAAGGACTTGGGCACGTCCAAGACGATTCTCCGTTTCATCGTATTTGCTTTGTAGAAGCAGCTCGATTGTCTCGATCGCCAGGTCCTGGGGAATAGAAGTAAAAAGGGATGTAACATCAAAAGACACCATGGCCTCATTTGGATGGAGGCTTACCCCTTTGAGTTTCTCCAGGAATTCTGCTGACGAAGAGACCGTTGTGTCTGACTCAGCGGTCAGGAGCTTGAGACGCCGGAACAGCCACTTAGCCAGTCCGTACGTTGGAGTACCTTTGAGCTACACGATGGGTCGGAGAGGAGCGCCGTCTTATTGCACCTTAGGGAGGCCATTGAATCGGGCCAAAGCCGTATCTTGGGGTCTTGCCATGCGCCTGTCGGTCGGTGTTATTGCACCTGAGTTCTCCAAGACAAATAACGTCGCATTAATTTCGCGTGTCAGCGCTTTTACAGGGTTCGTTGCACATGGGACATAGAACTGTCGGTCCTCCAGTAAACCTTTTGCTTTTTGAAAGTAGTCTGTCCTGTCCGCTAGCTCCCAAGTTGCGGCTCATTCGACGTGTTCCGGCCACACATTCAAATTTGATGTGGCCGAAATTCTCGCAAGAGGTGACAACCGTGTGAGCCGGGAGCTGCTTGAGTCATGGTTCACTGGCCCCCAGTCTATTAACAAGTGCAATGATCTCCCCATTCAATACTCCGTGCTGAGACTTCGTCTAGGCGGAGTAATTGGCCACGCGGGGAGCGCACAGGTGAACACTCTTCCCAACACCCGGGTCAGCGCGTCAGATGGTGGAGCAATCAGCACACCAACATCCAACGCACGTGATGAAATTGCAGCAATTAACGACGCGAATGTCGGCCATCACGCCACGTGCAACGATCCCTGATGAAGGTGGGGGGGAGCCGTGAATATTCATAGGTATGCGGTAGCATGGTTACTGCATCCTATAAATACTGCAGCCGCATATGCATGAACCACCCTTATCTGCTTTTGTCTCTGATGATGGATTCGAGCAGGAATCCGAAACGTCAGGCTAATAAAGCTCTTGTCCCGACGAGCGTGTCTTCTTCCTCAAGTCATGAAGCAATTTCTCCTTCTTAATGTTGTCTTTATGGCACTCTCACTGCTTGGGATCCGAGCCGGTTGTGCCGGCATGCCTAAGTGCGTCTCCGGCCGTGCCGCCCCCCATTCTTCTGTTGCTGGTTAAAAAAACATAGTCATTTTTTGTGTGAACTAGGGGATGTAGAGCGTAGCGTCAAGGTGCGGACTCGACCGTGCCGTCCACCTGCGCCCTATGCTGTCTCCGGTTTTCTTGACTCTGTCTTGCCACCGGGTCTAGGTGGGAGAGGAGGACGAGAGGGCACGGCAGATGCTGCGCAAGTCTACGTTCACTATTAATTAAAGCACGCGCAAATCACCGTCCTTGTTTTCACCTTGTAGTGGAACACACGATGGATATCGTCAGTAACGGCGCTCTAACTGTCGACCCTAACATATACTACTTGCTGCCTGTCGGTAGTTAATGAATATTTCGCAGTTCTCCTGAAGTGGCTGATGGGCTTCGGCCCAAATATTCATACATCAAATTTCAGTTTGCGCCTGTAGACCATAGTATATTTTGATCTACTCCATGTCTGTAGTTAACTTCTGAGGAATTTAAAAAGCAGCGATATAAAATCAGTGAGGTAAAGAAGGAATTGCCTGTATTCTGACCTGGTAATGCCAGTTAAGCTGCATCTCAAATTTCCAAACACCTGATCGGACGGAACAGTGAGGGCACGTTATCGTGATTTCCTCATTCTCTCGTCACTTAAATGCCGAAGTGACAGAGCTCCAGGCAATTTTCAAAAGCCCTTAACCACAAGAAGCTGGTAATTGACGTCATTCACCCTCAAAGACGCTTACTATTAGGGACTATTCGTAAATGTCGAGGCTTTGACGTTTGCTGTTAAGCAAACTGTAGTCTGTCTAACTGTATTCCAATGCATGTTAAGGCCAGCAGTGGATCCCTGCTTGCAGTAGTTCTTGTTGACCGAAGTATTTTAGATTTCTCCGAAGTCATCTACCTTGGCAGTGCGTTTAAAACGCCAACATTACTTATCCTCTATGACAGCGCGCATTTTTATCGATTCTCCAAGGAATTTTTGGAGTTTTTGTCAGTGTGTAGTTTAGTCCATTTTACTCATAAGTGAAATGGGAGTGACATGATTTGAACTCAAATTCTTTTGCCTATCTTGATTAGGATCTGCCAACAAATCATGGCCTCCTGAACGATGGCCCTGCAGACGTTACTGACTTATCCTCAGGGAAGCTTCCAGTCGGAGAAAGGGGCACATGCCCTGTTGGGAACTACCCTCTTGTCTGCCGACCGGCCTACTCCAATGTTCGCGTCGTATACTCTCTTGTGATTGACTTCACCAAGACAATCGAGCAGCAACCCACTAGTGCCTCGCGTTTCCTCTCGCGTATCCTGGACAGCTCCACTGCATCTTCTGCACGCAACTCCAGGAGCGCCGACAGTGCCAGTGGTGGCGGCGGCAGCAGTAACAGCAGTAGCCTGGCTGCCGGTCTAAAAGGGGCTCTTGTTGCGTTGGGAGCGCCAAAGTTTGTCGACAAGGCGTAAGTGCTTTCTTCCCCACTTTTTATTAGTCTGAAATGTTACGGCTCCCTGGGCCGCCGTTCATTCCTCTGGACTTTTGAGCACTGTCGTTAGGAGAGTCTAGAGGTACACGCGGCAACCAATTCCATGCTACAGTCATCACTGCGTCCCACGAAGAGTGGTGGTCCTTACCGCTTTAGGCGAAAAACACTACCATCTCGATCACAGACCGTAACTCAGTTTTTTTTCGCAGGTGGTTGTGCAGCGATGAACAGCCAGTAAGCAAGGAGGTTTGTTGACGAAAACAAGGGAGTTAAAAATAGCCAATTCGGGCTTTTCTGCCATCATCTTCCAGCCTGTGTAGGCCCTATATGCGGTGCTAATGCCAACAATGTGGGGCCTATTTCTGATGGCAGCCGACATGGCTTGAGTCCTCGGCTCTCATAGAGCATTTAATTCGTGTCGATTTTGGAACGATTCGGGTCATCTCGGGTCTTTACCGGCTTATGCAGGTAAGTATGCCCGAAGGAGACATTTCGGTGCCCATTGTTGGTTAAACCTGTCGACTTTTCTGGTACTTTTATGTTCGGAAAACTTTTGTAATCTCTGGGAAGTAACAAATTTCCCTATCTTACCACCAATGATACACTGCCTCTGGTCACAGATTGTCGTCCTACTTTGCAAAGGAAACCATTTGGAAACTTCAGGCATAAATTCCCTGCTTCTGGCCACAGGTCAGCTGTAGGAGAATGGGACGATTGAACAGAAAGCGTGGTCTGGCTAAAGACTCCTGCCGCATGGAATAATTCGAGCGCAAGGAGGGGAAGCTCTGACTGAAGGTGGCGCTAGTGAATACTCTTAGGGAAAACTGGACGCATAAACCGAGCCAACTGAATGTGGGCGACGAAATGTGTGGGCTATCTAAAACATCGCGTGCAATGGTGGCAACCTCACCAAGTGGTCGACTGAATCAAGCGAAGTGCACAGTGGGGAACTAAATAACTTTCAGTGAGAAAAGAGTGAAGAGGCTTTAATAGCTATTACGTTTCTTAGAAATAGTTGTTTTGCTAAGATTTAGAGGACCAAAAACAGTTTTTGATTGTATTGTTTTAGCTTAGTGTTAAGCAGTATGCACGGGAAACTGTCGGGTTACCTAATAAACAGAACGCAATGTGAACAGTTATGTCCGAATAGGCTTTTTTAGGGTTTGAACGTCCTCAAGCAACAGTTTCAAACAATCGACTGTTGGGTGTTTTACTCTCATACATAACGGACCCACAAGCATGCCGCCGTCGATATTTGAGCAGACGTTTTGCCTAACATTTTCGTTTCCTTTCCGGGGACTATTGAGGTCATTGAGCCTAGCGGCCTCGTCGAAATGCCAGTTAGCAGTGCTGTTTCAGGTCAGTTCAGCCGTTCGGAAATAGCGATGCTGTTCTTCTGTTGTCACCGAAAGCATTACATCAGGACAAAATTCGAAAGTATTTCCCGATTGAGTGTGTTTTCGGAAAACGTTTGTTGGCAACGAACACACAGTTCCACAACGACGGCCTTCGGTAAGCATGTTATTACTAACAAAACCGATACGTAAGAAGACTGCAATTAAGAACTGTTTTATTGCGTCTTTCTCAACCGAAGGCCGTTTTGTCGCCGCAACATCGAAGAAAAAGTAGGTTTCCTGCATATGCACTTCTCTGAGGCTGAAACCTCTTGCTGAATAATCGAAAAGGGTCGTCACCTCCTATACTTTGCGACCGTAATCGTTTTGGTTGCTTTATTTTACGCACTATTTTATATCTCCGCTGTGCTACGGAATAGCCTTAGGAGTATTAAAAGTCCTTTGAGGCCGCTTTCAAGCTACCCGTTTCGCTTTTAGGTAGCCCGTAAACTGAATGAACTGCCGAAAACGCCACAATCGTTCTTATGACAGCCTGACACACAATTTCGCGGTTTGCTCTATAAAGCCTTTTACGACTGCAATTGACACCTAAGGTAAAACAAGTTGTCTGCAGAGACTACAATTGACTTTGCTCTTCTCAAGTTCACAGATCAAAAACTCGTACTTGTCTCGACCGTGTTCATTTCCGATCTAGCTGGTCACGATGATGTCACTGATCTT
>CACRXP010000060.1:1176903-1191490 GCA_902702965.1 Spirometra erinaceieuropaei
AGACGATATGCGACAGTGGATCTGGGCATCTCGCCCCTCTTGTATAGATGGTGACCAAATATGACAAGCCCGAGGACCACCTCTATGTCCTGACGGACTGTGTTGGCTAGTTTTGTAACTGTTTTCCTCGCCGACTCCAGTAAGACAGCAGTGTTGTATCAGGGGCAGAAATACTACACTCATGAGGCCGGTGGCTAAGGTGCTCAAACCACTTTAGTCACCTTTCTTGCATAGTTTGCGATATCGATTCACTGTTTTCGCAGTGAATGCAGTGTGTCTTTTTCTAAAATAGGGTAACATATTTCGCTTGGAGGTTGGTTCTCGATCAACGCTGGTCAAACACCTCCCGTTTTCACAAGCATATTAGAGGACTGACTGGAAAGGTGCCCGGTACACGCATATCTTTTTCATGGTAGATATCGCGTCAGATGCATACAGATGCAAATGATATCGCCTGGGCTCTCGGTATTTGGCAGAAAATTCTTACTGGGGCATTTGAGATTGCTCACTCCTTCAAGCCTGAGGGGTTCATTTTCCTGGCCAGAAGTGCAGATTAAAACCACCTTGGTATTCCCAGTCTTTAGAGATAAATCGACTAATATAGTGACCTTATTTGCCCGCGACACTATATTCTAAAGGTTATTACAGGTTAACGCTAGTAGAGCGACATCCTTAGCATAGTTGACGTTAGTCATTCGGTGCCCAGACACAAATTCGACACTGTCGAAGCCGCATTAGATGCTCTCGATAATCCAGTCAATGGCCACTATGGACGACACAAGGCATCTTTGTGGAACATAGGACCGAATACGAACGGCTGGGAGAGAGAACGGCTGTGTACCGGAACTCGCACAGTAGTGCAGTGGTAACAGGCCTTACTTCTAGGCATGATTTTTGGCGGCCCCCCGTCTAACTCCATTATCCACCGCGGGGACTCACAATGGGCTGAGGCAAACGTCGCGGTAAAGTCAACAAAGTAATCGTCGATCTGTTAGTGGTAGTCACGGCGGGGCTCAAGAACGCGTCGTAGTGTGTATATCTGACTGTGCATTCATGTACAGCTCAGAAGCCGACACGCTCGGGCCTTGTTAGGGAGTCATGTACTCTTTAAGCTTGCCTGAGAATATCAGTGGCAAAGGCCCTTGCAGCAATGTTTATGGGACTTACATCACAGTAGTTCTCTCACTTTGTCTTATCTCTTTTCTTGAAGGCAAGCCCAAAGACGGGAAATCTCCAGCCCCTAGTAACCAATCTGTTCTCAATTGCGTAGTTAATCACCAGGAGCCAGGGTGCCTGAATGCCGACAGAGGGCGTGTGAATTTCAGGCGGAACACTGTCCTCTCCTCGGCCTTTTTTCACAGCGTCAACATTGCATTGGCGTTTTCTTCTAAGGAACGGAAGTCACATAAGAGCGCATATGCTGGAGAGGAATGAAACTCTGTTAGAGAGTAGGGGGAGGACATGATGGATTGGTCGTTGAGGTCGAGAGGGTGCTGGAAGCTCTCACGCTGGAACTCAAACTTGACCGAACCGTCAGCCAGAAGGTCACTGTTAACGTCGTGAAAATTCACTCGGCGCAGAGAACCTACTACTAACTTGGCAGAGTAATTTGGTAGTTCTAAACTGTCATCGTCCTCTGGGTCTGTTTCATGGAGGTGGAGGCTGCGTTAAATGTTTCGCATCTTTCCGCGTAAGCTTAGCTTGGATCTGCTCTCCGTCGGTTTGTCGCTCCCCCTCTCTCTGTGGAGATGGGCGTTTGCGTGTCCATCGCCAAAATGTAGGCTGAAATAAACCAAATATTCCTGCCGTTCGACAACTGCCTGAAGGAGGGATTGGATCCACTAGAAACTGGGCTGTTTATTGACGTGTAAGTAGCTGTTTTAATTGCTATTATGACGCCTACCATCGTCTTTTCCTTTATTTTTTAGTCTTGTAATTCACTGCAGTCTCCGGGCGTTCTTGGTCGATTTTATCGAGCGAGTATATCTTCCAGAGGCGCAACTGGATATGCGACAACACCTGGTGCAGATACTGTCGGGTAGGCCTCTTACGCATAGGTTCACTTCTTCTTGACCGTCATCTTAATGAGCCAGATGTTGCTTTGTTATAGCTTAGTATCGACTTTACTGTCTACTCTGACTTATGTTTGACAGGGGAATGATGACTTTATTCTCGCGAAACACACGGGTAGCTTCATCCTTCCGAAGTGCTTTTACGCCCGAAAAGATTGTCTTTCGCACTTTTGAGATTTGCCCATTTATTGCTCATTGTACTGTTCTCTTTTAAAGCTCCAGACTTCCTGACCAATACTGTGGACCAGCAGTCAAAACGGGAACTCGGAATGAACAAACCCATTCTCACTGTAAGTTTCAACATAGTGGTTATTTTTGAACTGCCGATCTTGGGCTTCTAAAATTTGAACGTTTTGCGCCGAGAAAGTTTTTCTTATCCCGGCTAATTACCCTGTTAGTTTGGAGTTGAAAGTAATTAATGAAAATGTACATATTCCGCCCTTGTTTGGGGACGTTTACATTCCTATCGTCAAAATTTCATAATGATTGCAGCACTTTTATGTCATCCATATCCCCTCCTACAGAAGCTGCCAGTTACCATAAAACGACCCCAAAGGCGAGCCATTTGAGTGTTTGTCTGTTGAGGGAGGTGTCTGCTAGTCACCTTTGATTAATTTAAATGCATGCAGATAAGTGGCCTAAATTTCTTTTCACGCATCACGTTTCCATTTGGGCACTTGTCGCTGATGACCCGCAAAACGGAGTTGACGAAAATGCCATTGGCAGTAAATCAATCCATCATTCGACTTAAATATCAAAGCAAACCCATCAGAGAGATGCCAGCAATATTGGATGTGTCAAAACCAACCGTGAGGCGACCATCTTAGACCGGCGTTGCTCAAGGACGAGTGAATCTCACTTGAGATGTGATATTCAGATGTCAACGGACATATTGACCTTCCTGCAGCTTACAAAGTCCTGTGTCATTACGTACACAAAGATCAAGCCAATATAACCACATAGGACTTAAGAAAACCGGCAAGACACGACCCGACGACGAACTCAGCTGACGGGGGAGCGGAGCAGCCGCTAGGTCACATAACCCCACAGGGTCTCAAATATCTTCCGTCGACTTGATGACTTAACGCTAGCAGTTGTCACGCCCGCCAAACACCCTCCCTGAGGCCCAGGCAGCGAAAAAAAGAACAAAGCCGATCACCTGAAGGCTGGCTTGCTCGGGAAGCCTTTTACATCTTTGTTCGATTCTTTTCGTTTAACGCTTTGACAATTGTAAGTCGGTCAAGGTCTCGAGGACGTCAGCAGTTTAATAAATCAGTTCAGCTTGCCCATTTCTCATTCTACTTAAATATAGACCAAATTGAAAGTGAATAGTAGCAATGACATGTGAGCCTGGAATAGCCGTTTCCGGCCCATTATTAACATCAGTCGGCCATGCCACCACCCTGCATCCACCATTACTCGTCACTGCGTGACTGCTTTCGTGAACTCCAGATTGAAGCTCTGATGTAAATCACACAAGCCTGTCCATATTGGGAGGTTTTTGAACGCCCCGAACTCTTCAAATATACTTCCAGAGGAAAGAAATGCTTCAGCTGGTTTACAATAATGGTTAGGAATCTTTCCAATAGCTTTTGTTGATCACAGTTCCAGTTTCTTATGTTACCCGCCTAGTTAAGTGTTCGTGCCACGTTTATCACAATGTTTGAATAGATTTCATTTTCCTGCCAATCTTAGGGAAAAATTGGTGTTTTGGAACTGCACTTGAGCAGAAGGATTTTGGGGTTTTAATTATTTGGACGAAGCTATGATCGTATGCGTTCTCTCGACACTGCGATTTTTTGTGTAGCTTAAAATTCTACGGTTTGGGTTTTCTGCTCTTACAGTGTGCCATGTAATCGATGTTTACTGTGTTATCGCCTGTTCACGAAAATGTTCCTCTGGATGGGAGAACTTAACTGAATTTCTTTTAGGGAAACTACAGAGACGCAGTCTAGAAACTTAGGAAGCAAGTGTCCCGCTTTTATGTTATTTCAAATATGCGTGGATCTGTTTCGATCAAGGACGTAAGATCAACTGTAGCCGCACACCATAATTTCGTTCCGTCTAATGTCAGAAAGAAGTCAGGGAGCTGCGAGAACAGGTTTATTCTGCACACAGGGCAGTTTACCGTGATTTGGCTGTTTGCTTGTGTCCGCTCCCGGAGAGCGTCAGTCGCATTGTGTCATCTACACGGTGTGAATGTGTGTCAGCAGGAGGGGGTGACTGGCTGACTGCTAGTAATGTGATTGGACGAATTAGGGGCACACACTCACATCGGCTCACGGGTATCAAGCCAGGCCGTCCGACACGCGTGAGGTGGTGAAAGTTTGCGAGGGCAGTCGGGAGTCTCTGCAGTTGGACAGGAGGCGCCTCGGATCTAGTCGGGGAAGGGGGGTGGCCGTGTGTGCCAACGGCCTGTCAACGGTTGTCGCGGCCATCGACCGACGAAATGGAGCCGGAGAAGGGGGCACTGGAGCGCCTGCTACAGATCAGTAAACTTCTTTAGAACCGAGTAAGGAAAAGTATCAAGAGGCGCACTTTTTGTACAGTTTTTAGGGCATTTGAGTTTATTTGTACAAGAACCATAAATCAATGCTATAGTAAACACCACCTTTGGGTGCCATGCCCTGGAATTATTTACACAAACGACTGAAAGTATTCTTTACAAGATGCCGTGGGTAGATTTCGTTTTATTTATGGTAATTCAAGCATACGACCAAGCGTCTGCAAGTAAAGTACGACTTCACCGTGGTACGACAACAGTTTTCGCCGTTGTAGTTACGCCATGTTTTTGGAATTTGGATTTGTTCACCAGCATCCTGTACATAACTCTGATGATTTCGCCGAAGTCCACTTGCTGGGGTGATACTGTCCGAATTTTCTTCTAGCCAACCAAACCGGTCGATGTTTAGGAAGGCCTCGGCTCATTCTAGTTTACAGTGGCAAAGGGAAGAATTGGATAACTGGGATTAGCCTCCGTCGACCTGACCAGCTGTCGGGACTGGGAATCCATTTAAGAACGCACGAGGGTAGTCGTTGCCAGGTTTGCCGAATGAGCCACGGAAGACGGGGATTTGCATTTTCGCCACCTTTGCCTCAGATTCACCTCCGGATGATCGTTGGTTGGAACTTGAATTAGCAGGTTTGAAGTCCAACGCTCTACAGTCTGTGTGGGCTGTATCGACATGGAAATCTTTAAATTGCAGACCACCTGCTTCTACTTTTTGAATTGTATCGCTTCTGGCCTCCGTTGGTTCTAATCGGGTAAAGATCTGACCGCAGTGTGTTTATACATCAACCAAGTGATCTTTTAGCGTATCAGGTGTCACAATGCACGTGGCAGGCTCAGAAGAAAAAGCTTAAAATAAAATCTAACTCCCATCTGATTATTTCACTTAGGTCGCGTTTATCCTCGTTTGGGCACCCGATCCACCTCAGAACTACTCGTTGGCATTGATTTCTGTCGTATAAATTTCGTTTTCGCTAATGAGAGAGTGGAGGTGCTGCTACTTCGGATGAAGTCCATTCGTCTTTTTCAATGAGTGTTGGTCTTTCACAGAACTAGTTGGATGCCACGCTTCAAGACCAAGCTTTTAAGCGTCTGCCTCCCAGCTCTTTTCTTGTCTATTATCGGCATGTACATATTTTTAGTTTCAGTTATTTCACATCGGTACACGCGATGTTTCGATGCGACTCATGGCATACGGAGGGTGCATGCAAATAAAGCAGTTCGGGCTCCTCTCCTTCGAAATTTCTTCAAACCATTACGGAAGATTTACGCGGTCTCTATTTCTCTCCCAGTTGGCGTTATGACGCCTACGCCGGTAGATATTTGGCGACGGGCTCCTCACAGAGTTCTGCAATTGCCTAGTCTGACAGAGACTACTTGAAAGAGATTGAATGGCATTACCGACAAAGACAAGGGAGACTGGAATGGCCATTTCCGGCTTATTAGGAGTCGTCAGCCAGTCTTATGCAATCCCGAAGTGTGGGACACCCGAGGCTCGAGCTCGCGACCTGTTAGTTGGAAGTCCACGTATCAAACCATTGGGCCACGAGCCCGTTGCCCTGTCGGTTTCGATCACGAATATACCATGCCATTCTGCCTATATTATTCGCCGCTGTGCGGCTGCTGGTTGGGCTCGAGAGGGAGCCCGTAAGAGTTCCGTAAGAACGATCGGTGAGCGTCCCCTACCACTGAAAGAGATTATTTGAAGTTGAACATCGAAGGATATATTGTCTCCTCGGTCTTCACTCTCTGCCCCTTTCTAACTCTATATTTCAGTCGGTCGTATTGACTAATCAACTACTGAATGAGGTCCAACAAATGACCATCGCGCTCCCCGAGTATGCAGGCAATTGTTCACGCATAGGCACAACCCTCTTGGAGACCTTCATTGATTGGGCCTCACGGGCCTATCGTAGTAAGTCTAGTGTTAATTGGTGTCTGCGTTGTGGCCCCGTTATCAATCGACTTTGCCAGCTGGACTTGTGTGTGGAGGATTCGCACAATAGCCTCCTTTTGTAGCAATAACTGCCATCTTCCTGTTTTCTATATTTCTCTTTTCTTTTACGGCATTTATACTACACGTGCTATTGAAATGCTGCTTTAACTAGATTGACTGATGAACTGACACTCGCTATTTACTTTTAGCTCTTCCTTGGCACATGGGTTTTAATGCTGTAGTCGGACATATTTCATGCGGTTGCTTGAGAATTTTGAGTACAGGCGGGTTTCCAACAGCTTTTATAAGGCTTTCAGCGTGCCAGACCTCAGCCCACCGCACCCTGGTAGCAATGTCGCTGCTGGTCCGCGACTGCTTATTCGTCAGACCTGGGTCTGCTTATTTCGCAGCTAACCTTCACTGAAGGTCGTCCCACTATCCGCCACCAGTGGACGCGCCGTATAGCCGTCAGCTAGGTTAACGGGCAACCCGTATTCCCCGCTAGCTAGATTGACTACATTCTAGTCGGCTCAAGGTTCCGCAGCCGGATTCACAATAGGAGATCTATGCGTGGTGCCGAGACTAATAACGTCACAATGGGTTGGACCATGTTCTCGTTGGTACACGCTTAAAAGTTCACTTCTCATCTGCGCCAAAAATGTCGCCCTAGACGCCTCGATGACGCAAAAATCCTACAAGCCAGCACTGCCGAGGCCCTGACCAGAGAAATCCGAACCTGTTTTACAAACCGAGCCGACGGGGAAGGCAGTAACCGGTGGCCGTCGCCGAAAACGTTAGTTTTTAGTACATCGAAGAAAATTCTTGGATATACCCAGCGACGTCGCTGTAACTGGATCCGTGGAAGAACCCTGCAGTTGTCTTCTCAGACGGCTGGAGCCTTGTCCCGTAATGATGATTCCTTCCGACAACTTCGTAAGATGACGGCAAAGTCGACCAGGGATGACCGGAAGCAATATTGGGCTGAAAAAGCAACCTCCATGGAACAGGCCCCGAACGTTGGTGACACTCGAAAACTCCACCGACTTATCTGCCAAGTTCGTGGTAAGCCCTCTATATTGAGCGACTCTGTTCGCGACGTGAATGACGGCCTTATTGCCGATAACTCAACCAAAGTCGAGCGTTGGCGTGAGCACTTCGAGCACCATCTCTACTTCGATACCCAACCAACCACGTCCTTGGTCTCCTCTACAGCGGAGTTTCTTCCCTCTCCAACCTATGCAGTGTCATGCAACTCCCCTTCTGAAGGAGAGTTCGCCGATACCACACGAAGGCTACGCAACAACAAGGCACCCAGAGAGGACGGTGTACCGGCTGAAATCTGCAAGCCTTGTGTCAACACTCCGGCGCCCTGGCTGCGTGATGTGATTGAGTAAGCGTGGAGAGACGAGGTTGCTCCTGATGACTGGGGCTCAGACATCCTTGTACCTATCCTCAATAAGAGAGATAAGACAAGATGCGAGAACTACCGCGGCATAAGCCTCATGGAAGTTGCTGCGAATATCTTCGCATTTGTCTTTCTCAGGCGATTCCAGGCTGTGCGTGACTCCAGGAAGAGGCCTAACCAAGCCAGATTCCGTGCTGGACATGAATGTACGGACCGGGTATCCACACTGAGGCGCATTCTCGAATTTCGCTGTACCTGCTAACAGCCAACGGTCGTCTGCTTTGTTGACTTTGCCGTCGTGTTCGATTCCGTCCATCGTGAGTCCCTATGGCGGATAATGACACTAGATAGCGTACTGCCAAAAATCGTTGCTATGATCAAGTCCTGGTTCGCAACAATCTTTCCTAACCGTTTTGTATTCTGTCTGGGGTTCGACTCCCTCGACACAGTCCGTCAAGATATGAAGGTGATTCTTGGACCTTCGGTATTCGGTCTTCGTCGTTGGCGAAGAGAATGGGCTTAACTGTTTAGATTTTCTGCCGTGGTCCATCACGCGTGGAAAGGTACAGTTCGAGACATCATCGAGGCCGGCTAGGTCAGGCACGATCGCAGCCGTACCGCGTTCGGGTATAAGTTCTCTGGCGCAGTTTAAGTTTTAGCATGACCATCTTTTTAAAAGCCAGTGTGTCTTGAGGAACAGTTACTTGATCTGCATGACATTTGCTCAAGGAGTCCTTTCGTCGGATGGGAACTATAAAAGCCCTTACGAAAATTGCTCGTTTAATAAAACCCTCAGATATTTGCGGTGACCTAGAGCATGCAAATCATATCAGTCCTGAGAATACTAGTAACGACCAGTAATCACTGCCTGCCGGACTGATTAATTTGACGAAGTTGCGAGGAGCTTGGGACGGAGGATCGCGTGTATCCTAGTTTCACTTTCGCTTCATGAAGATTTGCAAAGTCGAGTAGGTTAGGTCCTTCAACTCCGTAAGTACCAGAAATTCAAACAACCAGTTAACATTACGTCCACCGATCTGGGAAATCCGTCCTACAAAACGATTACACACTATAGCGGTATTGAAACAGGCTCTGTGTTCATCACCATTCATTCTGACTTCGTTTGCGTTTGAATAGGGGCTCTCCCCGTCGGTTGGTGTGGATTGGGATCCTCACTTGCATTACATCTTGAATCCCCTGACGGGTATCGCTACATAAAATAAGATGCCTGCTATATGTTCCGCGGAAATTTACATCTTCGGATGCCAAGTTCGGATTTCGCTATTACATCGGCATTGGTTCCTCCCCAAAACTCTCCCCACCAGAGACCGTTACAGGGGCAATAAGGCTGTTAGGATTTAGCGTCGCCTGCCATTTCCACCTGATTTGCTGGCTTCGTACCGTGGTAGGCGTGAGCTTGTATTTGCCTGTTGCGGTAGTGCTAACAAGCCGTTTACGACATGGGTGTCGGCCACACTCTGCATCGTCCGCATACGGCCACAGGGCTGGGCTTCAAACATGACCGCCGTTGATGCATATGCCAGAACACTTAACCCTGTTGACGATTAAAAAACATTGTACTTCTGTTCGCAGGAAGTTGTTTCTTCTATGCCCTCCAGCAATATCGAAATTCGTATTGGGGCTCAAAACCTACTTACTGGCAAAAGTGGTACAACTACTCTCTACACCCTCGCGGGGTTTGTCATCAGCAGTTGATGTGATATTGGCTGCCGACTTGTGGTTTCTGCCGAATGTCTGGAGTTGTTAGTGACTGACTAAGAAGCTTGGACACCCGAAGACAGAAACACTTCTTGACCTGATGTCCAAATGCCGGTGGGACCGTCCCATGAACCGCCCTACGGTGTTAAACCAAGAATGAGCAAATCGATTTCTCAATAGTCGCTCATTGCGAGGAAGCAAAGCAGGCGGCAGACATAGGTCGGATCACATGCTTGTGCGACTGCACTGACATCTGAGTGCAGTCTAGAGGACCACTTTGACTAGAAAAATGTATACTGGGAAGCTTCGGTCCACCAAAGTGCATTGCGTGCACCAAGATCTCACGAAACCCTCTGCTCCGCCAAACCACAGTGACAGTCATTTTATTTATGTAAATGTAAATGAAATATGTAAATGAGGAATGTCAGAAGCACTTCTGTTACAGCTCGTCTAACTTACCTGAACTACGGTTCACATGAATCGAACGATTGTCTATCAGGCCTAGTGGATGGGGATGTGGAATCAAGAGCGACCTGCGCAGGTTGACCAGGACTCAGTTTAGCAGAATAGGACTTTTGAATCTAATCTATCTTCCTTTTTCACATTCCCCATTAAGGCTTTTAACCCAGTCGAACTATTTGAGTAAAGTTATGCTGCCGACGCATCAATGTTAGGAGCGACTTGGAGTCCAAACTCCACTCTCACGCAATAGCTGCCGTCTTTAGAAATGCCTGCGGTTTCTTCACATAGTCCGGCCGCGCATCGCTACTTCCGTAAAACATGTCTAATGCGTGCTGTTGACCTGTGAACTATCTGGATATTATGCCTCTAACTCCACCAGCGATTACTGAGGCGGCTGCTTGCGAAAAATCCTTCTAACAGGAGTCTGCCGTTAGTCAGACAACCACAGCCAACTGCAGACCACCGCTTGTAATGCCGCGGACTCTTCAACTGAGCTAGCACTGTTAATGGGCGATGTAAGTAGTTGAAATTGGAACTACTGTCTGGGCAGGTTTTTTGATAAACATTTACCTTATGGGTTTAGAGACTTCAACCGGTCTATGCTTTCACCTCATTCTGCGTGACCAGTTTCGGTGGTATTTCATTGCCTTTCCTCCTGAGCTAACTGACACGCCTTTCACCCTTCCAGATCTGACAATTGCGAAGGCCTCAGGTTCCAGCATTCCTAGTGCTGACTGGGCCAAAGACTGTGACTTAAGTCGTTTCTGGACGTAAGTTTACGCTGTTCAAAGTGTTCACTCGTTTCACACCTGTGTTCTGTTAGTTTGCACACCCCTGTTGTCTCTGCAGGAAGTTTCCTGTCTGGCAGAGAATGGCTGCTGCAGAGTGCTATGTTGCTGCAACTTCAAACCAACTTGCCAACTGCAGTGTGGATTCTATCGGTGCCAGCTCCACCACCGTTTTAGCGTCCAAGATTCAGAACACGTCCTCCACTGCCAGCACCATTGGTATAAACCCAGTGCCGGCAGTTGTGCTCGGTATGCCCAGCCTCGTCTCAGCCGCTAGTCGCGACAGTGACAATCGTCCCGATTCAGATACAATTAATCTTCTTCCTTTTGGCAGTCCAGACAACCTGAATGATCAGAACACCAATGCCGGTCACGATGATCTGGTCAGTTGTTTCTCGATACATCCCTGTCTCATGGGGGCGGTCTTGATGATGTATTGTTGATGCTTTTTCTTGATAGCAAACACTTACACTATGTTATTGCTGTCAGAACAGCTTCCTTATTTTTTAATCTATATCCATATCTAAGCCATCCCACGGTCAGTATGACCCCCTAATATTTTTATCCTAAAGACCTTGCAGCCAGTGAACATCTGTGAAGTGAGCTACGATTCAAACGCTTTGTAAACCGCCGGCAGGTTGGGACCCCTTTTTTAATTAGTTTTTATCTCCCGCGTTGATGAAATTAATGTGAACGGAAACCCTTTTTGGATACCAGGTTTCTTTTCAGGCATTTTTTGCTTTCGATGATTTTCCAAGTAGTATTTTGTATGTTTGAGGGCAGAACTACTGCCTCTTGATTAGACCATCGGCACCACACATCCGGTCATTTTGGGATTTATTTTAGAACCATGAATGACTCTTTGCCGTTTTGTTTGGTAAAGACAGTACTTGCATTCTTTTTGAATCGCTTAGGTCCTCCATGAGAGGGAGACCACACGGCTTGCTGTGAAGGAAATGGATCAACTCCTACATATGATTCATGACGAAGTGGGTTCCTCCTCCGACATATCTCTTTGCACCGCAGACCTGCCTACCATCAAACAGATAGGCCGGCTTCATGAATCTATGGTATGGTTTGCAGATTTACTGAATTCATTTTCTATCATCTCAGTTCTTTTAACGTCTTCGATGACATAAATTGCTCATTCTTCCCTTTGCCTTCTGTAATCATCCCTGTGTTTATGAGACTGTAAATTAAAAAAAGTGACTAACATAAATATGGCTTCGGTTTCTTCTGTTCCATTTTAAGGTCACTTTAATGAGCCCAGTTGCTTCTTTTGGTAGTGAGTATACCAGAGGATGTCCGCGTATCGCATGTAAAAGCATTGAAGGTTTTGGAATTGGGCAGAATGCACACCAGTCACGCTTCGGTGTTAATTCAAATAATCCTAGGTGTAAACAAAACCGAAAAAAGGAGTAAAAATGTCATGAGGAAAATCCATGCGCTTCAATGTACGTTTATCTGCCTGCTCTCCCTGCAGATTCGAAATGACAATACGTGGGCGGTTAAGCGGCCATGAAAATCAAATTCTGCCTTTTGAGGATATTTAGGAACTCGGAGATTTGTTGGTGAGATCCGCTGGCCAACTGTGGTGGGTCTGCATAAGTCCTGAATCATTGCCTTACATAATCGTGGCACGCGTTTGCAGGAGTCTCATATCGTGTCAGGCCTGACGCCCAGTCCTTTCACCTGTTCACTAACACGTTCGGAGTGACCTTTGGTGCGTAGGTGCGTAATGCCCCCTCTGGGGTAACCTTTATCCTGTTGGCTCGACTCATTTCTCCCGGCAAATTAACTGAGCTTGAACATTTATCGATTTGCTATAGACCTTTACTTAGATAATTTTCAACTGATGGGATGCCCCGTTTGTTCTTTGGCTCCATCATAGTGCGGTGGTTTATGCCACCCGCCCCCTCATTGAAACCTAGTAGGTGGAAGACCCGGTACCAACTTAGATTTTACGTGTTTGGCATTACCAGCCACTGTGACCACGCCCGTTTTCTGTCATCTTGACCTCTTATTCCAATTTGGACTCAATGGGTGTTGGAAGGCTGAGGTTGTGTAGGTGGAGCGTTAATATGCTTCAGTGAAAATAAATTCAAGTGCGAGTCGCCACATCGCCCAACATGTGGGATAGCGGTGGACATAATTGCCCGCGAACTGCCGTGTGGATTCAGTCGTGGGGAGGGAGAGGCGTATTCCGACGCTTGATGCATATCTCCGACTTCGCTTTCTCATCTCGCTCCACTTTGTTGCCAAAAGAAAAACGTCCACCAGAGACGCTCGGCTGAAGCATAGTCATTTCACGATTCCTCACACGTTTAAAACGAGTGACCACTGTAGGCTTGTAGAAAGACCTTATTTTTGCGAAACACCGGTGTTCACCACCATTAATTGAATCCGGCTGAATGGGTCGTGAATTGTATAAGTTGTCTTTTCTGTCACTCCACCTTTCGGTTAGCATGAATGTTTTAGTCTGGATCTAATTTACTAGTGATTCGCCTATCGCCTTTCGTTTTTCATTTTCAGATACAATGTCTGTTTGCTCTGTTCCTCACAGCTTGCTGTCCTTGTTTCCGGACATAAACGGACCTGTCCGCATGTTCGCGTAAAACTAGCTGGCTGTAGGATCTCATATTTTGCTCTGAAATTGTTTGGCTTCACTGGTTTCCCTGTACTGATCAGTCTTAGCGATGTTCCACACCGTCATGATGAAAACTGAACTGCACCGAACACTGCTGTTAATCGACGCTTGTTGGCGCCGCCACATTTTTTGCCAGATGATGCGACAAACTGCCTTTCTGGAAATAGATTTTGATTCTGTTGGCGATCGAAAGCCATCGGGCAAGGCAAATGGATGAGTACACGCGCCCGTTGCGCCCCAGCGCAAGATTTCCGCTGTAATGATTCCATTTGCTTGGGTAGGATTGACCTATGTGTTTCCGGGTTAGGCCTGTTGCCCTTCACAATAACTCTGTTGGCTTTTCAGAACTGGTTACTTCGATGTGTGGCAAGTCGGAATTCATGGCTCCAAACTCTACCGGCTGCGGACGCCTCGCGTTTTATGAGTGTCACACAGGACCTCTCCAGTCTATCTGATGCCTGTATTCTCATGATTTACCTCGATGTGCGTGTGAAGGCTTTCAATTTGTTTGGAAATCTACCACGCATTGTGCCCTTCTGGTGCCCGGTGGACGAAGTGGACGTCGACGCCCCGATCACAGAGTGTCTTGTCTACTGGGAGCAGCTGAAGGATGCCCTCGTTCATACCCTCAGTCAGCACAAAATCAGGTCTGACAGCCTTCCATGCCTACCCCTGCGTAGTCATTCGTGTACCATATTCCTCTTACTAAGCAGCTATCAGTCTCATTAATAACCTTCATAGCGGAATCTAATACTACAGTGAGTGACCGATCTCATGAAATGTTGGCTGAAATTCTGAAATGCGTTTTCGATTAGGAAAGATTACTTGGTCGCGATTGGAGTATAATTAGGTTTTAAAAACGTTTTCTAATTGCCGAATAATTTGGAGCCTGATCAGTCGTTGCATTACCGTTGAGTGATTTCAGTCTACAAGGTGCATGCGTTCCGTGTAAAGAAAATCACATATTTTTTCTATGATATTAAAGAGATATCATACAGAGTCCATAAAATTTTGCAATGGATGCGGACCATGTTGTACATCTCATGAGG